>VWZK01003727.1:185218-224162 GCA_013396935.1 Baryphthengus martii | reverse complement strand
CCGCCTCCAGCCCCGCAGCCAGCCTCTCCAGCAAAGCGGCCACCTCCGCCATCTCCATCACATCCAGCGACAGTGAATGTGACATCTGACATCACCGCCATGACAAACCGGGGGGAGCGGGAGGTCCAGCTAACCGGTGCCTGCCTGCCTGCCGACACGGCCGGAGCAAGGGGCTTCTCGTCTCCCGGCCACGGTCGCCAAATCTGGGGTACGGGGCGCTCCCCAGCCACACGTCGCCCGCCCGCGCTTCCCTTCCAGCCCCGCAGCAGACTGCATTAAAAAACGTGGTAAAAATCGTTGTCGCCTTTATTTCGAAGGATTTGCAGAATTGATGCCTAAAAAATAACAATTTAAAAAATAGTAAACCCACAAAACGTAAAAGAAAGCCAACAACCCACACAATTAAAAAAAAAACAAAACAACAAACAGACCCGAATGCCAAGTTGCAAAATGTCTGAGCGCCTGCCCTTATCCCATGGGGGTGTTTCATGTTGAAAAGATGATGTTCTTTTGATTGGGTTTTGCTTTACTTTAAAGGTTTTTTTTATATATATATATAATGTTTATTTACTTATTTAAGGGATTGCTATGGTAGATTTTTTTCTATTATTATTATTATTAATTATTATTATTTTTGGCTTGTTCTCTATGTGCACAGGTGACTTGTAGAGCATGTGCAGGACGAAACTGTATGAAGCAGCCTAAAACCATAATAAAATATTTGGTGAACGACCCTCGCATCTGCTTTGAAATGACGGTGTCGGTCTCAAGTCCGCCAGTTTACGCAGAGCAGATCTCCGAGGCCACGGGTATTTCAGCATCAGCTCGGCAGGAACCGAGATAGCCGGGTCCTCGGGACCGGGGGTGATGTCTTTGCAAGGCGGGGAGCCTGGAGGAGCCGGGATAAAGTGGGGGGAGCGCGGCCGGGGCTGGCGGAGGATGCGGGTGCCCGGCGAAGGAAAGGAGAAGGCATCGCTGCAGCTTCTTCTCTCCGAAAGGCTGAAGGTTTGGGGGGTTATCGGCGGAGAATTTTGGGACAGGGACGAGGAAAGAGAAAGGGGGGGGAAAAAAAAAAGAAAAAAAAAAAGGAGAACGGGAGAGAAATGGTTGGGGACAGCTCAGCTGAGGAAGTCAAGCATCCTCCCTCGTCTGGCAAATGCAAGAAGACGAGGAATTAACAGCCCTCCATGCCCGAGAAGGGCCGGATCGAGGGCGAAATAACCCCAAATCCCGGCCCTTGCGATGTGCCAGGGATTGTCCCCTCCATCCGCCTCCCTTGCTTTGTTTTGGGGCGGTTTTGCTGGAGGAGACCAAACACCAGGTCTAAGGAGCGGGCTAAGCTTTTTCCCCCCGCAGAAGGATTTTATATTATACAATTTGACATTGATCTTTAAATCGCCTGAGCTGTGCTTTTTTTGACTGCTCGGTCTCATCGCGTTTACTGCCCTGTCCTCAGAGGGATGCCTCCCCGGTAAGCTGATTGCTCGGCTCGTTTTATTTAGCAGGCGAAGCCTTGGATCGGGGGAAGCCGAGCACAACTAACCTGCAGCGGCTCTGAGGAATGACCTGGCTCCTGCTCGGCTCCAGCTCCCCTGCAAAGGCACTGGGGCCATTTCAACTCTATGATAGATTAATTAAGTGGTGACGCCTTTTATCGGGAGGTGTATTCCCATCTCGGTGGCGGCTTTTCCTTCTCGAAATTTTCATTTCAAGCCTGAAAGGCGTTGGCACCGCTGATGTCCAAATTTGCGTTTCATCCCCAATGCGTGTGCCCTGACTTTCCTTGTAGATCATCACAGGGACGGGGCAGGTAGCAGGTATTTATTAGCCATTTGATTTTTTGGTATTGTTTTTTTTCAGTACATTTACACGCAACTATTTCCCCGGCGGGGTGTAATTCAGGGAGTCGGGAATGAAAAATAAGCTGTGTTTTGCGAATGCAGGAGCAGCGGACGGCAGGGGCGAGGAGTAGGGGCAGCGCGGGGGGTTCCATCTCCTTTTGGGGACTACTCACCAGCGGAAAGGTTTCCAGCTCCCTTTCGGGGTACCCACCTGCCGGAGGGGCTGGAGTGCACCTTGGAACCCCCAGCCCTGCTCCAGGTTTGTTGCCTTTTAAACCCCACCAGGTTTGTCCCCGACAGAGCCGGCTTTGATACTCAAACCTGAAACAACATGAGAGGATTGCCTTGGGTTTGGGGTTGGTGGGTTCGCTGGCGGTCAGCGCTTCCCACCCACGGGTTTTTTTTGGGGGGAAAGAAAAGCTATTTTCATTCTCAAAACGGAATGGGCTGAAACACACTGTGTTCTTTTTCTCCTTCCGCGGGAATCGGTGAAGCGGATTGCAATTTTTCCCCTGACTGCTGCGGGCAGAGTAGTCACCGCTTATTGTGGGGAATTAAAGCTTTCGAAACGACAAATAGAGAGGTGGAGAATTATATGAACACATACTCTCCGCCTCTGGTAACGTGGATTTTTTTCCTAACTAAAAAAGCTGGAATTTGGACAATAGGCAGCGGTGTGAATGTTACATATTTCGACAAAGCGGTTAAGCGATATAAAGGGATGCTGGATCTCTTGAGCGGGCTGTGGAGGGTCCATCCGGGATGCTCCGTGCCCCAGCCTCAGCGAGGGCACAAACCAACCCTTTCCGAAGCAGCGGCCGGGACAGGGAGAGGAACTCGGAGCCACCCTGAGAAGAGCAGCCCCGCTCCCGGTGCTCGCTTGGTGCGGGGGGATCAGAAGAGCTGAGCAGCTCCCAGCCCCGCTGGTCACCGCCGGAGCTCCGCAGGGTGAGCCGGCCGCCTTTGGCTGTACCGATAAGACCCATGGAAAAAAAAAAATTCTTCCCCCCACTCTCTTCTTTCTGCTCTTTCTCTTCCCTCATTGAAAGGGAAAGCCCTTCCCCTGGTATTTTCATTTTTATTTTTTTTTTTTCCTGAAGATCAGCTCAAGCCGATGCCCTCTCGAGCCTTCTGTTATTTTAATAATCATAATAATAATAATAATAACCGAAGAAGGGGGGAGAGCTTGTATTTACATTAAACAAAACGCTCAGAAAAAGGGTCGCTAAAAAGTCTGCCTTGACCCCTCTCTCTCCGGTTTAACAAAGAAGGAAAATATTGTATCAAAAGTGAAGTGAATGGGGAGGGCGGAGAAGAGAAACAGCTTTTCCTCTTTTCAGCTGGTGGCGGGTGGGTGTGGGGGAAAGAAATGTTTGAATATTTCCGTTTCTTTTGAGAAGCGGGGCAGCCCCGGGCAGGGCTGAATGGGAAAGTCTTGTAAGCGGGCTGGGAGGCTGTCAAACTGCTCAGAGTAATCACTGCTAATGAAGGGGTCTCCAGCCCTCCCTGGGACAAAGGATGCTTACGAGTGCTCGCCGGGGCTGAATAGTTAATAAGTTTGCAAGGGGGAAAAATGAGTGAGCTGTCCGCAAATTGATTTTGCAAGAGCAAAAAAAAGATTTAAAAAAAAAAAAAAAAAAAAGAAAGCAAAAGGCTTGCAGGTTGGGGAGAGAGCCGGGCCCCGGTACAGCTGGGGACAGAAGGCCCACTTATCTGGGGTGCATTGTCCCAGCCCCGATGCTGCAGAGGAAGGCTGCTGCCGTTTGTGGTGGAAACCGGTGTGGAGGAAGGGCTGGGGGATGTAGGAGCCTTGGAAAAGCCACACCGGCCTTTCCGGGCCGGGAGCGCTGCCCCAGCTGCTGCCTGGCACACGCAGGTGCTCCCGGCACGCTGATCTTCACGCTCCAGTTTGCACCAGCCTTGTGGAACGCTCGTCCTGGCCCCATCCCGCAGCCTGATCCCACAGAACAGGGGGGCTGCTCCCTAATTGTTCTGTCACCGCCTTTTGCCCCTCGTCTGACTACGGCGTTTTCTTTGCAGAATACAAAAAGTGTGGGTGTCTGGAAAGCTATTGAATATTTTGCACCTCGCTTGGTTGGTGGGGGGTCCTTTACAAAGGGTCTGCTTTGGCTTGCTGATCTGGGAGCTGGGTGGTATCAGGGGTTAGGAAGAAGGCTGGGTTCATTAGAAAGCACCCTTGTGTGACAAGAAGAGTGTGTATCTCATAGCTGGGAGAAGCATGAGAGTGAGATGCATTTTGGACCTTTCACGCATCCAATTAAAGGCTTGGGAGGATCAGACTCTATCACAGATCCAGTTACCCCTGGCCGATGCAGGGGTAATACCATGAGAGAGAGCGTAATACTCCCCAGCAATGTCTGTACCTGCCTCTCAGCAATGCTACGCACTGGCTTTCCTATGTTTGTGTTATTTCTTTCATTTCCTGGAGAAGATCCAAATGTGTTTGCTGGAAAGGAGGATGGAGGTGTGGGAGACCAAAGGGAAGGGGCACCGTGGGGTGCAGAAGCTGCCAAACCTTGACCTGTCCTCTCCCTTGTCCCCTCCCCAAGGCCACCCCGATCCCCAGCACCCGTAACGGATCCTGAACCCTGGGCTGACCTTGCCATGCCCCCCACCACTCCCAGTGGGGCCCAGAGGGTGAGACCTAGCTAGGAATCAGGGAAAGGAACATGTCATCTTAGATCCCCCAAGGGATACAGCACTTTGCACTCTATCAGCATTTATTCTCGACACCAGGGTGATGGATAAAGCCCTTGGATTTCCTTCTGTTTCAGGGCAGACTGCAAGACACCCAGCAAAAGACCAGGAAATGTCTCCCCTCCCTTCACCACTTGCTACATTCGGTCTAAGCCCCCCCAAAATGCAGAATTCCCCAGAAAGCCTATGTTAACCCTGCAGTCTTCTTATCTGCAGCACAGACCTCACTGGCACATTATCTTCTCCTGCAAGAAATGTGGTTCGGAGGAAAGTTTCCAACTTTGAACCTTATAAAAGCAGAGCGGGTTCACATATTTGTCCCCCCTGGCCTTTCCCAGAGGTGGAAGAGAGGCACCGTGGCCCCATAACCCTCCACACTTCATTAGTTGCTTTCTTACACTTAGCAGAGCAGTACCTGGTGCTGCTTGATCTCGCTCTCACCACCACTTCCACTAATTCTGTCCCAGAAAGCCTGAAAATGGTGCTGATTACACTACGCGCTTCCCTCACAGGCCCTTCTTGCACTGTATAAAGTAAAACCCAAGGGGCTTTTGTTGCGTCTTGGGATTGCCCCGCAGCGCTGAGCTCTGTGCTTTTCAGCCCTCTCACCCTCCAAATAGGCTGTCTGTGTCCATACTGCCGATGGAAAGGACCCTGTGCTAGCTCTTCAGCTGTTCCTCAGGGATCATGTGGGGCAGCTCTGCCTGGTCTGAGGCAACCCCATGCCAGGGACTCTTCTAACGTTTTAATAGGATGAGTGATGAACCTCAGTGCCCTCATACGTTTTAATGTACAGATACAGCCGGACTAAATCACTTGAGACATCCCAAACAGCCTAAAGGATTTAGACACATCTCTTTATTTTCATTTAAAGCTGTTCCTCCTGAGACTTTTTTGGTTGTTGTTGTTATTTCTTATCAGTCTGATATAAAGCAAAGATGTGAAAAGAGAGGTTATCCTCACCTAGCAGCAGGAGCAGAAAGGGAGTGTCCATCCATCCTGAGCACCCATGCCTTATTTGCCCTTGTCTCAGAAGTTTAATCCCTTAGAAAACTTCCCATGCACTGAATGCAGGTTTTGGAGGGGAGCCTCCAGGAGACACAAGACCACTGCTGAGATCTGCCTCTGCACACACACACAGGTATTGATCAGCAGAACAAGCTTCTCAGCCTTTATTCGATAACTCCATAGTAACCCGCAATGACACACGATTTGGGGCTTCACTAGGACAAGTGGGGAGTTTTATTCTAGCACTACCTTCTCTTTTTCAAGACCAGTCGATTTCCGTGGAGAGCTCTACAACGGGAGAGCAGGGCATGATTTTTTTTCAGCTGGAAGACTTCTGCTGTGTTGAAACTTCTTTCACTGACTATTAGTGGCTCCATTCAGAACAAAGACACCCCATTCCTCCCAGATTTCACTTACTGAAATACATGTGCATCTTATTCAGAATTCTTGAAATGCTTTCATACCACATAGTTGTAATATCGAGGTAGCTGAGGACAGAATGATAACTCTTCTTCTGGAACATCGTATTGTAGGATAATTCCCCATTAAATGCACAGTGAAGCCAGCTACACACAGGGACACACAGATCCAGTGTTTTCCAGGCACTTCAAAGAACCACAAGGACATGCAACTATTCTTCAGGGAGCAAATTACTGTGTCTATAAGCTGGGGGGGAAAAAAGCCTTCTTGTAAACATCTCTGTCAGGACATTTATATTGAAAATGGCTCTTCAGGCCAGATTGTTTCTTAAATCATTTTGAAGGCTTTGTGGTTTGTTCTTCAAAATTACCTTGTCTCGCAAGCACTTTCTCATGTGCCTGCTCCCGTTCAGGTTGGCAGCTGGTCCCTGGAGCTGCTGTGAGGACAGGTGTCCCCAAGACTGACACGAAGAAGGTTGATCTCCACAGGCTGCTAGAGCTCCCCCAGGTCAGTGGGAGAGAGGAGTTCTCAGAGCACCTAATCCCACTCCAGTTACGCTAGCACAGTAATCCAGCACCGTCAATCTGGCTCTGTTGCCCAGAGAGACAGCCCCACCCTCCTCCCCCTCCATCCTTAGCAGCAAGAAGATCTAGGCAGTTTTAACCAAGATCAGCTCTCTAATCAAGTTCACCGTCTGCAAAAGCTTGTCTCTGCCTATTGACCGCAGAGGTGGATGAGATTCCTGAGGCCAAAGCTGAGTTTCTGTGAGTATTGTTCCCACTCAGTCGGTGATCCTTTTTATCCCTTGACATCCCTGAGCGCTGAAGGAGCAATGCTAACCAATTTGGTTATTAAGCTTAAACTGCTGGGGTATTTCCCAGCAGATTTGTTTGACAGATCGCTTGTGGGTCAGAAGTACTTCAGGGCTTCAGCAGTGGGATCTCTCCTGTAGGGAATGGCTCTTGAAGCAATACTAGAGTCACACTAGTACTTATGAGCACATGGCCCTTTGATGGATCTGCTCACCTGTTTCCAACTTTTAAAAGCTGTTTTCCCCCAGTAATATTTCATTTTATTACTATGCAATGCTATTAAATGTTCCTATTATGGCATTTTAGCTGGGCTCTGCCATTTTGTTTTGGCTTTGCTTCTGCTGGAAGCTCGCTGTCTCCAGGCGCTGAGAGGTCAGCAGACTAATTTCTCTGTTCCAAAAACTCAACACTAAAGAGCTGAGCTGCAGGAACTCAGCTAAAAGTCTTCCTTACAGTGGCATCCTTGGTGTGCGTGGGACTTGATGGATATAGCTCTCTATCCGGGGCCCCTGCAGTGTTAGGTCTTGCCTTTCACCCATCCTTCATCACCCGTTGACTTTAAGTGTCTCGTCTCAAGACTAAGTGTTTGTAGGACTGGGGCTTTAAACAGATGAAATATGAAAAATTAAGGTTTGTAATGCAGCCTCAGAGTAAAGCGAATGAGCTGCTCTGTTTGTGGCTTGTTTTTTTAGAGGCAAGTATTTGTTCTATTACTTATTGATGTCGCTAATTGCCATCTGAGGGCTTGGACGGGAGGGAGAGCAGGCTGGATGTGGAGCCCTTCTGAGACAAATGAGCTCCGAGAAGTAAAGAATTTACTATTGCAGTCCTGGAATATGGGCTGCCTTTTGCAAAGGCATCCAGTGCTCTGCATCTCCTTGCAGAGAGAGAGCTACTGCTGCTCAGCTCTTTTATGTAGGAAGCCACAAAAAATAGTTCTTTCTATTTAAAGTCCTGAATTTGAAAATGCCCCAAGAACTCAGGGTTGGGGGATGCTTGTAGGGAGAGAAAAAAAAACCGAAACATTTATTTAATGTCTTTGATTTCGGAAAATCACTTTTCAATGCTTTGTCTCAGTGTGGGATCAGGACAATCCAGCCAGGAGACGTTTGCTTTCCTGAATCAAAGGCAAAAGTCTCTCTCATGCCCACACATATCACACAGACATACCCACATGGAGAAAGGAGAGGGAGGAGGATACGAGGCAAGGAGCTCTTAGTGTTCTGTCTAAGCTAAATGTCCATTATGGAAATAAATGTGCTCAAAGAAAAAAAAAAATGCATCCACATTAGACATTTACTGGGTTATTTCTTTACATATACAGTATACATCCTTTTATATAGCTGATATCTCTTGTATTGGAGCATGAACATTAACCTCCTACAATTCACCTTGGTTTGTAAACTGTAAGAATCAATTCACCTAAGATGGATGTTCACATCTAGTTAGCTTTCTGCATTATCTCAGCTGGAGAGGTCACTAAAAATAGTTGTATAGCACTTTAAATTTTCAACAGGGAGACTTTATTATCATTTAGATCCATCATTGTTACTTTACCTACCATGGTTCTTCCAGCTGAAATAATGCACAGAGCTGGTAGTAGCTAAGTGTTTTCAGAGTTCATGCACTGATGAGCAGGACAGCTTGGACAATATCTGAAGTGCTAGCAACAGCAAACTGAGCAAGCTGCATGGACAGTGTAACACTGGTTCAGTAAATCCCCACTGCTTCAACTGTTTCATCAAAAACGCCCTGTTTTTTTCGGTGCTCTCCTGCACCACAGAAGCGGGAGTGAGCTGTCGCCTTGTGCTACTCTGCTCCGACAAACCGTGACCTTCATGAGTAGCTGTCCCCAGCTCCCGCCCAGCCCCACAGAGGTCGATGGAGTATTTGTGCTGAGAAGCATCAAGGGGCTGTGGGGTCACATCTGCATTGTGTGAGACGGGGGGACAGAAGAAAGGCTGTTCTTAGTGGTGCTGCAGCGCGATTTCCATTTGTTATCTTTATTACTTTAAACAATTTCCTGTGCTTTGTTCGGAACAAGTCACCTTGCCGAGGCTTTAACGGCCTTCCAGGCATTAGAACTTGCTGTTCACATGTCACCTCTATATGTCACTGTACATACATATGGATGTAGGTATATGCTTTGGCTGTTCAGGTTTGTTTGTGTTATTAGACTGGCTCAGCCATTATGAGGTTTCACCTTCCAAGGACGCACACAGGAGAGCACGGTGCCTTGGTCAGGTGCCTTGGCCCAACCGCTCGCACTGGCGTTGCTGATCCTGTTTGTAGTTATTGCCTATATTTATTTATGCATTGGAGTATCAGAGAAGACATGAAATGCCTGGGAACGTCGGCAAAGTATCAGAAGCCGCAAAGAGCAATGGAGCAAATTGACTCCGTTACATTGCAAAGTAGGTGTAATTAATGAAATGCTTCTTTCATTTCTCTAATAGGAGAGTATTAATTATTTGTTGCATAAATAAACACTCCTTCCTTCAGCATTAGTTGCTGAGCTATACATTGTATTTCGCTGTCAATTCATGCCAGATCCAAACACATCTTACGATTAGCAGCCAGGTTCCTGTTGAAGTCAGTGGCCACTAGTTTGCTATAACAGCATAAAGTTGTCATTTTCAGGGATATAATTAACTGGACATGAAAAAGTCAGTACCAAGCTGCACAACACAGTCTAAGAGAAGTATCTTTCCATCCTTGCAATTCTGTATCGTAACTCCAGAAGAGGCTGCACTACTAGGCATTAAGAAAATCCAGAGAGAAGGTACACTGCTGTCCTGGTTTGAGCTAGAACAGAACTAATTCTGCTCAGGAATTTTACTTTTCAGTTAAGTCTTTTCTAAGTGAGTGGCTGTACTTTCTGAAGTTAATGGCAAATTTTTGCAGACAGTGTCTGCTTCTAGCACTGATAACGCTCCGTATTTATAGTTACTACCAAGGATTGGTGTGTGCAGAAAGACTCTTGATAATACTCGCTCTTATGGAGACCAAGGTCACTGCTAAATCTTGTGTGCCACTTGCGGGTGTAGAAAGTAAAAGGCCGCATCTGCGGGGAGGAGTGGCCAGGACAGGTGGCCCTAAACTGACCAACGAGGGATTCCATTCTATGTGCGTCATATTCGGTATAAAGCTGGGGGATTATAAGCTTCTCTTCTTCAATGGCTAGCATCTGATGTTGTCTCTGTCCATTCTTCTGCCTTTGATCCCGATCTGTGTGTTCCTGAACCCAGTTCCTGAATCCGGCTCCTGAGTTTGGTTCCCGTCTTCCACTGAGTCCAGTCTGGGACTTCCCCAGTGTCTGCTCCACAGGGTCAGAGGTGACAGTGACATAATTGCTATCAGGGGAGTCGGTTTGGTATTTGGTTTGTATATATTTGTACATATTTCATTTTATTACTAATATTTTCATTGAAGTTGTTTTAATTTTCTTTGCCAATACAAAAGTCTCTCTTCCTTATTCCCTTTCTCTTCCCCTTTGGGAAGGGTAAGGGTTTAATAGAGAGCATCTGTAATTCAGCTAATGGCTGGCCTAGCCCTAACCCTTGACAACTGTCTTGGCTCTTTGTGAAATGGACTACAGCTTTCCTACTGGAGGTAGAAGGAACCTGCCCCATAATGAGTATCAAAAGGAGTAGGACTTCAGCCATGTCAAAAAGAAAATCTGTTGACCCAGATTTCTCAGTCAGAATGGTATGTAAATCAAGTGAATGTTAGCCATCAAGAAGAAGTCTCGGGACATTTTTTACTGCCAACACTTTGAATGATGGAGGAAGTACACACCTGTGGGTGTTGTGTGGTCATATTCCCGTCTCTCATTTCTGTCTTAGAGCTAAGTTTCAGGAACTGGTCTTAGAAAAATGAGCTACCTGAATTTTTTATCCTGCAAATTTTTTGTTCACAAGGAGAGTCCTTCAATGGGTGCTGTTCACACAAGTCAGGATCAATCATATCCAGCTGGCATCTCCTAATACCCCAGCACAAAACCTCCAGGTTCCAAGGAAGCTGATGGACCTTTAAGTCAGGGATACACCAGATTGACAAAGCTCTTAGTAAAAGTCTGCAAATGCAGAAGTCTGTAAACTGGGGGCTGTACTGACGTGATGGGTTGAGCATGGCTTTTATCTCCAACAAGGATGAAGCACACAGATGACCTGGCATTACACACCCTCACAGAAAGGCTGCATCCCTGCCACGGCTCCAGCTCAAACTGCACCCCAGTGACCTCTGCTACCCACCCCAGAGCACTGGGATCCCTGTGGCACTGAGGCGTTAGAGGTGCCAGATCCCAAAGACAACGGGAATTGAGGCAAGTCTGAGGCACTTGAGGGATGCTCTTGAGTGTTGTCATGGTGGATCCTCTGCCCTGCAGTCACTGCCCATTTGCTCATGATAAACCCTCCCTCATCCATGTGCTCTTTGCTTTAGCATCATATCAGCTCCCTTTCTGCTCTTCCTCTCCTTCCCATCACCTACTAAGAGCTCCTCTCGTTATATCTCTCTGGATCTTATCTAATCGTTCCCCTTCCGGCTCACAAAAAGACCTGAGATACCTGAACATGGTGCTCATGTTCAGCACATCAAGTTCTTGTTTAGCTCTGCAGCACCGAAAGAAGCAGGGGTGATTTCAAAGGCAAGGAGGAGAGATTCTTCTGATAGACTTCTAGTCTCTGTCTTCACTCTAAAGAAATACTCTGTATGTATTTCTGTGCTGTGTCTGAGCATTTCCACATTAACTTGCTAGAAAAGTGGTGGGCAAGCAGCGTGGAACCACAGACTCCCTGGTCCATGCTGGATGCAAAGCCTACTGAAGCCCTCAAGGTGGTTTTGGTAGGACAGAGGGCTAGACATGATGGTAAGCAAGAAGTACAAGACTGTACACAGACCCTGGTGTACAGACTCTGAGGGACACTATAAGATATTCAGATTTATTTGCACCCCTGTTTGCATCCATAGTCCTCTGGTAGCCCCCCAGAGTGTGCGTGGGGGCAGAGGTTGGCGCCAACACTGTGCAGCTGATTTCAGACCCCAGGGCCAAGTGTACCATTTTCCCAACAGCATGAGTGGGTCCCCTGGCACAACCTCTGGGGCAAAACTGAGTAAATTCAGGCTGAGGAGAGAAGGTGGTGCTGGAGTACGCAAAAACCAGCCAGCATGGACTATCCCTTTACCTTTTGGGAAGGGGCAGCAGCCTGGATTAGGGTTAAACGGATTTGTGCTTGCAGGACCCTGGGCCTCTAATTGGGTTTTTTTTTAATTCCTGTAATCCTGGATGATTTGGAGCAGATGCTTCAAGATTACTGCCAGGGCCCAAAGGTGACTGCAGGAAGAAAACAGTCCATGCCTGGCTGATGACAGTGCAGTGGGCTGCGGGTGTCACTGTGCCTGGGGGCTTCCCCCGCTCTGCACTGCCCAGAGAGGATCGGTCTGAGTTGGGTTTTGGCCCTGCATCAGGATTTAGGGTGATTCAAACTCATCTTTGCCCTCCCAGCAGCCTGCAGGCACACAGGGACGGACTCCATTCCCCAGGAGGCAGTTGACGGAAAAGACAAAACCATACGGAGTTGCCAGGGAGAGTTTATTCTCCCTGTCTACTTCTGAGCATGTGTGAAAATCCCCTGGGTGTTGGCAGAAACTCTCGCACCTGAAACCCCAACACCAGACTGCGAATGTGCCCCACTGGCGAGATCTCTCTGTACAACCCTTCAAAGGATGAGGCTTCAACTGCTGTCGAAAACAACAGATTGAATATTGGTGGGGACAGACTTTTATCAGGGCCTGTTGCAATGGAAAAAGGGGTGATGGTTAAAACTAAAAGAAGGGACATTTAAACTAGATATAAAGAAGTTTTTTACAACGAGGGTGGTGAAACACTAGCTCGGATTGTCCAGAGAGGTAGTCGATGCCCCATCCCTGGGGACATTCCAGGTTAGGCTGGATGGGGCTCCGAGCAACCTGCTCTAGTTGCACATTTCCCTGCTCCCCGCAGGCGGCTTCGACTAGATAACTTTGAAAGATCCTTTCCAACCCAAACCATTCCGTGATTCTATGAAAAATTGTTATACATGGCTTTGATCTTATCTTAGCACCATGCTGCAGCTTTTCTCCAGGGCACTGCTGAAGTTGGAAAGCTCCTGTTCACAGGAAAGACCAAGGGGCCATGTTGGCCAGAGAGAGAACAAGAGGCATGGGAGAGGAGGACAATGAGTTTAGTCCAGTTTCCACTACACCAACTCAGGGAATTCTGAGGATATCTCAAAAACCCCAGCCTATAACCACCTTCTGCACAATGTAAACGTTAATTTAAGATGATGCCCAAGAAAACACCTGATGAAATCCTTTTGTTAGTTGTTCCAACAGGACTCCTTTCTGTCCACTCCAGGTCTTCTTCTGTCTCTTTACAGCTCCAGGTAGGATGAGCTGTAACCTGTATTTGTTCTTTGGAATACGGTTGCCTAAGCTAATACCAAACATTAGGAGCCTGGATCCGAAAGCAAACCTGTGTTTGCCTGTGGGTTCCAGGAATGGTTTTGCAAATTTCTAATGCCACAACTTGAAGCAGCCATTTAGACTAAAATCTCTTCTCTGATCTTAAATATTTATCAAATACCATACAACGATATGTAATATCTGCAATATTCATAGCCTCGGCAGCAGGCTGAAAACACTTGGATTTGGCATGGGGTTATTTGAGGATTTCCTTTGAACACCAGTAGATTTCTCTCGCTTCTTTGTCATTGAACGTTGCTTTAAAACATTAATAACATGCAACTGATAATTCATAGGCCATTTGTGATAATATGATGGACCAGAGATGGTTGCAGTAAACAAAAGTGTGTCTTAAATAGCTTAAACAAGATATGGCATACAGGCTGACTTCTGCGAGGCAGAGAATAACTATAATTAATAATCACAAGCCCCAAGCCAGGAAAGCGCTTAAGCACAATCTTATGCCCCATTGCCTTCCCAGGGCAACCTCTCCATCAATGCCCAGGAGACTTCAGCATGTACCAATGCTCAGGAGCCAGGGCTGCAGCCACCCTCTTGCATGAAAGCTGCTGCACAGGTGGGTGCCTTCTTCACAGGATGGGTATTGTTTCCTTGCTTCTGCCTGTGCTTGGAAAGGAATAGTTTATCTGGTAACGTTAAAAGTTTTGATAGAAAAGCTGACAGTCAGGCAGTTTTATCACTGCTTGACAAAGCCAGATGCTCAGAGAGGCTTTGGGTTGAGTTATTTAAAGTCACCGTTGATCCTCAACCTACATGCTGCACCTATGAGTCTCCTTGGCCGGAAAGGAGCGAGATTTTAGACCTGCTGAGGGTGGCAGGGAGAAATGGGATCCAGGCCACCTCAAATTCAGGAAAGCAGGAATGTGAGAGAGAGGACTGAAGATGCACATGGTGACATTGGCCACAAGAAGGAGACACGTATGAGTGGAGCTGTGCCTGTGTCCCCATGCGCAGTGTGAGTCTCCGGAGCTGTCTCGGTGTCAAAGCAGCGTCACCTCTTATGACACAGCCGTGGCTGCATGGATCAGACACACAAATACGCTTCTAACCTGTCCTGAGCTATGCCAGGACTGGGCCAGACGAGGTGGTGGAAGGGACAGGCAGCAATAGCAGTGGGTCCGTGTGCGCAGGGAGGGATCTCTGCAGGGGAGCCCATGGCCAGGGTGAGGGCAGAAGGATGATCTGGAACTGTCGGGACTTCTGTAATTTTATTTTCTCCCAGACAGGTATACCTGAAGCAATGTTCTGGGTAAGGACCTGAGCTCCAGTTTCCACTTCATCCTGCCTCTACCTGATTAAAGCTGCTCCCCCTGACTCAGCCTCTGACTCCTGTCCCCCACTTAGAAGCAAAAAAACCTTAAATTTGGGTGGGGATTTGAGGGCACCCGTGTTTTGTGCCGGTACAGCATGCACAGCTGCCCGAACCCGTGCATCCGCCGCTCAGCCAAAACCCACGTCTTTGGAAGAAAGGTGACCTCCTGCCTGTCAGGGTCCGGGCGGAGCAGGCGGCGGTGCCGGCTGAGCCTCCGCCGCGGCCCCGGGCCCGGCGCGGAGCAACAGCTCCACCGTGTGCAGAGACGGGAGCGCACCGGGAGAGCCTCCGACACCGGCCACGCTCAGCTCCCCTTACTCACATTTATACCTCTCTGGATCATTTTTTAGTAGTAGTAGCAGCAGCAGCATTACTAGTATTCCTAGTAGCACTAGTATTCGTATTTTAAATTAAAAAGCAAATCCCACTCATTCGAAAGAGCAGCCTCTTACTGACCTCTGAAGGAAGAACACGTTCGTTATCATAGGTCTGGACAACTCAATGCTGAATATCACCAGAATGACGGCCTGCTGCACTAGAGCTTGTTAGAGCCTGT
Organism: Baryphthengus martii; assembly: GCA_013396935.1. Classification (NCBI taxonomy): domain Eukaryota; kingdom Metazoa; phylum Chordata; class Aves; order Coraciiformes; family Momotidae; genus Baryphthengus; species Baryphthengus martii. The sequence goes on along the minus strand of VWZK01003727.1, from coordinate 208,970 downwards.
GGTAATTCTGCGTGGGCTTGCTTATTCGCTTTTACCCCACATTTGAACAGTTGCCGAGGAACACAGACTCTCGCTGATTAACATTTTCCGTTTCTTCTGACGGGACAAGGTGTCTCCGTTTAGCCCACATCCGGAGCTGAACTATAGCAGTTGCTTTACCACCCGATGACCCCTCCCCAGCCAAGAAGGGGAATCAGGAAAAGGAGAGAGGAGGCCCATGAGTTGAAATGAAAATGGATTTAATGAAACAGCAAAACTAATACTAATGCCAATACAAAGTACACAAAGTTAGCCCAGTGACTGTATGGTGGTCACAGTAAACAGGAGAGCAGCCCTCAGGAGCAGAATGGTGAGCGAGCCCCTCCAAGGGTAGTGACCTTTGAGAGGAGGAGGAGAAGCAGGGGGGGAAGAAGGAGCCCTCAGCCTCAGCAAACTTCCCCCTTTACAATGAGCATGATTTTCATGGTATGGGATATACCTGTGAGCCAGCTCGGGTCAGCTGCCCTGTTTTTCCCCCCTCCAGCTTAAGCTCCTGGCTGACCCCAAACTGTTAACCGCCTGCACACCATGGCTGGCCTATGATTCTATCATAGCAAAACCAGAACACAAGGTCACAGAATTGTCTTTACTTTTTTTGTTTGACTTGCAATTTCTCCAAGGGCTGCAATAGTTCAACAGTCCTGCTGGAGTTTCCCACTTGTCAAAACATTCCAAACACAGCAAACCACAAAGCCATATTTTGTGCGCACTCAAACACTTGGTCCATATTTGAGCCCATGATTTCCATAGACTGCCCAGCTTAGTGCCAAGCATGGCCAGGTGAACGCTCTCCCAGGGTAGCCTCAGAGCACTGTAGGACTGGGTTTCACATCTATAAAGTTTATCAGGAGCTGGGGCAAACGCTGTTGTGGGCGGGCAAACGCTCCAGCCGCAGTACACGCAGCTACGCCTGTGCAATGCCGGGCATCACTCCCACTGATGGCTGTGACGAGGCAGCATTTGAGGGCATTGCTCTTGTTGTGGCGGGACCAGGTCCAGGCACATCCCAAGGACCAAGTTTGTGGGGTAAGGGCTGGCAAACCTCCCCTCCCAGTCTGGAGAATAAAAATACGGTGCAGTGCTAAAGCTATACAAGAAGAAGGATCTCTGGGGCCAAATAGGTTGTGTTCGGTGTTTCCCACTCCTTGTTTTTTTTCTGTGGCTTTGCTGCCTTGTGAGAGGTGAGCCTGACTCACCTGGATACGTCAGTCCTGGGTCAAGCTATGAAGTTATTTCTTCCTAGTGCTTTTGATAACTGCTGCCATCCCACCCCCCATTCTCTTGCTGCAGTTATTTGCAGGGAGAAGAGCACGTTTATTTCCTTAGTGATCTCCTCAGGTGTTTGCTGTCCATGGGTGCCCTTCCCCTAACGAGGTCTGGTGGTCAAACACCCCTGCAGCCCCCGGGAGGGCAGTGGTGGGTGTCAGGGTTGGGGGCTGATCTTTCCAAGCCAAATCCCTGGCAAAAATCACATCACACAGCCTCCCCTCTTCCCTCTCCCCAGAGATGTCTCTGGCTGCAGCTAATGCAGAAACTATCCCAGGAAAGCCCTAAATCCTGTGGAGTCTAAGCTCTGGGAAGGGAAGCCCAGGTCGTTTGATGCCACCTCGTGGAAACCTCACTATCCTGCCACGACCAGTGCCAGTGTCACCTTGGGGACAGGGTTGTGGGCAGCAGATTGGAACACTGCTGGCTGGGAAATATTTTGGGATGGGGCCGGGTGCAGCTGATCTCTTTTAGGCTCAGCCACAAACAGAAAATCTGCTCTGGAGGGATGAGGATCATCACAGTCAACGAGCTGGGTGAGGGGAGTGCAGGATGGTCCACTGGCAGTTGACATTCGTTGTGCTGTCATCGCAACGGTGGCGAGAGGCGACATGAGGATCGTGAGCCTTATGTCAGATCAAATGATACACTTAGGAGAAGACAGATCAGCTGTCGGGCATGTAAGTGCTCTGGCTTGTGCTCCTTGTACTCCTCAGTCCTTGTGTGGTGAGTGGTGTGGCAAGAAAAGCTGATGTTCCCAAAAGAGTGGAGAGACTTGGAGTGAGCCTTGAACAGGTTGTAGCTGCCCAATCCAAACCAGCAGTACAATCTCTTGTAGCCTCAGCAGCCAGCCTGCGAGGTCCAAGTTCCTGCCCATGCTGCTTGGAACAGCAACCCCTCCGTGCTTGCACTGCTGTGCCTGCCTGCGCTGGCCTGGGATGAGCAGCAGCCCTCTGGCCAAGTCCTCTGCCATGGAGAAGCATAACCAGGTAATTCACTGTGGGACCATGTCACCAGGAATGCACTTGGCTTTTAATATCTGGCCACGACCAAGGTCCTCACGCAATGCAATCACACGTGTTTTCTGTTCAGAAAGAACAGCTCAAAAAAAGAGGAGGAGCTGTGCGTACCCACATCCACTACAGCCCTAAGAACTTCAAATGCATTCCTCCCTGGAGAGCATCCTTGCCAGAAGGATATGAGCTGCAGGATACTAGATTTATTGGAGGATAGGAGAGGAATATCTTCCCTTCTTTTGAACCTGGACAATAGCAAAGTCCTGAATTTTCCTCCACTGTTGCTTTATCAGGCTCAAACTTTCTTGTCTCCAGCATGGAAAGATTTTGGCTAACTTGCCTGATCCATTAGTGCCTGAGCAGCACCTCCCTGGAAGACAGGCAGAGATTTTCCCAGCCATCACCACAGCCTCAGACATCCCTCAGATTACAAAATTTGCACAAGCTCTGCCTTCAATCTTTCTGAGTATCTTGTTTTAAGCCTATATACCCTGATGACATGCAGCTCAGTATTTCAGCTCATATCAGTATCTTCTGATACTCAATATGACCATCTTTATGTCATTTTTCATTTGGAAAGTATGGGCAATGAAAAAGTATCTTGAAAATCCGAAAACAAATAGGAAGATGGTGTAATTTTGTGTGTATTCCTGTATTTAACTTCATCCTCCCCTTACGCTGACTTGGTCTGGCTTACAGTTTAGAAATCACAATAACTTCAAAACCAGCAAAAGCTGCCAATTACATTACTGTAAAACAGGTGCCCACATCAAATACAGTCAGTGGGCCCTGGATGATTTACATCCAAGTTGTATTCCAGAATATCAGCTCGTTCAAGGTACTCTTGTAAACTTGTACTACCAGCTGGGGTACTTTGGAGAAGTACAACCCACATAGGAGGTCAGAGGCAAAATAGCACTTGTTTTCCAGATGCAGAGCTGGAAAACCAGCAGCATGATCACTGCTTTGGGAGGGGGGTCCCAGGATTGCAACTCTGCTATTTACATGGTCAAAAAAGGGATTTATTGCAAGAATGAGGAGATGTCTTCTAAATTTTGTCCTGTGCCATGCACCTGCAGCATGTTGGATACCAACAGGTGTGAAATCACACAGAAGAAGACAGAACCAATGCTAAGCCACAGGCTGTGAAAATGTGACCCTCTGAAAAGTCAGACAAGGAGTTCTTTTTTTAGCAGTGGTTAGTTTGCAGCTTGGTATAAATGTTGTCACTTGAACATCCCTTGTTTTGTACCATTGGGATCACATTTGAAAAGGTGCAGCATGGTCTCATGTTTTCCTTTCTTTTAAAAAACTTTAGGCTTTAACCACAAACGGTATTTTCACATGAAATCCAGCTCCTCTGCCCCAGACACTTCATAGATGGGCAGTAATAGAACGTTCCTTCCCTGATCTGATGGAAACGTGTCTGCAGTCATAAATTTAATCATTTGGCTCTACGGCAAAGTAGGTCAGAGCTCATCTGTCAAAGAAGGATTTGTCAGAGATATGGGGAATTGTATTTTCTCCCTCCTGTCTCATTTGTGTGGCAGCAAAATAACAGCAGCCATTCCCTCTGTAGGCGCTGGGAGGTGGTGGCTGTCCCCTGAGGGTGTAAATACTCTCTTATAGTGGAATTAAAATGTGACCAGACCCTCACCAGTGTGTCCTGTACAACTCCCTTTTAAGTCACACTCCTCGGGTTGGTCTATGATGCCACACCAATCTTCGCCAGTCCAAGCCAGCACATAGACCTGCTTCCCTAAGCCTTGGCAGATCAATGGGAAGAAGAGGACATGGGACAAAGTCTGAATATCAGCTGGTGCTGTGATTACTGATGGGTGTTTGCAAGTGCTCTGTGGGCAAAGCTACCGCCCCATGGTTTAGGTTCTATCAGGTATGACCATGGCCAGCTTTGCGTTAAATGATTCTGGGACTCCTCTCTGTCCATTCTTCTGCCTTTGATCTCAATCTGTGTGTTCCTGAATCCAATTCCTTAATCCAGCTCCTGAATTTTATTCCTGTCTGCCGCTGAGTGCAGTCTGGGACTTTCCTGTGTCTGCTCCACAGCATCTGTAGTGATAGTGATGTAATTACCACCAGGGGGCTGGGTTTGATATTGGTTTTGTATATATTTCATTATTTTATCGTTATTATTTTAATTGAAGTTATTTTCATTTTCTTTTCCAATCCACAAGTCTCTCTCTCTTATTCCCTTTCTCTTCCCCTTTGGGAAAGTAGAGGGGTTAATAGAGAGCGTCTGTAATTTGTCTAGTGGCCGGCCCAGCCCTAACCCTTGACACTCTCTCTTTAGACTAAGCATCAATCCAGTCCTGGAAAAAAAACTTCCCAAAAAAAGCTTATACCTACAGAAAATGATGAGCTTCTTGAAACAATATCTACTGGAAAGCCTCTCTGAGAGTCTGCTCTGGAAGGCAAAACCTTCAGGTCTGGATGTAACCTCGGCAGCTCATCAGCATGGTCCCTGGTGCGTGGTCAGCACTGCAGCCTCAGCCTGGTCACCTCCAGCCCCACCAGCACATTCCCTTCCTTGTGCTGTCAGTGGAGTCCCTTGTCTGTCTGAGGCGCAGTCTTTGGCACCAACGTGGGATCTCCTGCCCAGAAAGCTGCAGTGGGAACATTTCAGGCTGTGTCATGGCATGTCTCATCCCAACTGCATTGCCCACTCCAGGCAGCTTCCAGCTGCCAGTCCTGCCCTGTACGTTTGTACAGGTGCCCTGTGCTGGGAACAGGTCCCAGAAATCCTTCAGACACCTTCCAGCCTAAGAAAATACTCAAAGCACATAGTCCAGCCTGGTGGTAGCACAGCAGGGCCACTGCTGTCTCCCAGGCCTGCCAAAACCCCCAGTAATTAAAATCATTTCCCTGCAGTCAGCAAAGGATGCTGCGGTTCCCAGCGCTGGTGGCCAGGAGCTGACTCAGGGGTAGGTGAGCACATTGGGCTGAGTCCCCTGGGACAGGGGGGCTGCTTATGAAACGCAGCAGTAAAACAGCCTGGACACCCACAGAAGTGACCATGCCAGCTGGCAGGCGCTTCCCCTCCAAAACCAGCCAGCTGTGGAAGGACTAACATCCATGCACTTCTGGGAAAACTGGTGTCGTCCCCACCAGGGTGCTCCCAAAATAAGGTTCATCCAGCTTTGCACCCATAGGCTGGAGAAGACACCAAGCTCAGGCAGGATGGCAAGAGGCTTACTGTTGATTTGAACCCAGAGCAGAGCCTGAGTCCACGGTTTGGCCCCAAGTTACTCTGGAGTTGCAGTAAATGGGCAGCAGTGAATCAAGCAGTTGTAGTCCTGGTTTTCCAGGGGGGATTATCTGGGTAAAATGGGAACAATAGGGTGTGAATAAGCCCAGGAGCTCAGCAAGCAACTACTGATGATAAAAGAAATGGAGGAATGTCAAAAGGTACAGAGAAAGAATTATCCATGAGATAGAAGGGGTTGTTAAGGAGAAATAAATCCTCCACCTTTCTCTTGATTATTACGAGAGGTCAAAAAGAAAGTGTGGAGTTGAGCCTGAGTGTAATGCCACACATCACACCAGTACTGCAAATGGGATGGGCTACCAGGCTCCCTTCCAGCACTATCACTCCTCTTATAGACTCTATTTGCATTTTTTTCAGAGGAGTCTGGCACTGACTCCATGCTCCCCACCAAAGCAGGGCCCTGTAGGAAGAGACAGATCCTGCCCCATCAGCTCCCCAGCCTCTGTAGACATGGCTGGCAGAGGGCTCTGGGAATTGCTGACTTTGGTTTAATTCCATTTAGCAAAACAGCTTGGGAGGAGAATGGCTGGCTCCATGGAGCAGCGTAAATCTCACCCTCAGTCCTGCCCTGGCTCACTCTGCCCAATGCGGGAAGGAGCAGGCAGGACATGAAAAGGCCTTGAAGCATCTGCAGGCACCTATGAGTCTTGCTAAGGGGTGGGAAACAGCTACGGAGAGGGCTGCAGTGGAGGATGGAGTCCTGTGCGAAAAGGGAATCCTGCTGCCTTCCCTCATCAGTGCCAACCTCTTCTGGAAATTTTACTTTAAAATAATTTAACATGACCTGTAAAAGTGACAGCGAAGACCCATCATCCTCACTATGGCCAGGAGAAGAGATGCTACTGAGTCTGTGGGTGCCTGGAGGCATGGGGTGGGCATTGGTGACAGGAACATGGTCGCACCTGAGAATGGATGTCACCTCATCTTCCACATCAGCTTATGGACCACTCAGGACAACGTCAGCTTTCTACAGAAAAGCCAAATTTGTTTGAGCCTTGGTGTTTCAGTCCTTTTGGAGCAGGGCGAGTTGTGCCTGTGGAGCTGACAAGCAGGGGTGCCCTTCTGGGGTCTGTATCCCACAGCGATGGGTTGGAAACCAATGGAGGGAGAAATTAACCCAAAACAAGAGGACATCTGAGACATGTCCTTATGCACATACGACCGTGTATTTGCAGCCCTCAGCTGCCACAGATGATGGCGCTTGATGCATGTATGTATATGTACGTGTGCACTTATGCAAGGGGAACAACAGGAGTGGCAGAGAAACTGGAGAATCAGACAAATGGGCCTTTTTAGCTGTGAGAAAGGACAGGGAAGGATGCTTCCAGGCACGTTGCAGGAGATGTCCTGTACTGTGTGTGATTTTCTGGAGGAGGCTCAGCTCTATTTCTGAATGCATATGACCCAAATCTCTCCACATTAAAACATGAATGTTTTGTTTTTTTTTCCCTCATGATTTTCCAACACTCTCTTTCATCCCAAGCAAGCTACAAAATATCAGCCCTGCTTGTGAAATTAAAAAAAAAACAACAGGAAAAACACGCAAGCAAAAATCTCGGTTTTATTGTCAAGTTTTCAAGCAGCAGGGATGTGACTTGGTGCCTGCAAAATGAAATGTTTACATTTCTTCTTCTGAATCTCATTCAGACTGGAGTGTGCCATTCAGGACCCCCAGCCATCGGGGCAGACACACTGGGGAGCACTCTGCTCTCATCAGCTCTCAGATGGGGCTTCTCAGCCCTGTGCATGGTCCAAAAGCAGCTACCATATACCTAGAGACATGACCCAGTATTGGGTCCAACTCATGCAAGAGGTTGATGTCCACAGCACGTGAAGCCCATCTCTCATGAAGCCCTGCATGCAACTGGTCTTTGGCCTCAAATTGACTAAAAGTTGCTATGTTGTGGTTCCTTTCAGCAAACTGAAGTGCTTTTCACTTTGATTCCTCCCACTCCCTAAACTGTTGTGTCAGCTGACTTTTCCATCCAATAAAAATAGTATTTTTCAGCCTGTTCTGCTTTAACCCTCCCCAGAGCCCTGTAATTGTATGTGCTCAGGGATGCCTTTGTGTCCTCTGGCACACTTTCGCACATGGAAAGAAGAAAGAGTTTTTCCCTACCTGAACACTTGCTCCCATTACCGAATGTCTTTGAAGTTGAGCAATAAAAAGCCCCTATATCCAGGCACAGAGCTCCCTGCCAGCCTTTTCAGCTCATTTCACCATAACCGCACCAAAAATGTGGAAGGCTGCTCCAGACTATTGTATCACTCCCACAAATTAGTTATCTTTAAATAAATACCCGGGGACCAGAGAATAAGCTCATCCCATCCGCAGGGTGTAAGCACCTTCTTGCTGAGAGCTCTCTCATCCCTGATGCAGCCACAGGGCTCTGTACACCCACGGCCATGTGGCTCCGGGTACCTTGCCAGTGGAAAGGCTGTAGGATGGAAAAAGGAACACGGATGAATGCCAAAAGAATAAAGTAAATAAAAATCTGTGCCCTTGCACTGGAATAAATAAATTATCAAGGGAAGTTGGGACAGTTCTTGCAGCAAATGCAGGCATGTGCTTGTGTTTTTATCTGAAATCCAGCAGCTGTGGTGGGGGATGCAAGATGTTTCAGGGTGCGCTAAAATACCCAGAGCCACCACTGCTCTCTAATGTGAGATATTGCAGTGCCTTTTTCATGCTGCTTCATTTTTCCTCCCAATTAGACAGAAAATGAAGGAGAAGGCAGGGAGAGGGGAATTATTGTAACCCTGAGGGCAGTAGGTGAGAGCAAACCCTCATTCTCACAAATGAGTGTGCAGTTAGCACCCACCATCCTGCCCAAATGCGCCCTCCAAAAGCATGGGCAATGATTGGCCTCAGTCACAGATGTGCTTCTAGCCTGTAGGTCCACAAAGAAATGTAACAACTCTTTCCATTTGTTCCATGGGAATGTGTCTTCGCTGGAGCCTCTCAAAAAGCTTAAGAAACATTTCTGGTTGAACAGAGAGTAGGAGATGCACAGAGACCTCCAGGCACAACATGTGTGGGAGAGTGATAAGCATGGAAGGAATAGAGCCAGACTTGGGTGTATTTATCCTAAAATGAAACAGAAAGAAAAATTTTGAGTTTTAGGTAGAGACACTGGATGACCATTTCTGATTTTCAAGCTACCTCAAGATACAAGCACACTGGCAAGTCAAATGAAGACATGGAAAAAGCATCTCCCAGGGTTGTTAGAGATCCTCCTGTGACCTTGAGTACATCACTATGTTTGTCCCTTTGAGTTCCTCAGAGATGGGCTAACTTCTTTTCCCCCCACCTTCTTCACCCTGCTGCTAGCTCTTCTATTAAAGGAGCTGCCGCATTCATACATCAACCATGCTCCTAAGTGGGGCAAGAGCTCTGCTCCTCCTTGGCAAGCCACTGAGATGCCCAGGTGGGAAAGAGAGCAGGCCGAAAAGCAGGCCCTGGTGTTCTTTCCTGGACCAGTTTGATTTCTCCAGCTAATGGTCCAGCAGACCATCTCAGCCCAGCTATGCACGAGCGCCTGCCCAGTCCAAACACAGACCTCTGCCCAGCTACAATCAGGAGGCACCTTGGGAAAGTATGAAAACAAGCAGTGAGAATAAACATCCGGATGAGGGCTGAGGAGGGAAACCAAAACACTGGGAGAAGCCAGGAATAATAAGAACCAAAAACAAATAAAAAAGAGCTAACAGGAGCAGCAGATCTAAAAATAAAATGAAAGAACAACAGTAGGGTGGAGGGACTGAGATATTTTGGGGACTGGCAAAGCATGTAGGGTTTCAGGGCTGAGTCTTGCAGTCATGGGGCTCAGCCCTGGGGCAGAGCCAACCTCTTCCCTCATTGCCTTCTCTCTCAGATCTTGGGGAGGAGGGAGAGAGTAGGCTGGGCCTCCTGGGAGCTGTTTGGGTGGCAGCAATGACAGCAGCCTGATGCCCACCCTTCCCCTGCCACGTCTCCCCTGGGACCAAACATGTTTACTGCTGAGGGGCAGGATACAGACACTGTTCCAGGAGCAGATGTCCAATTCAAACTTTACTCAGCTCCCAATGGAGGTTTCTTACCTCTTTGTCCCACCTGTGTGCTGGCTCCTGGGGCTTGGTGAGGCAGGGACCATATCTGCTCAATGCAGGTCTGAAAGAAGAAGATGTGTCTGCTGTACATCCCAAACCAGTGATACGCTGGCTGGAGCTGAACCCTGGTTATCCTGGGAATTGTCCTGGAACAGCTCTGCAAATCCTGTCAATCCAGAGCCATTCACTTGCTCCAAAATTTATATCCAGTAATGAAACCACTAAAAATCAAATCCCTGAAACATCCTTTGTTGGTTCAGATTCTCTGAAGTTCTTCAGTCCTTCAGGCCTAGATCCTACAGAATCAACAGCAGAAAAAAAACATTTCCTTCTTTCCCCAAGGAATGAACTCAGCTCACAGCATACAGGAGCTCATCCTGTATGGGATGGACTCTGCACCTGACTGACCTGTATGGGCAGGGAGCGTGGGGTGCACAAACCCTCTGCAGAGAGGCCCTTTTGGAGATGGACATGGACCCATTCAGAGGTGGGTTTAAACCTCCACCTAGGAAGCTGCAGTAGGGCTGGGACTTGTGTTCACTTTCTCCGTGCTGACCATGGGGCTCCTCTGCATAAACATCTTCTTTCCAAGAAGGATCCAAACCCCTTCAGAACAGAAGCTCTACATGGGACTGTCAGAGATTTACATTTTCTTTGGGATTCACCCATTTTTCACCTGTTGCTCAGGGCCGGGAACCCGTTCCCATCACCTTTTTCTGTCACCAATGCTCTCTGCACCTTGGCACCGGTGCTGGGTCCTCAAGGTGGCATTTGTATGGTGAGATTCCAGGAGCTGCATGGAGTCTGGGAACATGCTGAATAAGAAAAAAACCCTTTGGCTATCTCTTGGCCATTGACGCAGAGCAGTTCCCCTCTCTTGAAAGCAAAATGAGCTAGGTCACCCTGAGCTGGGTTGCAGTGCTGCTGCCACCAGACCCACCATGCCAGACCTCCTCTTCCCTGCTCTTTGGAAGCCCTCCAGCCTCATCAGGGCTGCAAGTCCACGGCCACCTAATTAAAACCAATAGTGAATTTTAAAGATGGGGAAAAACAAAACAATAAAAATAAAAGAAATCAGTCTGGATGGAGAGCCAAGGAGGCCACATGCCAGGAAAGCGAGCTGTCTGCCAGTTTGGCACTGAGTGAATGCTTGGCCTGTTGAGATCAGGCGCTAGAGCAAAGGAGCACTGAAGAGGCGCTTGCCATCTTCGGGGGGAAAGGAGAGGTGGGGAAGGGGTCAGGGACGAGGACCAGACAGAGACCAAATGACAACTGAATCCCAAACAGCTCTCAAGCATGAAGATGGGTGTTGGGAAAGGATCAAGACACATCCCTGCCAGAAACTTTTGTGGTGTTTGTCAGCACAGCCTCATAAATGACATTACTGCAGCTGCTGCAGACAGGCTCCCAACAAAACCAGAGCTGGAGATAAACAGAGCAAGGGACAGTCCTCACCAAGCACGTCGAGGGCACTGGGCTGTGGAACTGTGGGAAAGGGCTCTCAGCAAGATGGGGAGCACACAATGAAGGGACGAGGAAGAGAGAGATGTGACCAAGAACAGCGTGGGATGCACCACCTCTAAGAGTCAGAAGTTCAAAGAAGGTTCAAATCAGCCCTGGGTGCTGAAATGGGAGTGCAGGGCAGGCAGATGCCCTGGTGCTCCCCGTGCAAGTCGCCCCCAGGACAGGCAGCAGCCTTCAGACTCCTCCTGGGTTGCCCTACGCCAGCGGCAGGGGATGTGGGGAGACCATGCAAGACTTTCCCCACTTCCCACCTCTGGCACTGCACGTTGGCAGGCAGCAAGGGCTGCTTTCCAGGATCCGGTCTCTCCTTGGCCCCTTTCCTTGGCTCCCCAGGACACGGCACAGCAGACGGTAACATGCCTGTCTCTCCGTGGGCCCGTTTCTTACGACCCAACACAAGGAGCCTGTGAAAGGAGCAACCGTGGCCAAGTTTCCCCTTGGTTTTTTTTTTCTTTTCCCGTTTCATTTTGTCTGGGTCCAAGTGGTGGGTTTTGAATCCAGCCTTTCCCTTTTGCGGTTCTCCCCTGCCAGTCCCAGCGGCACTGTAAGAAAATGTTAAGTCAGAGGCAGCCGGCACCTCCCTGGCTCTAAAAGCTGTGCCCAGCAGGATTCTGGCCAGATCCTGGGATGGGCTTGCAGAGGACTGATGGAACTACATCTCTGCTGGGGAAAAAGGCAATTAGGTTGTTCAACGTGCAAGTTTGAGCTTTCAAAGATGGGGGTTTTCCTCCCCAAAGTCCTCCATTTCTGTCTGCGCACTTCTGGACATGTATTCACATCAAAGCTGGATGTGATGAGCTTTTCCATCAGGTTTCTCCTAAAAACTCTGGCAGGCTCTTCCAGTGACCCCTGTGCACACTGATCTTCTGGTCATACACATACACCCTTCACCCTACAACCTGCTCAGGACCAGACCCTTTGCAGCTCTCCTTCCCAAAAGTGAGTTGCCCATGAGAAATGAGCGCACTTCATACAGTAACCTGCACGGGTAGAAGACTAAAAGGCAAACAGGCTCATTGCTCTCTCTTGAGATCTCATGGCCGCATTCAGATTTGCTGGGACTCCATCCCCTCCCCTCTTCTCCTTTGGGCATTGCCTGTCCAGCTGCACAGCATCCTGGCGAGCCAACAGGATGAGTGACGGGTAAACACAGCTTTTCCATGGAAACATTTGTTCAACGAAGAATTGCAAATTTTCATGGTGAGTATCTGGTTTCCTCCAAACTTTTCTGTTGTTGTATCTGAAAGTGGCCTGGCCAGCCTGGATCTGGCTTTCACGAGCATTTTTCCCCCTAACACTTAATTTTCAGCAGCTAGGATCTCTCTGCTCTTTTTTTTTATTTATTTCTTTTTTAGGCTTCCATCCTTTTTTTCAACGTAAATGGAGGCGATGACATCTCTTTTGGTCTTTTCTGCAGGGCACAAACTCTCCTCTTTGCTGAGAGGTTTACGATAATGGTGGATGACCCAGGAAGGGACACATGGTTTTTTTGGCTGAGACAAGTTGAATGGGAGATGTGGAACTGGGCAGCCTGGTCTGAGCCACATCAGCACACGGATAAGTGAGAAAATCAAGGTTTTTCACAGACCCAGCGAGGAACAGTGAGAATTTGGTGTGACACTGGCTAAAGTGCCTAAAAATCACACTTAAGTACAGAAGGAAGCAAGAGACCACTTGTAACTGTACAAAAAGAGATGTGAAGATGCCTGCAAGTTGCTTGAGTCTACCTGAAGTGCTGTGACAACATGGGACCATCCTCATGCCTGAGGAGCTCAGCCCCGTGTGTGCCTCTCACTCCATCCCTTTTCCCCAGCGCTGCCTTTCTTCTGTCGACTTTTTCTCTGCTTAGCTTTATTTGTTCCAAGCAAATCCGTGCTGATCCTTTGGACGAGGGGAGGGAGACAGACACACAGGCTGGTTTCCCCGGCCTGTCCCTGCTTGGTAATGGGCACAAGGAGCCGGCGAGGTCCCCAGCAGAAGGCGGCGGTGACAGCAGGTGGCACTGCAGCCCCAGAAACGCGCCCGGAGCCACATTCCCTCTCCTACGCCCACTCCCACCCACAAACCAGGGATTAGGCAAGGCAGTTCCCCCTGCCGCTGCACTCCGGAGCGCTTCCCTCGTGTGTGATGCCACCAACCCCCATGGAATCATAGAATGACATCTAGTTCCAGCCCCTCCGCCGTGGGCAGGGACACCTTCCACTAGACCAGGTCGCTCGAAGTCCCATCCAATCTGGCTTTGAGCACATCCAGGGATGGGGCATCCACAGCTTCTCTGTGTGACCTGTTCCAGTGTTTTAGCACCCTCACAGTGAAGAATTTATTCCTAATACCTAATCTAAATCACAGTATCGCATTGTACCAGGTTGAAAGGGACCTCAAGGATCTAGTCCAATCCTTTAAGTTAAAGAAATACAGTTTAAATGAGGTGGCCCAGCACCCTGTCAAGCTGAGCCTTAAAACTACCTGAAGTTGAGGAATCCACGACTTCCCTTGGAAGACTATTCCAATGTCTAATTGCTCTCATGGTGAAAAATTTTCGTCTGGAGTCCAATCAAAATCTCCCCAGAAGCAACTTGTATCCACTACGCCTTCTGTTTTCTATGTGACTCATTTTGAAAAGGGAGTCTCCTTCTTCTTAGTAGCCACTCTTTACGTACCTTCTTTCACGATTTCATGCACTGCGAAACAGGAGATCTTGGGATAGTATTCCTAAGCCATATCAGAGCAGGGTGTCCAGACAAAATCCTGTGGTCAGTGGAGGTTTAGTGCAGAGAAGCCTCCTCCTCGCTCCAGGGTGACTTGCTACTCACTTTTTGGGGTGCAAGAGGCTGAAGAAGCCAGTTGCTTTCAAAAGGGAAAGCAGGAGGAGGGAAGCAGTCCAAGAAAGCAAGGTAGCCTGGACAAAGTGCAACTACCAGCTGCCGCAACCCAAAGGGATTTAGGGAAGGAACCTGAGTTGCTGAATAAAACCACAGAATTAAAAAAAAAAATCAATGTCCTCCCATGAACTATACTGATTTATGTCAGTAAATCTATACCAATCTCTCCAGTTGTGCCTGCTAAGAGTTTAAGAGGGGATGCACCATAGCCTCTGTTCCCATCCTACAACTGCTCTGCAAGTTCAGGCTTTATTTTTAGCCTGGCTTCCACGGGGCTCTGTCTGATCTAATTTCTCCAGAGGGAAGATTTTTTTCTGCTAAACACTACCCTCCTGCTAGAAAGTCCCATTCTCCCCAGCACTGATGAAGGGATTGACCTTTTCAAGAAAATTTGAAAGATAGTCAGGTTAAATTTGGGGGAAAAAAAAAAAAAAAAAAAGCAGTTGAATTAGAGGAGAGAGATCTAAAAGAGCATGCCGGAGTGAGAGAGACAAACGGGACTCAGACATCAGAGTGGCTGGTCAGTGGCCCAGGGGAAGTCAGGATTGCAGCAGGAGGAAGGAAAAAAGGGTATTTTCCTTCTTTCTTTCTTTGATTTGGCTGATGTATTATTGCCAAGCTCTTTGTGACTTGCTTTCAAGCTGTTTGCTGTGAGTGCTCAGTCAAAAATATGAGCCGTGTTGGTTAGTGGTGTTTGGTCCCGTGATGTTGTTTCTGGCCAGCAGTTGGTTGAGCTCACGTCTTGTAATTAGTGGGTGGGCTTGAGGAGACCACTGCGGCTTCCGATCTCTCGGGGAAAGGGAGAAAATAAGCAGGATTAAGGAATTTTAGAAAATTATAGGCAGTTTCATTTCACATAAGCTTTGCCAGGAACACCAAGCCCTGGAGAAGGATGGCCACTGTGGGATGTGTTGGCCATGGGCAGGATTAGAGGACTTTGTTTCTTGTCATAGTCACCAAAATAACCGTGTGTGTCCGTGTGTGTCTGCGTGTGCGCACGAACACAGTGGTGCCTAACCAGCAGTCCATAGGCCGGCGGTACCTCTGCAAGATTAAAGGGATATGTTCCAGCTGCAAACACAGTTTTACAAAGATTTATTTTTCACACAGATTTCTTTTTTAATCAGGCACTATCACAAGTGATAGCAGGATTGCTGTAGCTGGTGGTGCCGGAGCGTGGGGAGGGCTGTTAGAGCAGGGGGAACAGTGATTCTTCATTTTCAGCCAAGATCATCTGTTGAGGTGACACCAGCACATGTCCAGACCAGCCCGTCCAGGCTGCTGGACCCTACTTGAGCTAATCCCCTTCTTGTTCACATGGTTTTTCCTGCAGCTGAGAAAACCAGCCACAAATTCCCCAGGAAAATGCCAATTGTGAAGCCGCAACAACTTAGCAAGAGCCATAGGAGTAGACGTAGCTCTTGAAACTGCTTTTCACTAGGCTCTCTGTCCCTGATTTAGGCAGTTAGCAGGGGGCTGGGACCCCACCTTCCCAGTTTGCCTCAGCCAGTACTCCAGCGAATATTTCCACTCTACATATTCGCTCAGCAGCACTTAAAACTCACAAACAGCCAGTACTTGGTGCTAAATACATCAAATAAACACAAATGCTGTTCCAGGTGGGTGTTCGTGCTCCTGCTTCTGCTGCAGAGTGTAGGATCCAGCCATCCTGTTCCCACGTCAGCAGAAGGATGTTTCACCTCCAGCATCATCAAACAGTCCCTTGCTCCTGTTTTTTTCCCAAATAACAGCTTTTTCTGGCTGGCATTTGATAACAAGTTTTGTCTTGAGAGGAGCACTGATCTGGTATTTGGAGAGAGAGGATCTAATCAGCCAGGCACTGAGGCACATGCCCCCAAACACGGCTTTTTAAGCTACAATAAGCACAAAAAAAAGCAATGTCTACTAACTGCAAACAGGGATCTAATGCTGCGCATCTAGCTCATGGGAACGGTTCATCAGGCAACTTGTTCTACAGAGTGGCTGTCAAGTGCATTTATCTCTCTCTATAGATATATAAGTATAGCATATGTTTATGTATTCTGTCTCCTATTCAGAGTAGATATAACCATATGCTGTTCCACCCAAACAATGTTAAAAGTGGCCTACGTCTCCCTGGCGATGACTGCTCCCGCCATCACACACCTGACTCTTGTTTGTGGGCTTATTGCAAGTCCCTGGATCCTAAAAGGGAGTTTTCACTAAAAAAAAATTCACCTTTGGGCAAGTGCCTGTTGTTTTTCTACAGCAGGGCTTCAGGCAGCAATCGTTGCCCCATGGGGACATCTTGCCCTTGGGATGATGCCCTTCCTGGCATCCCTGCCATGCCGCCAGCAGCCAGTGCCCAGCCAGCATTCTCCTCCAGACCAGCCAAGGGCCCCGTCTCTCTCCCTCTCCTTACTTCAGCAAAATAACCGTGCGATTATTTTTCCACATGAAAGTGCTCCGGTGTTCAGGTGGACAATCTGACTCCGGCTGAGCCGCCTGGAATCCCTGTGGTTTTGATTTTCAGCAGAGAACAATCTTATCAGCCCAGATTGTACACAGAGATAGGGAGCCTCGGGGTAGGGTTGCATAAGCACAGATTGCCTCAGCTGGGATGGGGAAGGCTCCACTCGCTGTATTTATTTGTTTTCCCCACCGCGGGTTTCAGGTTCTCCTGGTGACCATCATTTCAGCTTTCTTTCCCCACTCATTGTTTGAGCAGCCGAGCCTTCCTCATGGATCACTGGGCAGGAGGCTCAATTTAAATCCGGCCTCAGCCCTCGGCCTCTTGCATGTTGCCGTGAGAGGTTTATTGCCAATAAGGCTTTTTTGTCCCCATCTCACCATGGTTCTTCTCTGGGCGAGGATGGGACAGGCCCCAGTTTGGGATGGATGTGATTCTCCCCTCCCTCAGCATACCCATTTTGGCCTCTTCCTCTCCTGACAGCTCCTCTTTCAAATCTGGCAACTGCGTGGGCACCTTGTCTCCGATTGCAAAGGCAGGATATATGGTTTCCGTGGAGGCCATCAGCAAATAGCTGTGGCTATGTAACCCTGGCAGGAGAGGGGACTGAGGACAGAGAGACATCCTGAACCCCCAAAACATCACCCAGAGGAGCACCAGGAGATGCAGACTCAGAGATTCAGGCACCTGAGGACAGCAAGTGCTGCAGCTGGTGCTGACGTGGTGGTCTCATCCTGCAATGTTCAATGATTCTCTTCCAGAGTAGTCCCCTCGTGTGCGGCGCAAGGGGATGGGGTGGCAGTGATTGAGTGCACTCACGCAAATTCCACACTGGGACTCTGGGACGTCACTGGGACCTGGCACAAGAAGTCACTGTGCAAGTCAGAGTGTGTCTTTAGGAAAATGCTTTAGGTTTGAAGTTAAACTTGCAGTGGCGTGGGAGCTGTCGTGTGCACATTGAATTCCCTAGATGTCGAATTACTTTTGCTATGGGAAAACCTTTCGTCTTGGTCCTATTTGCAGCTTTCAAGTGCCAGCTCTCGTTTCATCTCTTCTCCTCTTGGTTTAGAGAATTTTGAAAACTCTCCATCGTACTGATGCCTTCAGATCATGTAACATCACTTCTTTCTTTCTCTAGGATAGTTTATCAAATTTGACACATCCATAAACAAGAAGGGACCACTGTTGAGAGATGGTTGAACGTCTGGTGTACCACGGGCCCAGGTCAAGCCTACTAAGCATCTCCCAGAAAGTCATCACAGGCTTTGTGGAGGACTGCTTCTCCTCTTTGCTAAAGCATACATCTCCCTTTTAGGCTTGAATTAGGCCATGAGTGGGTGCAGGCCAGAGTGAGGTAGGGGAGGTGACCGCCTGCTGACCATCCTCACCATGATCATCACGTCTCATCCAAGTCACCCTTTGGACCTTGAGGCCTCAGAAGCAGATCCTGCATTCAAAGATAATAGATGTGGATAGTACAGCCCAGGGTGGCATCGGTTTGTTAGCCAACACGTTGCACTGATTATGTCTGTCCACTTCATTAGGCACCACGTCTTCTGGGGACAGCACAGCTCCTTCATCTCCACATCCTTTGCCTGCGCTCTCCCCCTCAAGAAATAATCACACCTCCCTATCAAGCACCTTCTGGGCCTTTGGGGACCTTGGCTTGAAGTGGACTTCTATCAGCAGAGATTCTTCCCTGCTCAAGCCTCCGCATCTCCCCTTGCCATGGAGACAGCAGTGATACAAGTCCCAGTCCGAGCCATCCCAGCAGCGTAAAACTACCATGTGCTTTCCCTTGCCGTGCACGCAACAGCTGCCCAACACCAAGGGAAGCATGACGAGGGCCAGGGCATCCCCACCTCAGCTCTACTGCGAAGGGCATGTGGCACAAGCCACCGGCAGTCCTGTGTGGGTTGGAAGCCACCGCGCTGGAGGACAGAAGTGTCCCCTCCAGCCAAGCGCTGCTGAGTCCACACACCACTCCTGGCTCCTGCTCCCTTCAGTTCTGCTCCTGCAGAGGAGTGATGGAGGCGAAGCCCTACCAAGGCAGGCAGAAGGCAGCCTCTGCCTATGGGGAATCAAGCAGCCCGTGGCCAAGTCCTTGGACAAGTTCTGCGATGTCTTCATGCCAGCGCCTCTGCCCAGCCCGGGAGGGCTCCCAGGAAGGGAACAGAAGTTTTTAAACTGGTGGTCCCTCCCTTTTGCACTCTTCCTCTCCCAGCTTCCCTGCTGGCTCCAGGAGATTAAGCATATGAAGATCTTTATTCCCTAAATATAACTCTGATTTGTTTTAGCATGATGTAACCCTTCTATTAAACGAAGCACACACCGAGGCTGCGCTTGTTCATAGACCTGGCACTGCTGCAAAATGCCCACATGGGCAGTGCTACAGGTCCCAGAGACATCCACCACCCTGTACCAGGCAGTGGGAGTGGTGGTGGGGGACAGGCACCCTTCGGGGCTCAGGAGAAGCATCCTGATGGTTTGCAGATGTGATTTCATTTTTCAATTGTTTCTAATTTGCTTGAACTTTTTTTTTTCCAATTCTAGAAAAGAGACAATTTCTTCAGGGAGTGTTAGCCACAAGCCTCATTTGGCATTGTTTTTCAGTCAATTGGTTTTGTCTTGTATTATTAAGAATATTGTATTACATAATGATAAGCCACAGCGACTTATTACGGGGACTATAACGGGAGGCAGCGTGGGCGCATGGAGCAGCAGCCGCCGGTGCAGGGAAGCCGCCCTCCCCACCTCCTCATCTGCCCTTGCTCTGACCTTCAGCAGGTCTGTCATCTCCCCAGGTCTCAGTTTCCCCTCGTGTAAAACAGGACTGACACACGTTCCAGCCATTAGCTTAAAAGGTTTTCCATCCTTAAGTCAGTGAAATACATGTTTTTCTCCTTTCTTCCATCTTGAGAATCAGGCATGAGGATCTTCTATACCTTTTTTTCCATCAGAGTCTGAGCAGGTACTGGACCAGACCAGAGCAACCCTGATTGGGAAGGAGTTTCTCTGTGCAGAGGTGTTTGCCAAAAGCACTGGACAAGTGAAAATGGGGAATCGTAATGGAACTAAATCTGTCTCTTTATCCTCACTATTTGGATTGGGATTATATGCTTCAGAGAAAGTTCCACCTCTGTTTAAAATTTGGAGAGGTGGGAGCAAATGCTAGAAACCATAGGGAGAGAGGAAATGTTCCTTCACTTCATGACAAGTCCAGTTGGAACGAAAGATGGGGTGACATAAGGTGGGGTTTCATCTGGGTGCTCTCTTTCCAGACAGCATCGCGCTGCTGTTGGAGTGAGTGCCGATAATCCCTGGATAGTCTGCTAATTTGCTCTTTCTGCCTGAAGATTAAAGCAAATTGTTCTCTGTTTCCATATTTAAAATGTCCAGTTGGGAAAGATGATGGTGTCTCAGGTTACTTTGTACGCTTGAGCTGAACTAAAGCTCCTGTAGATCCGGCCTCTGCCACCTCTGCTCTCCCTACACAGCATCTGGTGCCCTCAGAAAACCTGACGGCTTCAGCCCCAGCAGGAACAGCAAAATCCACCCTTGAAGACGGATAGTTGCAGCCAGGTCAGCCAAGCACTGTGTTGTTACTGCCTCTGCTGCCGTGAATGGCACCCGTGTGCAGTCGGCAGGTTAAAGTACCTGCCTCTACAGTCTATTAGAGAGACCTAGCGCCCAGCAGCATCACCCCACAGTGAGCTCTTCCTGGGATGCAAATTTGCTAACAGTGAAGCGCACTGGGCAGGCAGGCAGGAAGGTTTCCACCTGTGCCTGTGCAGTGTCCGTGAGCTGCTTGCTGGAGAAAAGGGAGAAGCAAGTGTAAGGGAGAAGAGGTGAAAAGTTATCTCGGGGCATGTGCTGTTTTATTTACAGGTCTGCAGAGTCTGAAGCACTTCAATAATAGTTAAACAATTGTTAAATAGTACTTTATCTTCAGGCTGGATAACAGTGCCGGCAGGCACTGNTGCCTTGGCCCAGTCCTGCCTATACCACACACCCTGCCTCCTTCCAGCTGCCAACGTTTCCAAACCTGCGTGCTCAAAACAAAGGTCCAGCGTCTGGCTAAGCAGGTCTGGTTTGCAAAGATACAAGCCACAAAGGTCTCCTGACTACATTGGTATTCTGGAATCCCAGCATTCCAAATAGGGGTGAACAAGCTTTAGGGAGCTTGGAAATGTTGCGTTTCGATCCATTGGCTGATGGCGAGCATCCGTTCCTGCTCACAGGCCTCTGTGGAGGGTTTGCCAGCACATGGCCCAGGGCTGTGGGGACTGCGAGAGAGGCTGTATGTGTCCCTCTGCAGGGCCAAAGGGCAGCGGAGAAGGGGACCTGGGCAGGAGCTGGCAGCAGGGCAGGGGCAGAGCAGGCATGCAGCTTGTACGTGGGACAACGTTGGCTCAGCGTGACCCGGGAAATGAAATAAGGAGAAAGGAGAGGGACTGGCTTTCTCCTTGGGCATTTGTTTTTATACGCTGAATTTCCTGCCCAGGGACTCTAAGCATAACCCTCTCCCCTCTCTGGCTGCCCCCAGCATGGAGGTAGGCTGGGGAGAAGCCGGCTGCATGTCTGACGGAGGAAGAGGTGCTTGCAGTAGAGGTGACCTTTCTAAATCCCTACTTTGGACAGACATTTCCAATAAGTGCTGAAGAAAAGCCTTCTAGTTCCAGCTTTCTCAGCCTGCTCTCCATTTTCCTTCCATCCTCTCCAGGCTGAATTTAATCCGAGAAGGTTCCTTTGAGCTTTTGTGTGTTGCTGGGGGAGATGTGGGCGCACAAGGGATCGCGTTACAACTTTCATTTCCTGAAATGTTTGAGGGAACATCCAGGGTTTTATCCACACATCAGGCAAAGTTGAGGGCTCGGATTTCAGGTCTTGTCACTCAGCTGTCACCAAACAAATGAGCCTCTCAGAGCTGGAGACGGAGAGAGCTACCTGCTATTCATGACCCCGAAAGCAGGTGATCACTCATGGGAAAAGCAGGTAGAATTAATCATTCCGCTGTTCTCCATTTCCTCCCCTTTTTTTGGCTGACCTGGACACAGTGTGAAATCTGTCCTGGGGGGTGAGTGGGAGCGAGGGCCTGCGGGGCGAATTAACTAGTTCCTGGCGGTAGAAATACAAAGCACGTCGAGGTGAGAAAGAGCCCCGGGCTGTCTCCCCAGGCTGACTTTGCTGTGAAAAGCTTGCTGCGAGGTCAAGCCTAATCGTGGAGAGCTCAGCAACCTGTGTCTGGCTCAGTTCCAGGGCCTCCCTGGTCATACCTGCCCGCCGGCCTCTTCGCCAGCCGGGGGGTTATTTCCAAGGAGGGGGCCTTAGTATCCCTCATCCCTCCACGCCACCAGCTGCCTATTGACAACTTCGTTCCCCTCCCTGTTAGGGAAATGGAGGGTTGCGGGGTGGGCAGGGCTCTGCGGCCGGGCGAAGCGGTAGGGCGCATCTTGCGGGGTGCTGCGCGGTCCCACTCCGCAGCCGTCGGGCCTGCCTGCAGTCCCGATCCGCAGGTCTGGGCTGGAGAAGGGCAAGTTTGGGGCAGGGGGACACTCGCTGGCAGTTTCCCCCACCCCCTGCCGAAAGTCAGCCCTGCCGCTGCCTGGACTGTTTGCTTTGAAAATAACCTTTGGTTTGTGGGTCCCTGCTCGGCTTTCCCTCCGCGCAAGGCTGGAGCCCCGGGCAATATTTATCCTTCCTCTTCATCGAGCTTGGAAAATAAATGGAGCTGGAGTTTGTCCACCCTCGGGGCGTAGCGGCCGCGGCTGCTCATTCTAAAAACCTCCCTCATTTCCCTGGGGGTTCCCCTTTTTCTGCCCGAGGGACTGGAGGGGGCTGCGCTGCTTCATGGCGGAACACGGCGGGACTGGATCAGGGTCCCCAGGCAGGGCGATGAGAGTTCCCCAGTGGGAAGGGAACCGGGGAATACGGACCGTCCCGTTTCGTCCCTGACAGGCTGCTGGGGCCGGGGTCGCTGCTCACGGAGGGGGGTTTTGTGCTGTCCTCGAACATCGGGTTTTGTTCCGGCTTCACCGCGGTCGTGGATGCACTGACACGCAGATGCGGGCCCACCCGCGCGGCTTGCGCAGCCAAGCGCAGAATTTGTGCCCTTCGCTCTGCTCCCACGGAGTCACCTTGGGTCCCGCCCAGAGGGCAGGGGGTCCCCCACTGCCTCGGCCACGCCCCCACCCGAAAGGGTCGGGGGCGCAGGGAGTCCAGTGGGATCTGAGCCGGGCACCCCGAGGGGGTGGCCAGCGCCAGGCCGGATGGAAACCGCCTGAGCAGCCCAGGCACCGGGCCCCCGGCTTCCCCGCAGCCGGAGACGAGGAGGGGGATGGATCAGCCGGCCGGGCCCGGTGCGGATGGGGGGTCCGCGGGGGACTTTGGACCGTGTCCGGGTGCCGAGGGCGACGAGAGCGGTTGAGAAGCTAACGGGACGGACGCGGAGCACTGCGGTCCGGCAAGACCCTCCTGCAGAGGGTGACATTTCTCCATGGCCCAAGACCCCGAGAACAAACACGGCAGCGACTTAAATAAACACGTACTTAATGATGCAAAACGATAACAGGGGGAACTGGCACCAGCGAGGCCCCGACGGAGCGGACGGCGGGGGACGAGCCGCTTCCTCCCGGCCGGGCATCCGGCTCCCACGGGGCCACGGGGCCACACCACGCAAGAAGCCGTTACGGGGGGGTGTCCCTCTGCCCCTCCTTCCTTCCTCCGTTACGAAGGCACCAGCTCGGCCCGAAGCGCCTTCTATGCAGCCCGTCGGGTGGGGAGTAAGGGTGGGCAGAGAGGCACGGGCTCTCCCCTGCAAAGAAAAGCGCAGTCTGGGTGTTCTGCCATCAGCATTGTTTAATTTAGACTGTTTAGGTACAATAGAAAATAAACCTGAAAGCACATGCGATTTTTGGTAACAAATACTCGAGACAGACAGCGTCGTCCGCGGGCTCTCTGCAAGCCGAAGGAGGAAGGCGGTGAGCGGGGACGGGCGGGAGAAGGCAACATGGAGCTGGCGGGGCAGCGCGAGGAACACTCGTTCAGGAGGAAACAACCATCGACTTTTATTATTATTGTTATTCTCCTAATTTTGAGCCACATCGATGCATTTCACCACTGAGAAGAAGGAAGCCTGGGGCGGGGGGTGGGGGGCGCGGGCCCACGGGAGGTCGCTCGCTAAGTGACACTCACAGCCGCG
>VWZK01003727.1:148513-175469 GCA_013396935.1 Baryphthengus martii | reverse complement strand
TTTTTTTTAGAAGTCTGATATTAATAATCCCCGTATGCCCCTCTTTCCGGGTCATTACGGTACTGCTGGTCTCTAATCAATCCTAATGCGATGGCAATTGGAGTCTCTGATGAATGCATCTCAGGTTTCTTGTAATGGCTCTACCACATTTTCCTGGACCTCCTTCTTTAACCTGAGATGCCAGGGGGACGTCTCCGTTCTCAGCTGCTGATTACTTCAAGATGTTTGGGCTGGTGTGGGGAGAGAGGGAGCGAGTGAGGCAGCCTGCCCCTGAATAATCTGGAACTGAATTGGATGAGCCGTTTCCTAAATCAAAGGACAACGGCAGGGTTTAACTCCTTTTCTGCACGGAAGCCTGCCGGCTTGCCTTCCAGCCGGCATCGGCTACGCTCCATCTCCCCTGCGTGTTCGTGGCCGTGGACGTGACACGATCCCCGAGTACCCGTACATCTCCGGAGCGCGCAGCTCTCCCCAGCAGCTGCGGTCCCCCCACGGAAAGGGGGACCCCCTACACCCCATCCCCAGCCGCTCACACCAATCCAAACCCCTCCAGTGCTACCGGATGGGTCTGCACTCCCCACGCTGGGGGGAAAACACCGCGTCGTGGGATGAGAGCCCCGCACCTTGGGGGTTGGGACCCTCCGCGGGCGCGCAGGGACCGCGCAGTAGTGCGTTATTTATACAGCGATTCCCATTTTCGCGGCATTGTTTTCCTTACATTTCTCAGCATAATGGCATTTGCCGTAACCCGAGACAATGATAATTGCAATTTCTGGCCCTATTTTTTTAAAAAAAAAAAAAAAAAAAAGATAATGCAGCTCGAATTAGGTTGCGGACAGACTGTGCGCTGGGCTGCTGCGGGATCGATCTCTTCCCCGCACCGGGAGGTTCCCCGAGGCGCGCCTCCTCCGTGGGAGAAAAACACTCCCCGGCTGCCACTCCACTCGGAATATGCCCCAGCGCAGCCTAACACGCGTGGGCAGCTCCGCCGGCGCTCCCACGAAATGAGGCTGGAAGGAGGTGAAATAAATGTTTGCAACGAATAATAAAATTTCCCTGCGCCAGGATGGGATGTAAAATGTAATCCTCAGCAGAAAAGCAGTGAGGGTTAAAGGCAGCCCCTTCTCCCGCGGGGTTTGGCCCTGCGTGGGGAGACACGAGTAGGGCCGCGGGTGGGATAGATGTACTGCGTGGGTGAGTCCTCGTTATACCTCANGCCCGCTCCGCGCCCGCGGTGGCGGCTCCAGCGCGGCCGGTAGAGTCAGAACCTCCCCGGGGCCACCCGCGGAAGCCTGCGCGGTGCTCGCAGATTGGAGCCGCAGGGGAGGACGGACGGCGGGGGCTCCGGGGCTGTGACACCGGAGAACCGGGAGTGCAGGGACAGTGCAAGCCCCGCCTGCATCCACGCTATGCACACACCGCAACA
Organism: Baryphthengus martii; assembly: GCA_013396935.1. Classification (NCBI taxonomy): domain Eukaryota; kingdom Metazoa; phylum Chordata; class Aves; order Coraciiformes; family Momotidae; genus Baryphthengus; species Baryphthengus martii. The sequence continues at coordinate 174,043 of VWZK01003727.1, read as the reverse complement.
CCCACTCGTGTGCATACACTCTGGTGAGCTCCCCATCATCCACTTGCACACATACACGTGTGCACTTCCCACGGGGGTGTGTGCACACCCATGTGCTGACAGTCCCAACATCCATCCACGGGCACCCCTCCCCCCCCTCACGTGTGCACACACTCACTCACAATGTACACATGCATCCACCCCCGTGTATCTACAGACATTCGTGTGCACAGTCCCTCATGTCTGCACACCCTTATGCACATGCCCATCCCCGTGTACACACACTCATGTGCACATGTGTGGACATGTCCACTCATGTCCACATCCACTTGTGTGGACACACACCCACGCACACACCCACTCAGATGGGGACATCATATGTGCACACCCTCAGCCTGGTGAGCGCTTTCGTAGCCCTATGAGCACATACCCCTCATGTGTCCACATCTCACCCATGCACGCGCTACCCACTCACATCAGTGACACCCACCCGTGCACACACTGGCCTCCAGGGCACGAAGCTGGGTGCTCAGGAGTCAGGCATGAACGGGTTCCCTCCATCTCTTCCTTAGGCTGGGACAGGGAGGCACTGGACACCATGAAACCTGCAAAAAAGCCTTCAACCATCCTATTTAAAAAAAAAATAAATAAAGAAGGGAGTGCAGTGGTTGATTTGGGGCAGTGGTTGGTAGGCTGGCAGGGGGGACCGGAGGCAGGATTTACATACAGGGCTCTGTTTGCCAATGTGCTTTGCATCCGGGCACTGAACAAATATTTTCATTGCTGGGGGACTGCGCTGGTTGAGGTTGGGCGAAGAAAAGAGGCACCATGAACCTCTTGGGTGGAGGTCTGTGTGATTTTGAGGGGGTGGCTGGGCCCTGCAGTGAGACAGCAAGTGGGTGCTTGCCTGCAGGGGTAAGAGGTTGGGGGGCCCATCTTGCGCCCGCTGCCTCGGTGAGTTTGTGAGTGAGCTGCAAGAAAGGGACCTTTCACCTCTCATTAGTGATGCCATCAGTGGCTTGGCAGAGCAGAGCTGAGGTCATGTTACATATGGCATACAGTCTGTTCAGCGCCGGCAACAACAGCTTTGAAATTTTAGAGAGGGGAAAGGTCACCTTGCGTAAGCCAAGGTCTGGGGGTCCTCCGCTCTGTCTGCGCCCTGGGTGGGTCTCCATATGCCTCCGTTGTCGCCAGCCTTGCTCTGTCTCCTCCTGAGAGATGCTCAGCCCGTCTTCTCTTCTGCCTCCTGAGTTTACAGGGAATCACATAAATGAAGGGAATACTTCCATGCTGCCTTTCTTTTTCCCTTACAGAACATCTCTCCCTGAACTGTTTTGTTTTTTTTCCCCCTCCTTTTTCTTCTCAGCATAAACCTGTCTCTAGCCACTGATTATTTTATTTGAAACAAAATATAACGCAGCTTTCCAGGAGAAAATGAGTTGTCTCTTTTTATCAGCAGATCTGCCCAGACGGATAAGTTTACTCTTTTCAGACCTGGGTATATAATTTCACAGACCTTCAAAAGTGTTGTGCTTCCATGGTAATTAAAACTTCCCGCTCCTGAATCTTTCTGGGGTATTTCAGGTTTCATGCCACTGGATCTTAGAAGAGCACATCTATACAGTCGTATTTCTTTCATATGAAGAGGCGAAAAAAAGCAAACCCAATCAATTTTGTGTTTGGAAATATATAACACATTACATTAAATTAATTCCTGGTGTAATTCACCACACTTGAGTTTCGGTAGGATCCTGTCAGGGCTTCATCTGGAATGATTCCGGAGGTGGTGACTGTGGGGAAGAAATCACCATTTTCCCATGTGCGATGGCTGACAGCATAAGAACATGCCCCTTCTCAGCCCCGCTACAGAATCTTCTTTTGCAGACTCTGTTTTTTAAATACATGGGGCCTGATACTTAAGCTTTTCAAGTCACTTGGATGGGTGTTTCTGGCATGCAGCTGTTGCGGAGAGATCTTCAAAAGGACGTTTGCTTCTGCGCAGGTCATCACTAAAAAGGTTCTAAATGAAATAGATGCTTATCTCGAGACTTTTGGAGAAGCTGGAGCTGAACCAAGATGTGACGCAGATTCAGGATACACCTTTCTGCCTGCTCCATCGAGGCATCCGAACGGCCCCATTAAAGGGAGCTCGTTCTGATTTCCTACTAATAAGGCTACTTGTGTGGATTTTAATTTTTAAATAGGAATAGTCTTCCGCTGCCTGTCAAAGAGAGGGGTTAGGAGCAGAGGTACAAGGTGCCTTATTTTCAGAAATGGAGGTGAGATCTGTCTATGTTTTTTGCTACAAACAATGTTTTCCTAGCACGGGGCTACACTGTGCACTTAGTTATTGAGTGCAAATCTGTCGATTTAAATGGAGTTCATTGCAAGTGGGAATGGGATTTAGCCATAATTTTCCGCTGCTCTCTAATCACTGTAGTCTGAAGAAAGCAACATATGTATAATGGTAGCTGAGATGCAGGAGAGGTGGAAGCTTTCTACCAATGAGAACCACATTAAATAATTAATTCCCAATTGCCTTTCTACATTAGTGCTTTCAGCTAAAAAAGCCGTTCGGCTTTGTAAGGCCCCAGGCAGTGAAACATTTGGTGCATTGTCAGTCCAAAAGTGGAGGTAATAGATATCCAGGGTGGCTGGGAAAGTGCTACTCTCCATCCTGCCATTTGCATATTCCAGCTGTGCAGCCTCATTCCTCATCCCCTCCTTCGCCTTATTTAAGTTTGACAAGGCAGCATCTCTTCCCAGGTGGCTGTTGAGGAAGCCAAAAACATATTTGTTTTACCAAAACCAGAGGAACTTAATGTTTGAGTCTAAAAATAGAATATTCAAAAGTTGGTCTCTCTTTTATCAGCAGATCAAATCTGATGGTTTAATAAGGAAAGGAATGAATTTCCCCCTGCTTTCCCACTTGCCCCCCTTATTCCATCTGCAGGTCCCCCAAGCTCAGCCTGTCATCTCAGGTCAGGTTGGGATCTTTCAGGCTCATACATCATTTGCAATAAAGATCTTGCCATGAGAAATGAGTTAACAAGCCTTTTGATGTGCAAGTCATCAGAAACTGCTCTGCTCACCTTCTGAGATAAATATATGTGTGCGTGTGTGTATAAAGCTGAGGAAGAAAAGGAAGCGTTGGAATAAATTGCCTGGGGAGGTGGGAGATTCTCTGTTAAAAACAGGCCTAGACAAACATCTATCAGAAAATACCGACAGGTATTTGATCCTCTCTTGGAGCTGGGAAAAAGGCTGAATAGAGGTGTCCTCTCCAGCCCTAAGAGACCATAGCTACATATATGCATGCGTGTGTATATATGTATATATTGCCACACTTTTGCTGAAAAGCTCTTGGCCTTCATTGTATTTTGTGGCAGCGAATCTTGTAGGCCAATCACACATAGGTTTTCTGTCTCTTGGCTTCATTAAATTTGAGTTTCAGTTCTGTTCAATGTCCTTTGTGCCTCAAGTGGATCAGATCACAGAGTCATCTACCAGCTGTACTTTTTCTCCCCTTCTCATTTTCTTCAGCTCTTTTCAGACCTGTTGAAGTCTCTTTAATTCTGGGAGCTTTTCAGTGATTCCACTTATTCCCAAAGTGCATCTGTGAGCCCACTTAGGGTTACACTTCTTGAGGTAAGGTCATGATAGCAGAAACTTAACTATTACTAGATGCAATGGATGGGTGCCTGGAGGAGCTGTTTGGCTGAGCAAGAGGATGGCATGAAAAATTTGGGCTTTTTTTTTATTATTATTTTTTAACACAATCATTTTCCAAAGCATCCCTGTGCTTTAAAGACAACACGACCACAGCTGCTGCTGGCACCCCTATAACTGCTTTCCAAGCATGGAAACCTGAGCAGGACCTCTGGAGCTGCTGCCTGCGTTTGAGGAGTGTGTTGGCAGCTTACTTGTGTTTAATCATGGTAACTCCAAGGGCCAGGACTTGTGGTCCTTTACATAGGAGATCATTTTAAATTCTTCGATTTAAATTCTTTTGAAAGCAAGTTTTGTCAATGTGACATGTGGAGGCTCCCCTGAAGACAGGGTCCTGTGCAACTCAGCATTTGAGATAGAAGAGCTTAAACTTCAGGGAGGTAAAAAAGTGTTTTGCAGGGCTGGTGTGAAGGAAACTGCCTGTCACTAGCCCCAGAGCACACCTGCACCAGGCAATGATGATACTCCCTGTGACACCTCTGCCTCCCAGAAGCTGTATCCCCTCCCAGAAGCTGTGCCCCTGGACTGTGAAGCACCACTGCATCTCCCTGGTGAGTTCTGGATGGACACATGAGATGCTGCAGTGAGTTGTAGGAATCAACACTGAACTTTGTAGCAGAAGGTGAACGCTGAATTTCTGAAGCCAAAAGCTGGGATGGACCAGGCTGGAAAACATTCCGTGATCTAGACTTTTAACCTCACTACTAACCTTCGTGAAGTTTAAGAGGAGACTTCTCTTGCCTGTTCAGGTGGTGAGCTGAGCTCTCCTGCTCTTTGTCCAAGGACTGCGAGCAACAGGGAGAAGAAGGTGGCTTACGAGTAACTTGGGTAGCAGAGTGTACAAAACCAGTGGAGTTCTTCCAGGGTACAGAATCATAGAATCATTTAGGTTGGAAAAGACCCTTAAGATCATCGAGTCCAACTGTTAACCCAGCATTGTCAAGTCCACCACTAAACCATGTCCCTTGCTACCACTTCTACAGGGATGGTGACTCCACCACTTTCCTGGGCAGCCTGTTACTGTGCTTGACAATCCTTTCAGTGAGGCAATTTTTCCTGTTATCCAATCTCTGTTACATGTATGCTACATCTCAGCTAGTGATGGGATGTGATATAAGTTTGGATATCAGGACAAGATGTTATTTGCATGCCAGACTCTGGCAGAGCTTGCTTAGGCAGCCCAATAAAGGCAGAGGTGAGAGAGGGGAACATGACTGTTCCCTATAAACACACCTGAGAGGAAAGAGCTATTTAAGTGGAAGGACAAAACAGTCACAGGACAGACGAACACGGGCTGTCAGTGAGCATGCACGAGCAGGACACTGGAACAAGGTCTCCGGCCATTGATAAGTGATGCTGGGCAGGGAGGGTGACAGAAATCACGTTGATTTTACAAAGGAGCTCAGCACGTGTATGAAAGGGCTGAGATGGTGCGTTCCCTGCTCTAACCCTTGCTATTTAAACATCACTTCTCATGAGCTCTGCCTGCACAGGGTCAGGCAGGCATGGCACTGAAGGCAGAACTTGGCCAGCAAGTCCTCATTTGCCCTTCCAGAAGTGGCACATTCGGGTGCACCGGAGTCATCAGCCATGTCAGATAGTCTTTCGTGGGGGAAGGCGGAGAAAGGGGGGATGTCTTCCCCCCCATTTTGTTTTCTACATTCCTTTTGCCGGTGAGCCATTACCATTGCGGCTGGGGCGGTTTGTCTGATGCCTCTTGGGTTTGTACTGCAGCCAGCACTTCTGATTCTGTCTGGCCACATATTGTATTTGGCTGGTTGGCTCTCTCTAAAAATTCTTCTTTTTTTCTTGTTCTTTTTTCTTTTTTTTTTTTTTCCTCTGTGGCATTTTAATATCTCACAACAGGCACTTTTACAAAGAGATTAAAGGTCTAAAAACAAACAGCTGTTTCATAGGCAGGCTTTAACACAAGGAACAAGTAAGAGCCCCATGTAAAAGAGAATTTGGGGAGAATTTCTTGAGTGCGGGTAACACTTTTAAAACATTTCTTCCACAACACTGGGGAATTACAAACAATTCCTGAGCTAATGTTCATGTAAAGCAGCAAGAATTATTCAGGCAATTAAAGACTTAAAACCATTTAAGGAGAAACTAGGAGAGAGCGAAGCTGTATTGATCTTGAAAAATGTCTACAGCCATGAGAGAAAATCCTCATGCTTTTGGATGGGGAATAGATGGAGTTCAGCTACAGGGAGGGAAAGAGAGAAGCCCTAAATCCTTTATGCTATTCATTTATTTAACCCTCTGGTAGAAAAAACATTGGAAATGTAGTCGGGGCTGTGCTGGAACTGGCTCGGCACTGCAGGCTCGGCCTTTTTATTGATCTTAGTAAAAGCACTTCAGAGCCTTGCTTGGCCCTGGGAAGAAAGGAGAGCTGAGTGGTCATGAATGTGGAGCCAACAGACTTGTGCAAGGAGCAGGGTTCCCTTAGCAGGGCAGTCCGGAGTGGGTTTGTCCTATTGTGGACTTTTGTAAAAGAAGTTCTAACTCACTTCCCTTTTGGTGATTTACAATGGATTTTTTTTTCCCCTCCCTCACCTCAGAGGATTTTTGGGGGAGTACTGTTCCCATGTTCATAGAACCATAGAATGATTTGGGTTGGAAGGGACCTTAAAGATCATCTAGTTCCAACACTCCTGCCATGGGCAGGGACGCCTCCCACTAGATCAGGTTGCTCAAAGCCCCATCCAACTTTGTCTTGAACACTTCCAGGGATGAGGCATTCACAACTTCTCTGGGCAACCTGGGCCAGTGTCTCACCACCCTCAGCATAAAAAGATTCTTCCTAACATCTAAATGAATCTACCCTCTTTCAGTTTCAAACTGTTACCCCTCATCCTATCACCACACTCCTTGGTAAGGAGTCCCTCCCTATTTTTCCCGTAGCCTCCCTTTAAGTACTGGAAGGGAGCTATAACATCTCCCCACAGCCTTCTCCTCTCTAGGCTGAACAACCCCAACTCTCTCAGCCTGTCCTCACAGAGGAGATGTTCCACCCCGCTGATCATCTCTGCAGCTCTTCTCTGGACCCACTCGAGCAGGTCCCTGTCTTTCTTACACCGGGGTCCCCAGAGCTGAACACAGTACTGCATTTGGAGTATTCTGTACTCCACAGTTTTCCCATTCTCTATTAAAGTTTTCCAGCTGGTGAATCTGGGGAACTGCTAGCCTGGCCTAGAACTTTTTCCTCCTGCATCCATCCTCTCCTGCCTGGCACATGGGATGTGTTTGCAGGTGCTGGAAACCTATAAGGGAAGATCAGGACTGACAGCAGCACAGAGTCCTTCCCAAGGGCCAGTTTTGGCAAATGCCAGCCTGGCCCAAGGGCACAGAGGACTCCTCACCCCAAGGGAGCAGCGTGGTCTTGGCTACATGAAGATGGCTTGGTGTGGAGGGGCTGAGGCTGCACCGTGGCTGTGCTGAAAGGTGATCAATTATAAAGACTCTGGAGCGGTGGTGAAATAAAACACAGGGGAACAGCAGTGTGGAGGAGGATTAGCTAATTAATGCACAGCTTGATTAGGAAGATGGAGCCAAGCATGTAAGCCCTGCTGTCCTCCTCTCCTGTTCCTGGTGCTGACCCCTCTTGCCGTGACTGTGATGTAGGAAGCTGCTGGAGTCCACTATCGGAAAAGTAAATATTGTCGTTTCAAACAGAGAATGGTTTATTCTACAGCAGAACAGAGGGTGCCTTCTCCTTGAGAGGCCATACTGAGCTCAAGGGGACTGTAGTCCACACAGCAGCCAGCAGTGAGACTGTCCATCACCTCCTTTCTGCAAGCAGGTCCTTTGCTAGTGTTTGGGCTCAGTTTTAAGCAATCCCAGGGCAGGATGTAGTCGCTGTGGTGTGATGGGAGCTGCACAGGGCACGTTGCAGTGGGAGAAGTCTCAGAAGCCAGCAATACTGAGGGAAAGGAACGGGTTCTGCCCTTCCTCGCTGACGCTGTGTGACCCTTTGTGTAATCCCTTTAGCTCTGATGGCACCGTGGTGATTTACAGCACTAATGCTTTGATCCAGAACATGTTGAACCATGGGACTTGAATTAAAATATGAGAGATGACTGTAAAGTACAAGTTTCCATTCGTGGCCAGCTATTTTGTGAAGACGTGACTGCAACCAGGTGCGAAGATCTTGCAGGAGATGAGGGAAAACCGAGCCAGCCTAAACAGATTTGTTAAAACGTGAATGGGAGCGCAGCAGCGTAAGTGCTATTAATAGGATTTACACAGATTAGTAAACTAATCTGTGCATTTCAGATTGGATTTCATATTATGGAAAAGAAAATTAAGCCACATACCATGCAGACTTTCCAGGCAGTGATTTGTGAGTGTGATCTATTTGATGGTGGAAGTGGCTGCTCAAAAAAGTTGTGGCAACTCCGTTGGGTGGGTGAGTGACATCCGCTGGGAACCCGGGAGGGGAGAATGTGTTGTAGGGTGCAGAGCTGTGCTGGCAGATTCAGAGGCAGACAATGGAGGGAGCAGCATCACAGTCTCTTTAATCAATGGCTCTTAAAATGTAGTTCCAGGTAGTAAAGCAGTATCCAGGCTGGCTCCATCACCACTGGTCCAGAGCGGATCTCCTGACTTGGCTAAAATGAATAAGGAAGAGGGTTGTGCAGAAAGGCTCATAAATAACTTTCTCTTCTCTGTATGTGGCCTGGACAAGAGCAGAATTGGGCAAATGTTGTTGAAGTGGGAGGGAAAAGGCCTGTTCAAAGGGGAAGAGCAGAGTGCTATTGCTGTGCCCTGCCCACGCTCCTCCTGGTGCCGGTGTACGCGAGGTGGGAGGTGAGCAGGGACAGCGAGATGGGAAGTGTTAGCACAGCTTATGGGGGCACCAAGCACCCAGAAATCATCTGTGTAAGGGTTAAGTTTAATAGTATCCTAACAACATGAAGTTTAATAGCATCCTAACAACACATTATATATATTTAACATATTTTATATATATATATATATATGTATAATGTGTTCCATCAATAGGATCTAGCCTCAGTATTTTGACTGTGCCATCCCATCTGGGTAAATCTCAGCCTGTCTGTACCTCTCTCCACAAGGGAGGGAAGTGCTGTTATTGCAGTTGTGCTGGTGAGGAGGTGGAACTCCAGATGTTTATTAACTGGACTTGCAGTTCCCAGTGGTTAACATCAGCTAATCTTGGGAGATAGTTGCAGTTTAGGTTGCCTCTGAGACAGGCTTGAAAAATAAAGGATAAGCCATCTTTCTCTTTCCTCCTATTTTGTGAAAACAAGCATTTGGAACACTTCAACTCCCATTGTAGTCAGGGCCAGAGGAAAAACATCATTAGCCTTTCAAATTATTGTTTTAGGCCAAAGCTTTAAAAGTCAGAGTGAGCTGAGCAGCCCAGCGATTTTTCTTCTCGCAGCATCACGCTACATTGCAGCAAACAAAAATCCCCAAATTGATTTGGTTTGTCTGGGGAACAAACGCTTCAGAGTGTTCCTGGACCAGGGCTGAAGGTGGTAGCTAATACAAAACATGCAATGAAGGTTTCTCTCTCCGCCTGCCGCCTCTCCAGCCTTGAGGTTCGTCTTGTGTTCGCTATCGGTGGTAATTCAGCTAATGACCACTTGTTACAACTGGGAACTATTTGCTTGTGGTAATTATGGGTACAGTGAAATGCAGGTTTGTATGCAGACATACATTTAGGTATGGGGGTGAACTGAGGCCTTGAGTGTCCTGGCATGGGACTGCTTGTGCTGCCAGTCTTGGGAGCTGCCAGGCTCAGGGTGCTCTAGAAATCCTGCCTGAGTTACACAGGGATGTAGAATGAATTTGCTTGAATTCCTTAAAAACAAAACCAGTCTTACAAGTGCTGATTTTAAGAAATGCATTCGTATGCTATTTTTGGGAAGCTGTTTTGAAGTCAGTGAAACGTTTCCTTCACTTGAGTTATAGAGAGGTTTTTCAAAAATCAGCTATAAGCTTTGCCGATTAGACTGCAACAGTCCAAATGTGACTTAGAAGTCACATTTCAAGTTTATGGAAATGTGGATCCAAAGACACCTTTGACAAATATTCTCCTGCATTTGTAGACCATTTATTACCTGTATTTCTAAAATGGTACCTTTTTTTGATACCCTGGTTTATTCCCTTGAAGTATTTTGTTGCAAACAGTGTTATCAGATGTAAGGTTTGGAGAGCATGAGGTGGCACCAGCTTTGAGATAAAATGCTTATATACAATTAGATAGGTAAACATGGTACAACCATATTTTTATGTATTCTGGTTGGGAAACCTTCAGCACCTCCAAATTTATTTATATATTTTAAATCCAGGAACTTAAGAATGAACTTGAGCAGGAAGCTGTGGCTATACCCCCCCCCCGCCTACTTCCCCTCTCTTGCCAGCTACTAAATATTGCAAAGCTCATAAATTGCGAAAGTTGGCAAATCAGAACATTGCTGAAGTTTAAGACTTAGACCCGGGGCCAGGAGATTTCAATCCTGTATTACCTGGAGTATATCATTACTGACAGACTTGTTGGGATTCGGTTTCTACCAGCTATAAAGTGGGATTCTCAAATTATGTCATGCCAGCCTAGTTGCCTTTGATGACATGATACGCCGTTTGGAAAGGGAAGAGCCATTAGATGTGACATGACTTGGCATCCGTTAGCCTTTTGATGCTGTTCCATGCCCTGATGAACTGAGGAAATGCGATCTGGGCAAAGCCCCCGTAGGATGGGTGGGAAATTGTTCTGAAACAGTGATTATCTTGTGGTTCCAGGTCAAAATACCATGATCTCTTGAGCAAGAGTTTCTACTCAGTGTGGTGCTAGTCAGTATTTTCAGGATGTCGGAAGAGAGTGTGCTTGTTAAATACAGAAAATAGACCAAGGTGAGAAATACTGGAAGACTGGCTGACAATTCTGCATGAGTTTCGTGGAGTGAAGACTTGGGTCCTGAAACATGGGCTGTGGTGTCTATAATGGAAATAGACTTGCAAGGCAGGGGGCATTTCTTCCACTGGACTTGGCTCTGGTAAAATCTAAGCAGGAGTGTTGTCTGCTTTTGGGCCTAAGTACGGCTCTCCTATTGCCTTCCACTCTTGTGAGTCTATGTTAATAGCAGCTGCTTATTTCACAGAGATATTTAATTTCTTATGGCTTGTAAAAAACATCCCAAGAACTGAGAATAGTTAAGAAACGAACAGAAACAGGCTTTATACTGTAATTTAGTCTGAGGGGCTAGTCCTCCAGTCCGTCACTAAATGACTGTTCCTTGTTGGTTGTGAGCATCGTTCATCTGAACAAATCTTGCTTTTGTAACCCACACTGTAAAGGTTCAGATCTTAGTGGAGGAATTTGGAAGGAAGAGGAGCACTTCTGAGCCGTGTATATGTTAGCAATACTTGCTGCCATTACTGAGTAACAAACATAAACCACAGGCAACGGGTAAAGTAGTTTTATTTGCTGGGACTGACATTTCCAAAGGAATGGGATGAAGCTCCACTGACTAGATAGTCAGGTTAGCGCTGCCTTCGGTTTGCACAAAAAAACCTCTACAATAGCTATGAGAAGCTTTTCCTAGAAGCTAAGGCCAGAAGGGTTTTACCAGGCCTGCCAGCCCCAATGCCGTGTGTAACAGAAGGGGCCAAATGTCTGCCTGGCACTCCTCTACCAGGCCAGTGAATTGTCGGCATTGCCCCAGCTGAACTCGGCAGGGGGTTGCTGCCTGGCACGGCCCAATCTCTGTCCTGGGACCAGGTGTCCTGCAGCTCTGCCGGCCAGCGCAAGGCAACTGTGCCCACTATGCACAGCATGACCCGTGCTCCCGGGAGCGCTTCCAGGCAGGCTGGGCTCTTCTTGATAAAGCAATACCTGGAAATAGTTTGCTGTCGGTGGCTCGCTTCCAGGTACTGTTGGTTTTGGGAATCCTGGGTTCTGCCTCCCTCCTATCACAGAGATCTGCAGAGCTGAGGGGCTATAGGGAAGATGGCAAATGAGAGCAGCCCCCTAAACACTCCCCTTGGTACTTTATTGGTGGAGTCCCGAGTGGTCCCAAGCAAAAGGCGCTGTGGAGAAGATGCTGTGGGGGCTTAGCTGTCGTACCTCAATGCTCGCCAACCTGGTGAGCTGGACCTGCTTCACCCAGTTCCGTTTCTTGTGTGCCTTATTTCTTTGGCCTGGTATTGGCTGCTTTCTTGACAAATTTGGGGGAGACCAAGCCCTGCAGGGGATGTAAGAAGCAGAAACACCATGAACAACTACTTTTGGAGTTCTGGGGAGAACATTATTACATTTATAGGCAAGAGGAGGAGAAAGGCCACAGCAGACTTCAGAAAGCTAATGTCATTCCCTCCACAGGGGTGTTATGTGCGCAAATCCTTCCACGTGCAGATGATATCACGTCCCTAGAGTTTGCAGCTCTCTCACTGATATTGCTCAAGCAGAGCACGCTTCTGCTCCAAGCACGGCACCCATCGGGCAGTTAACCCCTGCTACCTCTGCTGCTCTTCTGCCACAAGCTCTGAGCAAGGGGACAATACATTCTTGTGCTGTTTAGCAGCAGGCCAGGAATCTGCACCCATTCTGGGGGTCTTGAGCCTCAGCCTGGTTCACTCATTGAGTTTTGGGCCCAGGCTCTGTTATATGTTGCCTGCAGGAGGGTGCAGAAGCTGCCTCTTCTGCAACATCACAGTGAAATAAAGGATTTTTTTTTTTTTGAGTCTTAATCTGGTCAGTGCTCACTTCCACCTGCATGCACACAGCACAACAGACAATGTTCCTTTAAAACAGACAACCTATATATTTGTATGTCCACGGCAAATGTGCTGGGGTTGCTATAGAAAGTGTTGCCTTCCAGAACAACCTTCTGATCCCTCTGCCTGCCCTTGTTGATTTAGGCAGCAGTAAATAGCAAAATCCCCAGCATCCTAGCACATAGGTAAGCTCTTAGTTGTTATTTGTTCTTGATTTATTAGTTTAAGAAACCATTGGCTTAGCACACAGAGCTCAGGCTCTGGACTAAGCCATCCTTACCTCCCGTGAGCATCTCTCTCCCTCAGCTCCTCAGACTTGGTGGAAGACGAGTCAAACCTGTCCCAAAGTGCCTTGATCTGGAAGTGGGTGGCTTTGGAGTCCTTCGTGGCCAGTGTGTGCATTGCCCCTATGGGGTGATTCGTGAAGGAGTGGTTTTCTTGGAGCCTGAGTGTTTGCAGGCTCAGCGATCCCAGTCCAGGAGCAGTCTATTTACCGACAGGGCTTTGCTGGAGGCTTCTATCGCTATCGGTCGGCATCAGAAGGTGGCTGTAAAATCAGTAAACAAATGAAGGATGGAAACTGAGCTTTGGTGTAAGCAGCAAGTCCTCCTGCTGCTGTCAGGGGGCATTGCATCCGAGCCGGATCGGGCTCCTGGGGAGGCGGCGGCCGAGCCAGCGGGCAAAGCAACAGGGGGAGTCAGAGACCTGGCTTTGCAACCTGCCTCCGCCACCCATTGCCAGCATCGCCCCGGGCAACTCACCTCTGCTGGCTGCGCTCCCCTCCTCTCCCAGCTTGGATTGCTTTTATTTCTGTATTCTGCAAGCTCTTCAGGGGAGGGGCTGCATTTTACAGCTGGAAGCGGTATAAGGGATACCACGAAGGCCAAAAGAATTGGCTGTCAGTTTGCAGCGTAGAAAAGCAAATGGTGCGGCGTGACATCCTGGAGTCCTTTTGGGTAACGTAAGATCTATTGCAAAGCACTTTGGCTGCAACAACAAAGCTTATCGATTAGCCCAAAGTACTCTAAATTGGGTCTTTCTGCCCAAGAAGTAGCAGGATGAAGAATTAAAGTACTTACACATGAGAATATTGTACATGAGTTATTAGGTAACCATCAGCTCTATTCCAGCGCTGCTCAGCTCCCCTGGACTGTGTGCAACTGCTGAATATTCTCTCTTTTTCCTTCAGCTTTTGCAGGCATGTGCCAGCTTCTGCAGCATATAAACTAGGTGCTATTTTTATTGAATCTGGCTTTAATGCAGTAGATTTTTCACACGTGTTTTTTTTTTTTTTATTGTTGGTCTCATTCCTGAACTTTCTGGCACTTCTAAGTGTAAAGTCGGTTATGCACACGTTGTTTGGCAGATGAATTCCTATTTCTGGGAATCATTTGCTTTCTAAAATGTATTTTTATATTAAAAATATCATCTGTATCCACAACCGAGATATACTGTCCTAAGACTCCAGCCCAAAGATTTCTGCAGCCAGGGATCACAACAGGGGGTGCAGCCCCTCCTTTCCAAGCCATGAGCATTTATATTAAAGATCTTGTTTTACTGACCCAACCTCTGCCACTTGAAGCAGGAAAATTCCCTTCTGATCTGGCACTGGAGAAAATCCAGCCAGAAACGGAGGATAAAAAGTGTTGTCTTCCAACGTTTCCTCCCCAGCTCATCTCTGTGCTAGATTGAGAGCGATCACCCATCTTGCTGAGCCTCATCCCTACTATCAGCTTTATCCCAGCTATTGCCTTGGCAGCCCCTGGTCCTCCTCCCGCCAGCACCCTCAGGCCCCGTGTGAAAGACGAGGGCTCAGGGAGCAGGCTGCCCACCCTTCCAAAGGTGCTGTCCCCCTTCTCCATCTGCACACAAGCTGCCAGGGAAGAAGTAACCATGGCTGTGTGTGGTTTTCTCGCCCAGGGTGACCTGGAACACATCTGCAAAGCCCTCCAAAGTAGCAGGAATGCGCTCCGTTAGGACATGATTCATCCTGCATACCGCATGGGTGGCTGCTCAGGGAGAATTTTGACATTTGCATAGGCTGAGGCTTTTCCGCTTCTGGGTTGCCCTCGAACCCCTGGGCTTTGTCTGGTGGGGCGCGTGGGGGCTGCGCAGCCAGAAACTCCCTCCTGGAGGGGATCTCCCGAGCTGGGGCGGACCCAGCAGTGGCGGTTCTCCCCTGAGTTGCGTCACGGGGCAGAAATGAGAGGAGAAGCTGCTCACAGCCAGGCTGAAGGATGGCTTTAGATGCGCAGCGCCTGCTCCAAGCAAAGTTGGGATGGAGCTGCTATCCAAGGATCGATCAGGAATTTGGTATCTGCAGGGCAGGAAAATATTACCTGGCAAAACCACAGCACGGCACAGGGAAGGGCAAGAAACAGGACCGAGTCACGTGCGCGGCTTCTGGAAAGGAAAAGGAGTTGGGCAACAAGGCAATTGTCTCCCTCTACCTTTGGGCTGCTCCCAGGTAACTGGATTTACTTCGGCAGCTGCAGAAGGAAGAGAGATGCTCTCAGGGCAGGGAGGGAGCTCACTGCTCTTTGCCAGCAGGAGAGGGCTGCCGGCAGCGGCACCACGTGAAGCCAGCGGCTGCAGCCAACAAGAAAGATGGAGGAATGGTGAATAAAGGTAAGGAAAGGTAATGTCTTAGCAATTAAAAAATACAGTCGGTATATACAACTGGATCTCATTATTTAAAAAAAAATGAAAAAATCTCACAGACATCACCTTGCTTCCTATGGCCTAAATACAATTTAAGGGGTGAAAGAGTGTTTTCCTGCTGGCATGTACAGGCTGTTAAAAGTCTCTAATGTATACAGAGCTCCAGTGAGAAAAACTATTTCACCTGTCCAGGTTAGTCTGCTTGAACTTACTGATTCTGGCGGTTCTGATTTGAACTTTTGATTTTGGTATCAAAATTGTAACTTAGAGCACAGATCTGAAGTAATACGGTAATGTGGTTAAATCCTTTAACATCAAGGGAACAAAAATTTCAGGCTGTTCTCAGAAGTCTGCCAAAAACAGGTTTGATAAAGTGCAACATTTTAAAGAAAAATTTCAACACACACAAATTTAGTAAACAGGATTAACCTACCTGAACAGAAACCCCAGCATAGAAAACATCCCAATGGCACAGGAGCCACCAGTAAATACTGACTAGTCCTAACTAGCAGGTGGAAATGTATGTCAGTATTACCTAATTACAGTATAAATTTGGTTCAAGATACAGGTTCAACAGCTAGGTTTGGTACGAAGTAAAAGATTTAGTTTTTAATTTAGTATTTTAGAAGCAAAGTTAGGCTCTGACAAAACTCAGTCAAGTCAACAGAAAGTGTTGTCCTAGCTCAACAAGGTTTTAGATCAATCCCCTGGTGAGCACAGGCAATCCCAGGTGCCATCATCTTCACAAGGAGTCACTAAAAGCCAGGTTTCTACTTTAGATTGCTTTTCTAACACAGAATTCAGAGGCCTCACATTCTATCCAAACAGAAGGATTTACACCAGATGTGTATAAATATAAAGTTTATTCAGTATAGTGTTTAGAAAAATAAGTTCACATCATCTCAGAATACAAATAAAACACTTAATTGTCCAGGCACAAACCCCTATTACAGTACAACAAACAAACATACTTTAGATCTCTTTGGTTGGGTAATTAAGCACAGATATGTTTGATGATGCACTCTGGGGTGGCATCACCTAACAGTGCAGTAAAGTCTTCTGATTATTCCCTCCTCTAACGCGTACATTCCGCTTAAGTTTCGTATTTGTTGTAAGGCACAATAAACCCCTATCGCAGAAATAACCGGTTAGTTCTGGACAAACAGCACATGCAGCAACAGAACAAACATCCTCTGAACGTGAATCCTGAAAGTCAGACGATTCAACCCCTCCTTGAGTTCAGAAATGTAAGAAGCTAGTTTTAAATTATATGAAACGTACAAGTAAGGTATAAAACATCCTTCAAGATAATAACTGCCAGGAGATACAGGAAGACTTCAGGTCTCCTTGCTTGTAAAATGACATGACTTTTTTTTCTAGAGTTCTAAGATCGCTATTCTTATAATTTGAGATGCTTCTTCACCACAAGCACCAGGCAATTCATGCCCCTGGGAGTCCTGCGTATGTATTTCGTATGAAACTGGAGGGATGCACCCTCTTGGTTGTTCTTCTGCCCTTGCTAAAGAAAGTGCCCAGGCACTGGAAATCTCCATATGGGAAGCGCTCCTGCGCACGTGGGGCAAAATTCTGCCCTGCTTAATTTGACTGGAAATAATTATTGAGGTGATTTTGCAGGAATTGATGTCAGAATCTGTCCATTATTGTCATTAATCTCAGACTGATAGTAATAACAATAAAGGCGGTTCCAGCCTTACTTCTGGGTAAAGCAGCTTTCTGAATGCGTCTTCCTGAATCCACAGGTAGCGTAAAGCAGTAAATGGAAAGAGGTATATGCTTCGATAGACTGCGACCATTCCAACTGTCTGAGTGTCAGCCCTGGGCACCAGTTCATACTGCCACCATATACTGGGCCAAATCCATCCCTGACCCAACTCCAGTGAAATGAATGGACCGTACGCTCGGCTGGTGTCAATGGAACCGTGCTAGTTTAGCCCAGCCGAGGACCTGGCCGATAGATGTCCATGATTTCTGTGGCTGAAATGTCCTATTAGGTAAGACCACAGGAATAATGCTGCAAACAGTCCAGACAGAGCATTCAATTGAATATATTTCTGGTACTCTGCAAACCTCCGGGTGAAAGAGAGGCAGCTTTAATTAAAAGTAGTAAAGAACAAAGGGGTTTTTTAACATCATGCTTTGTAGGAATTTGCTTAAACTTTAAGCGTATTTTTCAAAGCTGAGTCTGGGACCAGAAAAGTAGTAGAATTTGGCAATGTTTCCTGTAAGATTTCCAGTGGACTTACAAGTTACAAACATATGTGAAGTTGAAATGATTCTTTTTCCTCATCTGTAACAGAGAGGGAGGGAGAGAGAAGGAACCTGTATGCCAGATAGACATACCTTCCATTTCAACAACAGAAAGTGATAATAAGGGCTGTCTGTGGGGCCTGGACACTCACTGCCATTCGTGTGTGTGGGACACGAGCATCCATATGCCCTAAACACCGTGTGGAATCCTCAGTTTGGGAATCAGTGGAGCAACGCCTTATTTACAGCAGCTGAACATCCAGCCCCAGACACTTTTCGGGACTTTGCGTACTGTCTATTTAGAGCAGTCAGCCTGCTTGCTTGAGGGTCACATAATAAAAACTGACCCTTATTTTACAGTAGGAGTAAAACTACTATTTAAATACCTATTTAAAAAACATTGTACCGTGCAACGAGTCTTTATATTGTGCATATGTACCTGCAGAAAACATGAGGTTATAACTACATTATCTGGAGGGAATGACACTTATTTTCAATGGGAGAAAGAAAGAGTAGAACATAATAATAAAATAAGTTACTTGATATCTGGAAGACTAGAATAGATTAATCTTACTTTGTCCCAAACCACTGCTTTTATGTACATCCTCCACTCCCACTGAAAAGTGGGAAGTTTCCTATTACAAGTACCAGACACTCCGAGATACGTGTCACTGTAACAACGCACAGTTTTCACACCAGCTGTGCTGCAAAGCCATGGAATTCAGAGCCTCGGTAACACAACAAATGCAAAGGAGGAAACATTTAAAAAAAAAAAAAAAAAAAAAGAGAAAAAAAGTAACAGGTACTGGCATAACACCACAGTCTTTTCAGTTATAAGGACTGATCACGTCAGCAACCGAGAGAGTGCTCTGACATATCCTCCAGCTTGCCTCCAAATATAGTCTGAGCTTCACAGGCAATATATTAAGCCCCAAACAACTCCTTCGCAGACATGCACTTGTTCTCCATTAATACGATAATGATACAGGGTCCTTCTAATTTTCCAAACGGTTCAACAAATCCATGCAAAGCAGACACCGCTACTGTTATCACCATCGGCATCCTGGTTTTACGGGCAAAGAAGAGGTGGGAAGCAGACCGCTCACGCTGGAGCCCAGCAAACAGATAAACAAGCAAAGCAGAGAGGAGAACTCTGGACTATCCGATTCCCTGCTCACGCAGAGATCCCCTGAATGTCAAGGGAAGTTGTGCCAGGGGAACATACAGCTCCGTGTTCTGCTCGTGATAAGCTCCAGTTTAAAGCCCTTGCCTCAAGCACCCTTTTTCCTCAGGA
Organism: Baryphthengus martii; assembly: GCA_013396935.1. Lineage (NCBI taxonomy): Eukaryota > Metazoa > Chordata > Aves > Coraciiformes > Momotidae > Baryphthengus > Baryphthengus martii. Next base: position 155,364 of record VWZK01003727.1, on the reverse strand, counting down.
GCAGGCGGGGACAGCCAGCTGCTTAGGGGCTGCTTCTGCCAGCAGAGCTCCGCTGACTCCGTAGGGCTGCAAAGCGCACGCCCTGCACACTTTGCTCTTCCCTTTCCCTGCACTTTCCCTGCAGCCCTAGATAGACTCCGGCTTGTGGCGTAGACTCCAGCGCTTACTGACAAGAGCTCAGCTTCCAGGTTCCACAGAACACCTTGCAAAACGTGCTGGATTCAATATAGTGCAAAACAACAGCGAGGACGATGCCTGTGCCGTGCTCACGGCGCACACAGCACCTTCATTCCTCAAAGGCTTTCCACAGAACCAGTTAACGACCGAGACAGAAACAAACTGGGACATGCCACCTCTACTCTCTTTCCTTTCCGTTTTACTGTCCTCTATAAGTGATCTTGTTTTGTCCTGAGCCTGATTCGGAGCCCACAGAAGCTCATGAAAACACTTCCCATTGCCTTCCAAAGGTTTCGGGCCAGGCCCCTGATGAGGATGAAGACGTGCTTTAGTTAGGGGATATATTCACATTAGAATTAAAAAAAAAAAAAAAAAATAGCAAAACAAACCCACAAAGATTAACAGCATGTCAGTTTTATACATCTGCATTCTTCTTATTATTATAAAGCTTAAGGATGTGCTTTTCCATGCTACAGAAACTCCTCTGGAGGAAAGGTAAGATCTGTTCCACCTGCTCAGAGCCCAACTGCTTCTGCTGTCCCCAGTGCAGTGCAAAGGGACAGAGGGAGAGGAGACCCGTTCCCAGCCAGGCAGAGACCACGGCTGCTCCCACCAGGCCTTCAGGCAGCTGCAGTTCCCGCCATCGGCCCCCACGCTGCTTATTCTGGAAGGATATATAAATACACACTTAAGTGCACTCCTGGATGGGGGCCTGCTTGCTGGAACAGCAGCTCAAGCCCTTCCACAGGGGCTATTTGGCCAACAGGTCCACGTAAACGTGGGGCTCCCTTCCCCGGCCTGCCCATCCAACCTTTCCTGCTCATCCACCCCAGGCTGGAGCCAAGACCTTTCCCTCAGCGTGGTCCCTCTCTGGACTCCTCCTGCCCTGCTGACATGGTGCTGAAGGACCCATCCTTGGCTCTCTGCACCCCCAGTAAACATCACCCACGATGACTGACAGACTTAAAACTTCTCTTACTCGTGCAAGTAGAGGTACCGAAGTCAGCGGGTCTACTTGCAGAAGTAAGGCATCAGGATTTGGCCCTGAGGACGGATATTTGCAAATCAGTGTTTTTATTCCTCCTGTCACTGTGCTTTCGTAACAAAGATAAGGCCACTAGGAAGAAAGGCACGTGGAATTCTGTAAAAAATACACAAAAAGGTTCAACTAATTCGCAAATTACTAACAAAACAAACAAAAAAAACCCCTGAACACAAAGACAGAGCGGGTAGAGACAGGGACCTCCTGGGTTTGTGAGACTGGGAATTCATTTTCTAGTTTCAGTGTGATTAACATTTTACTTTTACAGTCTATTGCTTGAAAAACTACAAAAAAAAAGTAAAACCTTGTCAGAAATAACTACGTTTACTTCCTGCTCAAACAATAAAAATAAATTAAACAGCCAGAAAACGTTTTCCTTTTCAATGCATTGTGTCTAAAGCGAAAGGGAACATAAACCATAAATAAAATCCATTGTACTAATTTAAAAAAAGTCTCCTTTAAAAGAACTGAAACAATATTTACATTCATACTGGAGAGAAAGCTTCTGAGTTGCATAATTGGAGTTTCAAATGACACTTTTTCTGGTGCACTGACAAAATGCTAACTGCAGCATTTAGAAACCTGTCGATGTTTGATGCGAGATATTTGGTTTGAACACAAGTCTGCTGGGAAGAAAAGCAAACACACCAGTTACAATATTATTTATCGGTTTGTTTTGTTTCTTAACCTCAAACAACGTAAAAGTAGCCGGTGAGGTATCGTCTAGAGTTTCTTAAAAATTTCTCAATGCCCATGGACTAGAAGTAAACAGTAAAAATGACTGCATTGTTTCTACCTTTTCGGAGCAAGATTTTTGTTTATCTGAAGTCAGGAGTGTATACTTACTGTTGAGAGTATGTGGTACTACGGAGAGTCTAGTTAAATTATCAGGGTAGTAGTATCTCTTAGCCAAACCTGTACCCATTCACTCGGTACTTGCCCTGGCGTTTCCTTTCTCCTTTAACCTGCTTAAAAGAGAGCTCTTCACGCAAACCAAGTGTGGCGGCCTAATTCCATTGCTGGAGATTCCTCTGTACATCATTCAGACCATTGAAACGCTCTTCTGCTTTCTTGAACTGAAAAAAACCCCACCAAACAACAACAATAAAAAAATAAAACCAAAAACAACAACCCACTTGGTGCTTGTTAGGGCCTCAACAGGAGACTTATCTATTAAAACAGAAAGCAAGAAAAAAAAAAGTTACAAGTCTTGCATATCTTCATCAATCTGAACTGTCTGCAGTTTGGCAAGTTCTTTTTTGTCCGTTTCCAGTTCTTCACAAACCGTGTCAACCATGTTGCTCATAACGTACTTGGATTTCGAATCCAGCATCATTAAGTTGCCAGTTGACTTGCTCTCAGAGTTAGGCAAGAAATTCTCTTTGACGTCAGGTACGGCTTGCAGAACTAACCTCTGCTCTCTGACAAAATCTTGATGTACTTGTGCAGAAGGGTGGCTGACACGGTCTCCGCTCGTAGAAATGACTTCTCCAAGCACGGGCTGCGCTGTAGAAATGGACAAGAGATCTTGACTGGTAATGAGGGAACAGTTCTGGAGAGTTGCATAGTTAGCGTTGCTGATAGATATCACGGTAGAGGTACTGGTGACGGGCGATGACATGGACTGGCTCTCCGAGATACCAGAGTTCAGTTCTGCAGCATTTAAAAGAGTTGGTGGTGTGAGGGAAAAATTATGCGAGGGCGTTACATTCACTAACGAGGAGGCCAGGGACTGGAGTCCTCCGCTGGATATATTTTCAGAAGACATGTTTATGTTTAGTTGCGTGTTCTGACTGACTGGCATCAACTGAGAAAACACAAGGCTTCGCTCCAGTCCTTCCTGCTTGACACAGCCTACTGCCTGGCCTGAATTTGGAACCGTATAAACGACCGCGCTCGGAGCGAGAGGGCTGAAGAAAACCTTTCCTTGCTGCACCGTTGAAGACTCAGTCGTAAAAGTTCCTCCATCAGATGTGCTAAGATTTACTGAAACATTTCCTAGAGAAAGGGAAGCAACAGGAAAACACAAATTATAGTTGGCATTTTCTCAAGACATTTTGGTCTTTTTTATGGCCGCAGTACACACATATGCTAATATTCCATGCAACACAACAGCGGTGTTTGTAACAGGTGGGAGAAAATTTGGTGTAAAGATATAAAAGCTGCTAATAGAAACCGCTTCTAGAAAGAAAAAAAACCAAACAACAAAACCACAAAGAGAAAGGTTTCTGGTATATTAGGTATCTTTCAGACTCTCATTAAGGGGCAAACAGTCCCCAGCCACGTGAATAAACTGAATGCGCTTTGGCCTTCACTAGTTGCCACCACTCAATTTCTAAGAATAGAAGCATGAAAAGCTATTACAGATAGTTCAGTGACAGACTACAGCTCGTGTGTGGCAACGGAGGACACGTCACATCAAACCCATGACTGCGGGGCAGAACCTACCCATACAGAGCACATCAAAATCCAGTAACTTCTACCAGGTTAACTCAGTGGTCCATCAAGGGCTTGGATGGTATTGCCTTTCACCTCATTTTATCATCTATTTCTAAGAGCCAGACCCTACCACAGCCACCACGCCGTGTAAAGTCACCCAGCGACTGCCTACCCTCGCTGAAAGCCATGGCACCGCTCACGGGACACTGTTGCTAGCCAAAGCAACAAGAGGTGGCCAGAGATGACCTGCAGCTGGTTTTACTGGACATGCCATGTAAGCTGTCGTTATAATAACTACTAAAATAAGATACACTGGCTCTCGAGACCAGGTTTCACGTCAAACACCTCGCTTTCTCAAAAGCAGCTTAATTGTAACTTTAAGAGGCTACAGTTGGAGACATCTGGATTTTTTAGAAGAGCACTGAAGATTAATTTCTCTATTTTTAGCTCCCTATTCATTTGTGTTAATCGCTGATTTTTGGAAGATGTTACTCACATGCATAAAGTAAAGAATAAAGCAAGGCAACTCGAATTCACCCAGCAATAAGGTATCATTTACTGTAGCTTACTTAAAATAGCCTGCAGCACACTTCGCTTGGCGTAGGCAGCCAGCTATCCACTCACCTCGTGTTAAGAAAAACAAAAAGAAATCAAAGCAGCAAATACGCATCTTGACTTTTCTCTGTACCAGACTAGACAGACGGTGGATCAGACTCCGGTGGGAACTGGTATTTTTAACAACGGGGAAAAATGTCCAGACAGGAGCTTATTATGAATCTTCCAAATACAATAGTCCCACACTACTTAAGGGATAGAACTTTCTTTCTCACCAAAGGTGAGAAAAAGGCTGTCAGTTTATGCCTTGGAGCGTGGGGATTGAATGGCTTTTGTAATTACAGCTGGCGCTCAAACTACATGTCTTCTCTTTTTCGTTTTGGTTAAACTACATACCAGTAACTTCCAGTGACTCCGAGCGTCACATTTTAGGATCTTAAAATTGTGTCACTGTTTAAAGTGCGTTTGTACAGCTTCAGCGTTTCTCCCCGTACTACAGCAAGAACAATTCACTCCCTCTACACATCTAATTCAAATAAGGTAACACAAGCAGTTTCATTTTCATTGTAGTACTCTCAGCTCCTGAAACTAGCGATTAATTCAAGTTTAATCATTTTCATAACCAAAGACGCAGTGGCTAATGAGTTACAAAGCTGCTCAGTTGTGCTTTATAACTGACCTGCTTCAAAACAAGGATCCAGAACTAGGCTGCTGCTCCCTCAGATTCTTCCTGACTGGCCACAAGCTTCAGTCTACGGTATGTTGAGACAAACTCTAAAGCAAACTTGGGGAGGAGCCTGCAGACTTGGCACGTGAACCTGTGATGACATATTTCCCTTGGACTGAGGGCAGTTTTATCCAAATACCCTCACATTTTGTATCTATGACCTATTGAATATTTCTATTGTTTCCTTGCAGTCTAATCTCTCTTAATCATAGGACAGAAAATGTAGAAGAGTAACTGCTTGGTCATGTTGTACCTATATGATTTAAAATTTATTTTTATGAAATGCTTTGGTTAAAAAGCAAAATAAAACCAACCCAAAATAACCATCACAGGAACACCAGTAACAATTTCCAGCTGCAACAGTTTTCATTTTTATGAAACTTCTCACTCAAAGACTTTAATGACAAACGGGGAATATTTTGAAAGACTGAAACATGTAAAATTTACAGATATTTGTGAAGACTGGTATCACAGACTTCTGAGATCACAGTATGAGATGAAAGGGATGTAAAACACCAGATCTCTTTGCTCTCAGGAGAGGAGCTCAGCCTCATGTAACAGTCTGCTCAAGAGAATAACCCACTATAAAGGAGGGCAAAAGGTATTATCTGATGTACTGTGTGTGGCTGTGGCTGAGACACAGCCCTTGGACTCTGGAGGAAAAGGACAACCTCTAAAACACTAAGTGTGCCCAATTCCAACTTTTTCTCATACCTCTTACTGTAAAAGACAAAACTTTTACCTTGTGAAGCTGCCACAGAAACGGGAGGCAGCTGCAGAGAAGAAAAACCGATGCTTCCGTTCAGCAGCTGGCCATTTGTTCCTGAATTGGGGATCTGGACAATGCCATACTGGTTTATTTGGACAGGAGCAGTAAAAGTAACTACAGAGCCTCCATCTTGGGAAGCATCAGTTTGTACGTCTTCCCTTTTCACCTCTGAGCTTGGTATCAATCCCGGGAAGGAGACCGGGATGTTGCTGGGGCTGAAGGTGGCTGCTGTAGCGTTGGGGACAGAAGCCTGAAGGAGCTTAAAGTCCTTAACATCTTCTGATGAAGACGACAGTATGTCAGTAATGGACACCCCGTTGCTCACAACGCTCGACGTGGTTTTGGGCGAATTTAAGGTAACCGTCTGCGAAGCCCCCACACTGAGTCCATTGAGAATGACACCGTTGGGTCCCTGAAGAAAAGAGCTACCATTGAGAAAGACAGGAGAGGTACTGGCAGGCACGAGGTTCCCATTCAACAAGACACCAGATGAGCTCAAGGCTATTTTAGTGTTTCCAAGCTGCTGCATGTAGACGGGCTCCGTGTGGCCAGGAAGGCTGAGGTTGGTAACGCTGTCGGTCGAGCTGGAGAGCGGATGGGGAGATAAATCCTCCTGCCCCTTACTGGATTCATCTTCTGTGCTAGGGTTGCCATCTGACTCGCTATGGGAAAAGACAGAGAGATGACATTGCATTACCACGGTGTGCCAGTGAGCTCTGCACCAAGGGGGACTCCCTGCTTTGATATAGTTTGTGAGAGTTTTCCCGAACGGTATTTTTCCGGAGTTTTGCCTTTACAAGACACTTCAAACAAATTTCAAGTCGCGGGGGAGGTTTCTTAGAAAAAGACACATCAAATCAAACGTTCGTCGAGAAGAAACTTTACAGACTGCGTGATGAACGCGCAAATAAATCGCCCCTCCTGACCAGCCGAGCCGGACGACCGCAGGGGGCTGCCCGGGCCCCCCCTCCGCCCGCCCGGGGTGCCCACACGTGTGAGACCGGCCGCAGCCATTTGGTAACTCGCTGGCCGGCAGCTGCGGGAGGTGAGAGCAGGCCGGGAAGCGCCGGCCTCTGCCTGCTGGCCCCAGGCCCCCCACCAACCCCGGCCAGGAGGAAGAGGGAGGCCCCGCCGGGGGCCGG
>VWZK01003727.1:14226-146417 GCA_013396935.1 Baryphthengus martii | reverse complement strand
ATGCAAGACCACCAAGTACCGGAACCCCTCCTTGAAGCTGATGGTCAACGTCTGCGGCCACACGCTGTGAGTGGGGCCGCCGCCTCGCCCTGAAAGGGGAGCCGGGGAGACCGTACGCGGTGCGAGGAGAGGCGCCCCGTCCCGGGGCTGCTCCTCTGCGGAGGGACCGGACAGCGGTGCCTGAGGGGAACGGTCGTTTCCCCCTCCGGGAGCGGGGATGATCCCGGCCGCCCACCCGGCCCAACCCGGCGTGGTTCCGCCAGCCCCGTGCGGGTGTTTGCGAGGCGGCTTCGGGCCCCCGAGTCTCCCCGTTGGCCTCTCCTGGCGGCAGCGCCGCAGCCAGCGGTTCCGTTTCGGGCCAGGGGCCGGATGGCGATGCGGGACTGCAGCGCTGCTCTCGGCTGCCTCTCTGTAGTGAAATGCTCGGGGAGGTGACAGGCTACCTGGTGTGTTCGGTGTGGAGTTCGGTACCGGGTGCTGTCCCAAAGGGGTGCGAGGGTTCGAGGTGTGAAACGGGAAACATGATGAAAAAAATACATGCTTATAAACGTAAACCACTTGTTTGTATTTAATACTGCGCTTGGATAATTAAGGGGGGGCGGGGGGAAGGTAGGTAATTTGCTTGATTTTTATGGTGTATTAATTCTCCTGAATGAGGAATGCTTCATCTGAAGATTTGATGCTGATTTAAACATGGAAGAATCCTCTTGTGAACCTGTACTGATTGTGTGTTTGCTCATTTGGTATTGTTTTTCAACGAGAGTCATGACTCTTTTTCCCCTTCCCCTCCCCGCCCCCCAAAATCAACACTTCGATAATTCCCACCACTGACTAGCTGATTTAAGTCATATGTAGGCTGAACTCGTTCACTTTCAGATCTGGAGATCTTTCTTAGTTACTGTAGAAGCTTTAAAGGCTCTGGTCCAAATTCTTTTTGGATACACACAACAGAAGCCTGCCACTGCAGGAGCAGCTCTTTCTGTTTTTTTTGTTTTGTTTTTTTTATCTCTCCTGTGCTGCGTATATCGAACTGTTTATATTGTTAAACTACCTGTGAATTATGTTAGAAAGATGCAGCCTGAAAGCTTTGCTTAGTGTGCTGTAGTGTTGTAAGTGATCGGGATGAAGGAGCTGGATCGCAGCAAAGCGTTTATGTTATTTTCTTAGGGAAAAAAACCAAAACATTTTCATCCAGTTCCCTGCTGCTGTTCTCTGGCCATGCAAACACTTCTATTACCCCGAAGGAAGGTGTGTGGGAGAGCAGCAGGTGAGCTCCTGGTAATGGTGGCGTAGGAGAGGATGGCATCAGGAGTGTCCCTTTTGGTGACAGTGTTGCTGGCTGTGTAGAAGTGGTGTTAGCTGGAGCTCTAAGGGTAGCAGTCGCGTTTAGCCAAGGCTGTGCAGCTTTCCAGTGGTCCTTCTGTCTTGTGTTCCAGTGAAGATCATCTTGATGATCTGCAGCTTTCAAGCTTCTCCAGAACCGCTTCCAGCAGAGGACAGCATGTTTCAGTTTGCTCTCCTGCTTTGCTTCTCAGTGTGGCTTTTTTTTGTAGCTGAGCGTCGCTTGAGAAAATTAGTCATGTTTTGTGCTTGACTGGGTCCAGCTGCCGACACTCTCTTTGGGGTTCATGTCCTTGTCTTGCTTTCCTTATTTTCTCCCCAGCTGCACAAAGACTGCCTCTGCTTCTTCCAGCTCTTGTTGTTTGCACTTCTGCATTTGGCAAGTGTTTTATCCAAGACCAGATCAGTTATCTGGACCCATGTGGCCCTGGGTTGAGCCAGCTGGGTGTCTCTGCAGAGTGCTTGCTGGGAGACCCGCTCAGACTGACCTTATCTGGTCCCAGCACAGTCTCTTAGTCTCTCTCTCACTTTCCCAGCAAAGGGTTTCTATGCAGCTGGGCACCACTGCTTTACACCATATGTGTAGGAGGGTAAAGTTGAAGTCATTTTGGAAGTGGGATCTCTTTAAGGTTGTGTTTTTATTATTGTTTCCATATGATGTTACAAAGCCTTCGTGATGGAAGTAGTTTCTTCATAATGGTTAATAAATTCTCATAATAACTGATCTAGAAGCTGGGAGTTCAGATGAGGCACCCATGTGTGAAGTATGAGGGGAAGAAGGGGGAGGTAATTGGCATTTGTTCTTTCATAAATTCACTGTGTTTCAGGCACAAGGAGGGAACATTTAACTAATTCTCAAAGGAAATGAGCTAACATAAGTTTTTGATGGAGATTTACCCTTCTTAGGCAATCTGTTCCAATAGTTCGTGGTTCTTTCCGTTGAAGATACTTCCCCTAACTTCTAATCTAAATTTATTTGCTACAATTTAACCGCTGCATTTTGTACACCTTGTGAGCTCTTTACACCTCTTCTGCAGGAATGTGTCACATATTTGGGGGGCTATCTCTTTGGTGTCATCCACATTTAAGAAATCCCATTTATTCAATCTTTTCATTGACTTTTAATTTTTTTTTAATATATACACCTGTGGGCTATTCTCACTGCTTTTCTTGAGGCTTTTTCCACTTTGCATTTTTCTGGAACAGTGGAGCTGGGCATGGTGCTCCATCTTAGTCCTTAGTACAACAGGCAGAGTCAAAATTATTTCATGTGCTTTTCATATGATGCCTGTTTCATACATCTCAGTAGGATGATGAGTCTTCACTTTTTTTTTCCAGTGACACTTGTGATTTATGTTCAGCATAAACCCCAAATTCTTTAGGGTTTTACCACTCAACGTATCTCCGGGGAGAACAATATTTTTACCTCGTTTTCCATGTTGTGCTACGCAGCTGTTTATTCTTACCTTTTTGTTCTGTCAAACTACTTCAGGTAATTTTTTTTGCCCTTGGTTCAGGTGGCTTTGGATTCAGAGTCCCTGCGTCCAAGTGCTTGCAACTGTCTCAGATTATCTTCTGTTAACTTGAAAAAAAATAACCTTCCTGTTCAAATATTTTCTATTGTGTAATTTGTGGAGAAGATGTTGTCTGGGAGATCTTTGAGGTTGGTACTTGTGACCATAAGAAATCAGATTGATGTAGAGCAAAACATGATGCTTCCTGCAGTAAGTTCCTGGCTAAACAGCTTTCTTCTTCCCACCCAAGTTACTTTTTGTGGCAGTGAAGAAGGCTAAAAGATTAGAGCCATGTGAATGAGCTTGCTACCTATTTTCCCTCAGACTGAAATAGTGATAACTTATCGCTGTGTGAGGGTTTCTAATCATCTCGCAGTACTTTAGTATGTACCGTATTTGTTCAGCTTACACGACTCTCAATTTAAGAGCGTCAAAAGTCCAGTTAAACAAAACTGTATTGCCTGTAGCTGCTGTTTCGCTGCCTACCTTGTGTCATCGTCATTTCGCTACCTGCTTTAGCAAAGGAATCGGAGGAAATGATATTTGCTTGATATGATTTGTTCTTAACGAATTGTGCGTTGGATCTTACCTGCTTTATCTGAAATACGCGGGAGACGGGTCATTTGACTATTTCAGCATCTGCCCAGGGACTGGCTCACTCTGTGCTTCCCTGCATACTCAGTTTCCTGCTCTTTACAGGCAGGTCCTTTTGCCCATCTTCAGGCTGCTGGAACTTAGTGAGGAGAGCAGAGATGATCTTTGGTAACTGCCTTTGTCAGCTTTTAAAAAGTAAATATTGTATCTACCAGATTTGAAAAGTTGAAGTACTCTTAATGCTGTAACCCCTGAATATAGTCCGTATGTTTATGGACTACAAGTCCATAGGTTTGTGGAAGCTTATTAAGTTATCTGCAGAAGTGCAATGACTTTATCATGCTTTCTGTTTGAAATTTGCTGATAAATATGCATGGGAAATTCAGAGTCTTCACTGTTTGCCTGACAGATTTGGAGGAACTGCTCTAATGCATTTCCCGGTTCAAGCTTGTGTTCTTGCTCCGTCTTGCTGCCGTAGGAGGTACATTAGCCAGTTAATCTGTTTTAGTGCATGAAGATCGATGCAGAAGATGCCCCAAGTGCTTTGACATCATCTGTTAGAGATTTTCCTTCCCATTGACTAGTGGGTTAATGTGCTCCTGCTTTAGCTGCTCTTTATTTCACTGCAGACTTTCTGAAGGAGTATTTTTCATATCACTTTCAGTGTTGCCTCCCAGAAGTTTCTTTCCTGATGCTTTGACTCTTCCCATTTTAACTGTGTGGTTCACTTCATAAAGTGACCTTCAGTGATTTGATTTGTACTTGTGCAAAATCTCCTGAATTTCAAATCATTAAAGAGCCAATACTTTGCTGAAATGATTTGTCACTAAGCTTGAAGCCTTTCTCCTGGGTTTCAGGTAGCTTGTGGTTTTGCCATTAGTTCGTTTTCTTTATTTTGTGGCTCTCTGTTTTGCCCTTCTGAATAATTTTGAGAGCTGCCTTCTTACGCCTTTGTTCAGCAAGTTGTTTCTACTTTCACATTCTTAGCCAGTTCCTCCCCTCTGACTAGAATGAAACTACAAGAGCTTTCCTTTTATTTGTGTTTTTTCTCCTCCTTTTTTTTCCGTCCCCCATTTTTTTTTTCCTTCTCACCCCTTCTGTAAACAAAGTCAATCTCAAAATATCTGAGAATTTGTTGGGCAATGTGTGTCCTATTTGTTTCTTCCTTTTTTAATTTCTTTTGTCAAATGCCTTCAATGAAGGTTCCTCTTGTTATGAAGTCCTGTGCTTGTTTGTTCTCTGCTTCCTCACTTCTTTAATTTAAATCTCTCTCGTCTGGGGTAGATACGATGTGTTAGAGTGCCTGTGTTGCCTTCTCATCTCTCTTTTACTGTGACCTTGATCCTGCCAGCAAATTCGTTCTGGTTCTTGGCACCACCACACGCAGGTAGCATTTCTCCTCCCTTTGTATTATCTCCCTGTGTCAAAGTGCTTGATCCAGCATTAGAGGAACTCAGAGTGGCTTTCTCCTAATGTTGCGTGCTTGCCACATTCAGTTCCCCTGTGGTCAGTGGGGTTCTGGAATGTGTTCCAGCTTGTGTCAGAGCAGGGGTCAGGGGGCTGATAAGCACAGCGGTGCTGCGGGGGAGATAAGGGACAGGCAGATAAGGGCAAAAGCATGAAATTGGACATTGAGTCTCAGCCGTAAACTTCCTTCAAGTTGGGCTTCCATTGTAGTGTATTCCATTGGAACCACGCCAAGCCTTAAAAATTACGGGAATGGATTTTTTTGCGGGGGGTTATTTATTAGTATTTCGTTCTTACTTCTTGACCAGTATCGCCAGAAGTGTAATACGATGTGTTTTTGGCATTAATGTTAAATATGTCTTTTCCACTATAAATCTTCCCTGTCACCAGGAGGGAGGATGATAAATTAGCAGTTAGAAGTTGTTCTAGGGTGGAACTTACTATGGAAATGCTCAGTTCAAGAATAATGAATGTCTTTCTAAGTTTATTTTAAGTATAAGAGAGGTTCAAGGCATCAGATACTTGGCTTTAAAGATGCTTTTGTGCAGGGAAAAGTGTGTCTAATTACGGAGCAATGCTTGATTAAAGTTCTGCAATGCATTAGTTTCTAAGGTGCGCTGTAGGCTTTGCCTTCTTTTAAAAAAAGTTAACTCTCCAGAATTATATTCAAAAGCCTTTGTGCATGCATGACAATTTGTGGTTATTCAGATTATTCCTAACGTCTTTTCCGAGTGTACGGATGCTGGGTGCGTGCTTGCCAATGGAGCTGTAATCCACCTGGCTTCATTTGAGACCATGAATTATCTTTTACTCTGCCTGCTTGGATTTCATGGCGTGCATTGAGTTTTTAGGAGGCAGGTTAAGCGTTTCCCACTGATTTACTTGAAGAGGAAAGGAGACGCATCCACCGAAAACTGCATTAAAAGAATGTTGATGTTGTTACTGGGAACAGGATTGAGTAAAGAAATTTACTGTTGCCTGTAAACTTGAACCATATGGTCTTCAACAGTCAGACAGCAAGTCTTAGGTAAGAAAGGTAGTTAATTTGGGCTGCTGGTTGAGCTTTGTTGTCCCACTACCTACTATAGGAAGGAGGAGGGAAACTGGTATGTGAAGCTCTTACTTAGAAGTCAGTCCTGCAGCTCCAGTTACCTGTGACCCATCCTGACTTGCAAAGAGAGGAAATGTGGATATCTGCAGACCCAACAAAAGCCAAGAAACTCCCTTTCCTCCCCAGTGTCATGGCAGCTCTTGTGCTGTCTCTGCAAAGTGTCTTTCCTGTGCTTGAGATCTCTGGGAGATGGGAGCACAGGTACCAGAGCAGCCTCCACAGAAGACTGGTAGGCTTGATTTCAACAGTTGCCAGTGGAGTGCTTTTGGGTTTGTTCTTGTACTGCTGCAATCTTAACTGATAGTTAATGAACTTATAAGCTTTTCTGGTGTCTTTTTTTTTTCCTGTCCGCAAGAGACTTCTGGAAAGGTGTCTAGGCTCCTTATTAAAATGTCTTTTCCCAGAGGGAGATGTGTTTATTTCTTCTTTAATTGGTTAATAAGGCTTCAAACTGAAGACAAGATAAAACCGCGGACTATCTGTAGGCCCAGCTTTCTGTTGCTCAGGGGAGACATCAATTCACCGAGTTGTGTTGTGGGGATTCTGTAATCTGCCTTGCACCCTGTTACGGCTGTTCCAGGGATTCATTAGGGGGTAAGTGCATCCTCCGAGAACTCTAATTGTGGTGCTAACAGCTGCTAAAATGAACAAACAGAGGTTTCATTATTTGCATATTTATGTTAATGTTAGGAGCATTTGGAGTTTTGCGGCTGTCAGATTCCCCAGGAGTTGGAAGTAGGAACATCCCCGGTGAATTCGGGGGAGTGGGGTCTCATGCCAATGCGTGGGGCTGGAGTTGCTGGAAAAAAGTTTGGAATATTCTCGTTTAAACTCCTTCCAAGTGAAAGGATCGCTTGGCTTCCTGCTGCATTCTTCTCTGCAGTGTGGTTCAAGAAAATGCCTTTCTTCTAAGATTTGGTAGGGGGGAAGCCCTGGAGATTGTGGAAAATAACTTAAAACTTATTTCAGCCAAGTGAGTTTTGAGTGAAGAAGTCTAACTAGAGGTAGGTAGTGAAGATCTGTCAGACCTGTAACTTTTACCTTGAGCATGTGGGAATTAAGTGCTTAAATGCGTACTTGAATTTTATTTGGCAAGCTTTTTTCCTAAGTAAGTAAAATATCTGAAGTGTAAGATATACAAGGACAATGATACTGTATTCAGGGCTGTCCTTTGTACCGTAAAGGATGGCTGTGATGTGTATGATTTTTAGATCACCAGATTTCTGTTATACATAATATTCATACATAATATTCATACAAAAATGGGGTGTGGGCTCATGAGTGCAACCAGTTTGAGTAGTTCTGGTTGAATCATAGAAATGTGGTTACAGGGCTTGTGAACAGGCAGCAGGCACAAGGAAAAGAGCCACCAGACTCTGGTACTTACTGGACCCTTACAGGAGCTGATCTAGTTTGCTAACCAGGCAGAAAATGAGAAGCTTTTTCTCAGAGTTCGTGTGGTAGTGTTTGTACAGGACTAGTGAGCTAAGTGGCTTGTGAATCGACAGCCGGGCATCAGAGGTGATGCAGCGTAATCTGTGGGAAGATGTGTCCACAAGTAAAGTGGAATAGGGTTGAATGAAGGACCTTCTGTGGCACAGCGTTAATTTCGCTTGCACCGTTTTGTAAAGCTGCAAAAGCTGCCTCATCTGGGAAGGCAAGTGCTCTGTTCTGTCTCTTAGGCTTGTTTTCTTACTGCTCCTGTCATGTCATATATCTCAAATTTGATTCCTGGGCGGTAGATCCTTACTTGCATGAAAAGTGTAAGTGTTGGTGGACTAAAGCAGATTGGGAGTACATATAGCTAAAAATCTCAGCCAGAACGAGAACTTTGTGCGGACCTAAAAATGCCTACTTTGCTTTGGGGAGATGGGTAATGAAAACAACGTAATGTGTTTCATTCCCAACTATTTACATCTCGTGAGAGAATTCCCTTTGTTTCTTCTGAGTGAGCTGGGAGCCACATCAGGGAAGTTTCTACTCATGTTTGTCAGATCTAGCAAGGGAAGTTAGGTTAGATGGTGCTTGGCTTAAGTAGCCACACGATCGTAGCTTTTCTGCATCCTCAAAGGAAGATGCAAAATTTCTTTTTTTTTTTTTTTAAGTGGGGTATATTCCCTCAGAAAGAAGGCTTTTTAATGGCTTCTTAGGGAACAGAATTCTAGGTCATCTTTCTTCTTTGTCTTTTTGGAGTTATTCTTGTTTTTATTGGTTGGTATTAGATGCTCTTTGGACTCCGTTCCGTCCCATTACTCTTCTAGAGGCTCTCCGAGTTAGTCATGAGAGGTGATTAAATTGTTGCTGAAATACCCAAGAGGTTATTTCCTTCTGCCATGCAGTTTTGACAGCAAATATTTGCTCTGAATCATCGTCTTAATACTTCTGATGAAGTGGTGTTAATGCTTCAGTTATATTATTCCTTAGTTTTGAAATGGACATATTTATAATTTTTTTTTTTTTCTGAGCCATCGGTTGGCTTGTCTGCTTAGTAATACTTATTGTCTGCTTAGCAAAGCTTGCAGAGCTCTGCCCTTCATTCCTCTTAAGTACTTTTCAGAAATTTAAATTGTGGTTCTGCGTTGTGATGTAACCTTGGCATAAAGGAAAGCTATTGTTTATAACCTGCGTCCCCAGTCAGTGAATTGGAATGTAAATTCCTTTTTTCCTTGTTTCTGACTGTTCAGTCTGGCTCAAATCTGCAGCCTGGGATCCTGACAATGACTCATGAGTTTGGGTGCCCACCTGAAGGAGTCTTCAAACATGCTTGACAGTTTTTGTTGGGTAAATGCTTACCATGGTGAGATGAATATGGTAAATGTTCAGCATGGTAAAGGTCCAACACAGGTGTGGAAAAACACATTAGGTGGTGTTTCTCTTTTTTTTTTTTTTTTTTTTTCCTTTCTTTTAATTGCGTCTACTACTTTATAATTCAAGCCAATAATTCTGTGGGTTTGTGGGGAAGGAGGGCATTTGACTTGCTTCTGTGTGGTTGCATTAGCTGCCAAATGTTAATAAGTGACAGGCATAGGTTTAATATTTATGAAATTAAGCAAATATATTCCTGATTTCATTTTAAAAAGCGTGTCTCAGTAAATTGTAAATTCACAGCAGAGCAGATCTGCAAGTGCCCATTTGGAGTATTCAGAAGTCGCGTTTATGTGCGTGCTCCTTGTCTGGGACATTGCTTGGTTGGTTTTTGTCCCCAGCACAACTGAAGGTGAAGTTTGTAGAAAAGCTAGGTCAACATTTTGGAAATTAAAATAAGTACTCGACTGTTCAGATACAGTTAGGAAATTAAAAAAAATAAATTCCCTGATATAAGAGGATATGGGTCAGGCAGGGTGCTGGGCTTGTGGTGTGGACACCTTGAAATTTCATGTTGCTGGTTCCCTGTTTGGTTTAATGATATGCAGGAAGCAGTGGATGTTTCTTTACAAAAAGGCCACTCTGGCTCTAATGAAAGTTATAAGTAGTAGTCTTAAGAGTGAACTGAATTTTTGTAATGACATGTACTTGGTTTTTCTTGGGGGGTAAAAAAAAAAAAAATGTGTTTAGCAAGAATTATATTTGATGAGACCAGACCTGCGAAAAGAATGTAGCAGGAACTGCTGATATGTGTGACAAAATTAGTCTAATTGTCGTAGTTAAGAACATTTTTTGGTGCTCTGAAAATGATATTCTAAGTTGTTCTTCCATTGAATATTACACTTAAGAGGGTAGAGAATACATTAGGAAATTCTTGCTGGTGCTGTTGTGTGGAATGGAGGTAAGTTCAGAGGAGTGAAAACAAGATGCCTCTGCTGTAGAGGAGCAACGGGCAAGTCACATGGTTGGATAAATATTTTGTCTCTGAATTGGGAAACGTAGCTAATTTCTGCTGTTCCTACAGTCAATGATTGGTACTAGGTTAAATTGGATGTCTAATGTGGGCTTAATGTCATGGTGATGACTTCTTTAATGTTACAGAAGAAGTGGTTCTGCTGAGTCAGGAAATAGTGGGATGGGGCTGAGTGAGGAACAGGAGTTTTGGTGGTTTGTTTTTTTTTCATTTTTTTATTTATGTATTTTTTTTTTTTTTTAAGAAGCCAAGTTGAGGTAAAAGTTTTGAAGTCCCAAGAATGCTCTGCTCCCCAGTTTTTATTAATACCAAGCAATGTGGCCAGGCTGGCAGTCACTCTGCCAGGGTGGCAAAGGTAGACTGACATTCCTAGACAGCAAAAGGCAAGGGAGTGGTTCAGCTGATGTTGACACCTGCAGATTGCTGAGCCGGAATGGGAAGTGTTGGGTCCAATTGGACAGGAAATTTTGGCTCTGGAGTTAGAGACATCACAAGAGCTGCTGGTGGAGCTGGGGTGAAGAAGGAAGACTTCTGGTCACAGACAAGTACAGGCAGAAAAACGTTTATTGCTTTTGTCATCCTGTTGTCATGTATTTTTTGGTAACAAAAAAACCCCCACAACAAACTAAAAAAGAAGATATCTTCATGTGGATTGGGAGCTGAACTATCTATAGGTGTGACAAATGACTAGATAATCTTCTGTATGAGTATCTGAATAGCCTTATGTAAACAGAAGAGTTCAGATTCTTCTGGGAGTAGCTATCTGCAGACTTAAAAAGATTGAAAAAAATAGTCCTTACACACCCTGGACGGCGTCAGGAAGGACTGTCGATGACAGTTGTGTAGTTTGATAAGCCTGTGACTGATGTGCTGTGACCTGGAGATAGGAGGCTGCCTTTAAATCCCCCAAATCCCCTTGATCAAGGAAAAAAAAAAGAAAAGTTATCATTAGTTTTAGGATATGGCTGTGTTCTGTAAAGGGAGAGAGGGAAGTTACAGGTCTGAGGGTGATGCTAGGGGGATGTGATGTAGCTGTGAATATCGTCAACTGAGCAGAGTTGGAGGAATTTAAGAGCTGGAGAGATGGTTGTTTCAGCTTAGTTTAGAATTATTGTATTTGTTTGAACCTTTTTGTTTCCACTCTTGCAAGAAAGCCTTGCCTAACATTTTGCTAAACAAGTCCTTGATTTCTGTTCTATCCGCCTGGTTTTGGGGAAAGATAATACAGGATGGAACAGCAGATGTGACCAGAATGAGTTGTCTCCACATTGGCAGTACTTCAGTGGTGTATGGGTGGAATGGCCCCTTGGAGATGTATTCCTTGGGATGAGGTTGGGGAACTTACATTGTGGTGAGGTCTGTGCCGGGAGCCTTTGCTGCCAGCTGACAGATATTGAAAAGGAACCTTTTCTTTTGCAAGGGGTGTCTGACTAGGGAACATCTTGTGGCTCTGAGGAAACTCTTGAAATGCTATAGTGGAGTCAGAAGGGGAGGTTGACTCCCAGTCTTATTGTGTGGCAGTAAATGAAGCAGCAAAGATCATGAGGAGGACCTGCTTGGAGAAAGGGGTGTGACTGCATAAGGACTTGAGAGAAAGAGTTGATGACTGGGCTAGAGAAGCACCTAGGACTATTTGCAAAGACTGAGTAAAGTCTGGAGCTAGAGCCATAGAGGAAGATGTGGGGTTCTAGGAGGATGAATGCACGGGGAGCCGGTGACTATAGGAAGATCAGAGGTAAGAAAGTCAACGTCTCTGTGCGTGCGATTGCGTGTGTAGTGAAGGGGTGTGGGTGTCTGAATGGAAGTTAGCTGAGCAAGGAGTCTGTGCTTGGATCCAAACGTCATGGCTGGAGGAAGAAGGAAGATGCAGAAGGTTGGCACTCTGGTATCTCGCCTTCCCTCGTTGGGCTGGGGCAGCACCCACGGTGTTTGAGTTACAGAACCCTGGGGTGCGGTTGGACAAATTCCTGGAGGCCAGCATTTCCCAGGGACCCTGGCAGTGCCCATCGGGCTTCCCTGCATTAGTGCAGGCCGTGTGCAACTGGTCCCCCTCTCCCCACGAGCTGTGCTTTGAGCAGAGAAAATCCCGTACAGCGTTAATGCCAATCGCTTGCAAATCGAGAATGGGAAATTTGGGCGTGCTTCAAGCATTAATTATAGTGGCTTAATTTCCTTATCTGGTAATGCAGGGCTAATACTACCTCATGGTAGTTTTGAGAAGGTCAGTTATTTAATGCTGACTGTGCATGCCAAAGAAAACTGGAGGGGGGAGGGGGGGAAAAAAAAAATAAACGTGCCAAAACAGGATTTGAAGAGGGCAGAATAAGCAAGGTCTGAGGATGAACCAGCATTGTCTGCGTGCATGTTGGTTGAGCGCTGCCTGTCCCGAGGGCTGGCAGAGGTGGCAGCCCTACCAAGTTGGAAAGAAGAACCCTACATCTCTGTTCCTGGCAGGCCGTGCACATTCACTGTAAAGAAAACATGTAATGCCCGGGCCATGGATTGTGCCGGCTCGTTTGAGGAATAACATGACATTGAGTTCTCTGCCCCGCTGCCCGACTTAGCTGACGTAAAGTAACAGATACTGAGGGGAGTGGATGGGGAGGAGCTGGGAAACAGCCTGATTACATAAGCCTTTTCCAAAGGAAACTGGACTAACCTAATGGAGAGATACCATACATTTATATCGTGGTGCGTGACCACAAGAGGGATCGGACCTCTTGCGTTTTCACTTTTGCGTTTTTGGCTCTGCATTCTTTTGTGTACCTTGGTTCTGGGTGTTTTACGTATGGAGGTTTTCATTGTCTTGGTCAGCAATAATAATACTAGAAATGTAGTTCAGTAGTGGGCTGGTGTCTGTTTTCTGGCACAGGCCTTTTTTTCTCGGTTTCAGTCTCTGCAGTAAAAATAAGGGTGTAATTACTTCATGACTTTCATAGTTTTATATTTCTACTTGCATTAGGAGTTATCTCTTATTGTTTGCTAAGACTTCATTTCCAATACTCTTGTTATGTCTTTTAAAGTGGGTAAATGAGTTCAGAACCCATACAGAGTCTGTATTTTATATGAGCTTGATCTTTCAGACCTGATTTCCAGCTTCCTACCAACTCCTCTCTTCTTGAACATCAGTTGTATAATTGGTAAGTGTGTATGAGGCACCTACTAATCTCAACGTAATCATCCATTGAGTATAAGGGACTGTGATTGCTTTGTCCAACATTTTATTTTAAAATCCATATGTTTTTTCAGGGATAATAGAAAGATGCAAAGTTGCCTGAAGGAGAATTGCCCCACCTTACTTCTTTCTACGCTGTGTCCTTCCTTCACAAATATAGAAACAGCGATACCATTGAAAATTTAATGAAGCTTTCATCAATATAATGCTGTGCCTCTACATTCTCTGAAGCGTATTCATATTTAATGAGCTTCTAATTCTAATTTCAGGTAATTATGTAAACTGAATATAACCATAAATCTGTTTTCCTCATGAACAGTGCGTCCCGTGTCACTTCCAATTTATAAAGTAGTCATAGATGACCAGTGTGGTAAAGCAGGGCAAGAGTTGTACAGCTGAGTGAGTATCAAGCAGCTGCTACTTAAATCAGCTTTTGACTGCATTTGATAGTTTAAAAATGTTTTCTCTCAGACCTTTAGTTTTATTCTTCATCAGAATCAGCTTCAGGAAACAAACAATGACCTTAAAGCAGAGAGGTTGTTGTCCGACTGTCATAGTTGAGTATTTGTTTCATGGTTTGGGGGTGTGGGTTTTTTATATTTTTCCAATTCTTAACTAAGGAACTAACCTTAGGCTTGCTAAGAAGTACAATAGTGGGAAAATATTTTGCATGTGTGGGAGAGCTCCTAATACCGAACAAAATATAGAATTGTGTGTAATTAATTACAGAAGATGGAAATAGTTTAGGAATAACTGTGAAAATATCTGGACAGTCTCAAACTGAAGATTTCTGTGAAGCATCAAATAAAGTTGCGCTGCTGGACTTGGCTGGAAGAAGCAACAAGGCTTGTTTTGCTCTTTATTGGGAGCGAATCGTAATGCTGAAGAGATGGCATTGTTTACCAAATTTTATTCAATAACACCACCTAGGAATACACATAATTATGTTTTCAATTAGAATAAGAAAACATTAACACTGAAATGTTTTTGATCATGTGAAAATAACTTTATTGTTCTATCTACATTATTTAATTTATGGTCCTTTTATTGTTTCTCATAATCATAATTGACATTTATGCATCAATATTTAATTTGTGTTTTGGAGGTTAATTGCAAAAAAAGGCTGTGTATAATGTGATGCCATTGAATACAGAAACATGAAATTTAATAACCAGAAACATTCTCTCCTACAGATAGTATTACCTTTGTAATAATACAAAAGGCAATGTAGAGAATGGGATTCACTCCACCCTCTTTCTTGGCAGTATGCAATTTTCTATTTCATCTATTAAGAAAAAGAAATCTGAATTAAGTACCACTTACGTGGCACAAGTTAGTATCGGGATTGCTTCTTGACCGTTCTTATTTTCTTGTGTTAATTTACTTGGAGCATTACACTAGCAGGGCTGATCAGGATGCTTTCCCACCTATTTTTTAATCCAACTTTTTAGTAGCCTCACAAATGGAAGACTACGCTGAGCACATTATGTGGATAGTCTTCCTGTTTCAAAGGTGTGCGATAGACTCAGAGTTTTATTCCATCTTGAACAAGATTTAACCCTTGACCTTCATGATCTCCTCTCAGAGCAGACCAAGAGGAGTTGTTGGACTGGCATCTCTTGGGACGTGCAGCTCTGGAGCCGGTGACCTTGGAGCTGCCAGCGTGCAGCCCTCCAGTGCCGGCGGCACAGGCTTGCAGGGAGTCTCTGGGAGCTGTCGCAGGCAGCCAACAAGGATGGGGCAGGAGGGATCTGCATTTTGTCTCCGCAGTCAGCTCTGCCCTGCTGTGATTTGAGTCCTTGCCCAGGGGAAGCTGTAGCCGAGGCGGTGCTGCCCGCACTCTCTGCGGCACACTGGCTGGTAAGCCCTGATCCTGATGGTTCTCCGGTCCCTAGCGTGGGTCCCTGCAAGAATGCCACTTTTTCACCTTCTCGATTCTTCCCTTCCTGATTTTTAAGACTTTCAGAGTCTCTTTCCTTAACTAGAAGTGATCTGGTGTGGACAAGTAAATGTGACATCGTGTGAAGTAGGAAAGTTAATTCATTTGCCGTACTGGTCTGTTCTAGGCATTTCATGCTGGGCAACGTCGGGTATGTTTCGATGATAGATGCTTCCACTGTGTACTGACTTCTATATTTACTGAATTTATGATGGCTAACTAAAAAATACAAATGTCTAATTAAAATTCTTGCTTCTTAGCCATTTGGGATGCAGAGCAGTACAGCAGTGGAACAGATGAAAGAACTGTGTTACCAAGAGTGTAGCTTCACCCTTGCAAGTAGCCCATAGAAACAGTGAGACTCCTCATGTGACTGTTATTTTTAGGATCAAAACCATACGATTTGTTTTCACTTCTAAAAAGTGTACATCAGTTTTTCTGACAGTCGTTTTTCTGTTATAGTTTACTTAACACAAACAGTTTACTTAAGATAAGTTGATAGCAGTAGATTTGGAGTTTGTCCCAATGCAGCCACTTTTTGTATTTGGCTGGGACTAGAAGCTGAAGGTGGTTCAAATGAGGGAGACGTGTGTGTTTGCTTTTTTTGGGTTGTTCCAGGGTTGTGAGTTGGGTTTTTTTGTTGTTTTTTTTTTCTCTTTAAATATTACTGTTTCAAAGGTCTTAAATGGCTGTCCCTCATCATCTTCTGAGTGGCATCAGATCTTTTACTTGCCAGACTTAGGCACTGATTTCTTGATTAGAGACTGTAATAAATATACCAGTCCAGCTTCATTTCATGGTGAGAGCATGTTTTGTGTGCAAGCTTGAAGGGACTGCTTTAATAAAATGCTGTTTGTTTTCCTTTCTTAATTTCTACAGATTTATTTTTTCATAATCTTTAAATATAATTTGAGTATTTTTACCTGGAGTCTTTTGAGGTATGTATAAATTTCAGATAAATGCTACATTCCAAGCTTTATTTTGGAGTTTAGCACCCAGAAATTCCAAAATGCCAAAAAAAAAAGGATTCCTTGCTCAGTCTTAGTTTGATGCCTCTGTATATATGATAGCAAACTATTATTGACATCAAATGCTATTTTTCATCTCGCAGGACTTTTGTGCCACGTTCAGAGAACATTTTAATCAGTTATTTTCTGGATGTTATCAAGCATATGTAATGAATAAGAGAATCATTAATTTCTTCCTTTCCCATAGTACTCACTGTCTCTGGGTATAAAACCTTTTATGCTTCTGTGCTATAAAAACATTGCTGCCTCTATCTTACTGATGAGAAAAATCATCGTAATTTTAGTGATCTTTAAATTCCGAAGTGTGCTGTAAGGGGGAATATTAGAGCTTCTTTCCCATCCACTCTTCAAAGACACAACCTGCTTCCACAGCAGACAAAAATAGCCTTTTGAGAGTCTCACAATGAAAATTGTTAAATTTAGGCTGTGCAAATCCGCTGAATAGCTGTTGGGCATTCCAGAAAACGGTATTTGCATTAGTTAAGGTAATTGCATTTCAGCTCTGCTCTGCAGTATAGTTTTGGAGATTTTTAGAGTTTTTATTTTGTCTTACGAGATTGAGTTTCTAGATGACTGGTGGTTTGTGCAACCTGGTGTTTGGGCAGGTAATCCACTGGATCATCTCGATGCTCCTGAGATAGGTCAAAACTGAAGTTTTGGCCCTGGAGGAAAGGAAACTAGGTATGAAAAAAAAGGTAAGGTTTGAAAAGGAGTGGTTTTGCCTTTTTTTTTTTTCTTTTCCCTCCCTTTGTTCATTTTTCAGTTGTGCTTTATTGTCCAACCTCACAGACCGTTACATTAGCACATCTGAGGGGCAGCAAGCCGCAAGGCCAATGCAGATGCAGGGGGGAGACTGCAGAATCACAGAATAGTAGGGGTTGGAAGGGACCTCTGGAGATCATCTAGTCCTGTTAAAGAAGATGGACATAGAGCAGGGTGCCCAGCATTGCATCCTAGTGGGTTTTGAATCTCTCCAGAGAAGCAGACTCCACAACCTCTGTGGGCATCCTGGGCCAAACTGTCACCCTCACAGCAAAGAAGTTTTTCCTCATGCTCAGATGGAACTTTCTGTGTTCCCATTGCCCTTTGTGCTGCTGCTGGGCACTGCTGTCAGTCTCCATCCTCTTGACACCTGCCCTTTAGATATTGATAAGCATTGATCACATCCCCTCTCTGTTCTTCTCCAGGCTCAACAGCCCCAGGTCTCTCAGCCTTTTCTCATCTCAGAGATACTTCAGTCCTCCCATTGTTTTTGTAGCCTCTGCTGGATTCTCTCCAGCAGTTCCTTGTCTCACTTGAACCAGGGAGCCCGGAACTGGACACAGTAGTCCAGATGTGGATACACAGCAGCAAGGCTTGCTTTGCCACCAGCAAAACATACTCTGCAACTGCTCCTCTGTGTGTCTTTTCTGAGGGCCCTCTGTGCATTTTCTGAGACGCTTTGGCAGCCCCGCGCCTTCACGTGCAGGTTTTGTCTGTGCATTTTTAAGCTGAATCATGAACAGAAGGATTGCACTTTGCCAAGCAGCTGTGATCGTGCCCTTTCAGTAGTGGTGTTGCTTGTGCTCAAAAATGGCTCTTCCCGCACTCTGCTTCTAGCTTTGTGACCTTGTTGGTGTAGAATGTTTTAATGCTTTGTACATGAAGACATCAGACTTCACTGGTTCTGTCTTTTATATATAAAAACGACAGTAAGAAAGGATGAGTAGTGATGTGGTTTAAAAACAAAAAGAACAAACAACAAAAAAACCCATAGAAAATTACCAGTTACACGTGTGTGGACTTTCACTTGAGTCTGTGTGGTCACACCAGCTAATTGAAGTCCAGATGGTCCCTGTGTCATATGCCTGTCCAATTTTGTGTTCCTAACCCTTTTTTGGCACTGAATGGCTCACCAGTTCAGGGATGTGATCCGTTTCAAGGTTTTAGACTTGTTATCAACCAGATTAGCTCCTTGTACTGCTCCCAGGCACGTTTGCTGTTGTACAGGTACTAGGACTTGAATATGGGGTAGGAAAGTATGGCAGCCAAGGTTTAGAAGTAGGATAACCTGCTGTAGGACTAACCTCGAGCTTGCTCTCGTAGTAGCCATGTGTGATGCCAGCAAAAATAAATAAAAAAAATCTCTGTATTAGGTACATATCTTTGTTGATGGCTTCAGTGCCGTGCCAGGAGGGCCCTGTCTTGGTAGCTTTCCTGTGTCAGAAAGTGGCCACGTAGGTGTGTGGCAGCCATGCAGAAAAACTGTGATCTCAGATGATCCCACACAATTTCCCCAATACGTACTGTGGGAGTTAAGATGTTTATTTTAGTTGACAGTTTCTTTTGCTCAAACACCGTCTAGCTTGGCTTTGGATTTAGCTTAAACAAATTACAAAGAACTGTCTCTTTATGTTATGTAAAGTTTATATTTCTGAGAATAAAAGGATCACTTGTGGATTACTGGAAGTGTTGCAGTTTGAAAAGGGCTATGCTGGGGAGGATACAGCGTCCTCCTTGAAGTGGGGAGAGTTTCCAGATCTCTTCTCATTCAGATCTTTTCATAGTCCTTTCGAAGCTTGGACCAGGCAGGGTTTGGTTTACAGTGGCCTTCTGGTATTGTCACAGTGTGAATGGAAAGCTGGTATAAGATATTACTCAGGAGGATGATTACTGCAGAATATGGTACTTGTAAGAGTGATGGCTTTCATTTTGCTTGTTTTTCTTTTCTACATGAATGGAAGTGAGGATAATACAAAGCAAAATCTGTTTGGACGGTAGTGGGAATGTCAGTGAAGCAAGTTTGATGTTTGATGCATCACAACTGTCATCACCAAGCTTTTTTTTTTTTGATTTGTTTGGTTTTTTGAGCAGTATTTACATTAGTAGTAGCCAGAAGACCTTTCATGAGTCCCAGAGTCATAGTTTTGTGCAGGAAAAGGAAAAATCCTTGAATTATCTGTAGCTGAATTACCTGTAGGAAACAAATTTGAGCAGGGGAGGTGAAGATGCAGCGGGAACAAGAAAAGCGCAATTTCCCCCTGACTTAGTACAAAGAATCTCATGCTAAAGTGCTTGCTCAGTTTTACACGTTATGTTTCAGTGGAGCTGCAGCACGGGGTGGGGAGTAACACTGATGTTTGAGGTTCACATTGCGTAGGCTCAAGCAATCAATGAAATTGCATTTGTGGCTCTTCCTTTCAATGCTATTTTTCTTTCCCTCCTCGGAGGGCAGAGTAAGTGAGCTGGTGTCAGGGCGTGTTTGTGCAGTATCGGAGAGCGACTGCGTGTATGCGAGTCATCGTTGTCCCCTGGCTTGGGAAGCCATCCCACAACTTTGATCTGCCCTGTGTGCAGGTGGAGAGAAGGACGAGGAAAAGTCATACTCCTGTTAGCCTTCTGAAGGTACTTTGTGTTCCCAGAGTGCTAAACCTGGGGTCTCTTCAAAGGTAATAGATGCCGTACAGGTGAGTCAGCCTTTTGTGCTGAGGGCCAGGTGCTTAACTTATTTTCAAGCTGGCATGCTAGGACACACTGGCATTCATCACGTTTGTAAACACTCGTCAAAGGTGAGGAAATCTTTTGTCTCCTAACTGGTTTTCCTTAATGCTCTGGGAGTAACTGGCTTGATGCATTTTGCCCAGGTGGCATCAGCAGCATCTGAAATACAGAGGAAGCGTTTCTGCTGCGTAACCTTTACAGCAGGGTGATCTTCAGGAAGGGCAACCAAGAGTATCTTTTGTGTTTTGGGTATTTTGCCCAAATATGTACACTTTTGACTCCGGAACAGGGAATGGAAAGCTCCATGTCTTGGACCAGCCCTTTGAGCAAGGTAGTTCTTGTCCTTGTTTTTCTGCTGTATGTGGATTTGATGGTTGACAAGTCATTCCTGCAGAACAGAAAAAAGATAACTTTTTCTTTTAGTTGTGGAAAGATCATTGCTGATACTGCTGAGTGGAACAGAGCAGGTCTCTAGTCTGTTGTCCTGAGTTTTATGTCAAGTTTAGGCTCTCACTTTTCTGAAACAGTGTTCAGGTTTCCCTTTAATAATCTAGTACTCCTTTCTAGCCTTTGTTTTTGAACAAAGACTCGAAAGTATTTGTCTCTAGCAAAGAACAAGTGAAAAGTAGTTCCTGATGAGTTTTCCACAATATTTGGTGTAAGCCTGGCCTCGGGCTGCTTGCAGAGGGCAATGATGAGCAGTTTTTGATCCACACTGTTGCTAGGGAATGCAAAAACTCCAGTTGTATGGGACTTATCCAATGCATGTAATAAACATTCTCTCAAACTTCTGGATCTGTCTTTTGATTTTCTTTTGTCCTTTCTGTGTAGTGGTTTGTTTTTTTTGTTTGTTTGCTTTCAGTAGGCCATTGTCTTGAGGGGCCTGATCTTGCACAGTAATGAAAGGAGTTTTTGTTTACTGATGAAACCTGTGGGACTGTTCAAATAAGTATATGGAGCTGATTCCAAGACCACCTTGAAGCCCACCAAATACTGAGGCTTTGTTTCCCCTCCTTCCTTGAGACTTCTGTTTCCAGAGGGCCACCTTGTCTCCCCCCCAGTAGTAGCTGCCTGAAGGATGACACCACTTTTTTTTTTTTTATAGTAAAAAAGACCTGAACATATTCACATCTTGACATGTTGTGTCTGAGAAATAGTTTACAGCTTATACACGTATTTTTAACCTACCCCTGATTAAGTATTGAGTTTTAACATGCCTCTTAAATGGGTACCTTGGGGCTGGAAAAAGTGACTTAATTGTATATCGTCAAAACCAAATACCTTCTTTTGGCACGGCCATTTAATGGACTGTTTGGCTTCGCTTGAGTCTGGTTTTGCTAAGAGCTGCTGAGCAGAAATCACATGGGCTTGTCTTTCCCTGTCAACTGTGTGCTGTGTAGGTGGGGGTACAGTGCAGGTGCTGGTGACAGTTTGAACTGTTTGACTTTGTGCCCGGTGACAATTGCTGCCTAGTTAGCAAAACCAAAATGTATTATTATCTTATTAGTGCATTCACACCTTTGTGCAATTAAACAGCATTATATTTAAGCTGCCTTTACTATACACGTTCCCACAGTTTTAACGCTTTATCATTTAAAGCCTATGAGAATTTGACTGAGACTTAATTCCATGTATACAGTCTGGGTAGCAGTTGAGTGTGATTGTATCTGGGTGGTTGAGAAGTGAGAGTGTGGGAATCAGTATTGTCAAGGTCTTCAGGAACCAGATAAGAGAAAAGGACCAGCAGGAAATACCTCTTTGTGGGGAGAAAGTCTTTCTTCCATGGGAGCACTTTCAAATGAAAGGTGAAAATTGATCATCTTGGTGTTCGGTTGCATTAAATTTACATAAGGGCAAGGAAGTTCCCTTGGGCTGTTCAATGATGTTGATTTCTGCAGTTCTGAAAGAAAACCCAGGATTTCACAGGTGCCACAGTTCCATCGCTTGAAAGTTTTGCAGCCAAGTACTTGGCAGTTCTGGAAACTATAATATAAATTGCCACTGGAAGTGATATTTTAGGGTGAAGAATTTTTTTTGAGTAAGCAAATACATCTTTAAACCATCTGAGTCATGTATTCTGTTTTTTAATACAAAACAGTTTTGAAGACTCAGCATGTCGTGGTGGTGGGGGTGATACGGCACAAAGCAGAAGGTGACATGTAAAGGCCTCCTAAAAGAAGGGGAAAGAAAGGTGAATCATGGATACATCCCTAGGATCACCGAATTCATTGGTACCTTTATTTCCAGTAACTCTACCAACCCCTGTTGGCAAGCTCAATAGGGTGGGGTGATGGTTCCTATTTTGAGACTGATGTCCCCTTGCCCCAGATAAGTAAAGTGCTGAGGGGTGATGGTAATGATAGGGCAGCAGGTAAGGGCTGTGCTTCACCAGTGTGGATGCAAGTGTGTTTCTTTCCATGTTGGGTTCAGTCATCTTGAGAATGTTGCCTGACCTCTGTCTGTCTCTTTTTTCTTTTTTTTTTTTTTTTTTCACGACCAACCGTAGCATGTTTTTTTACTGGGGAATTTTGTTGAACTGGTTAACTTCGTACATCGGATTCAAGTCACGCTGCAGTGGGTGTCACCAAACTTGTTTTACAGGGTTTTCCAAGGAAAACACCCAGTATAGTGGTTTCTGCACTGGATAGGCAGATAGGCTGTAAGTGTAAAAGGCTGTAGTTGCTTTCCAATACTCCTGTTGTGCAATGGCACCAGCAGCCTGTGCCAGTAACTGGATTCCTTTTCAGGGTTTAGTCGTTGAGTGCAGTCATTCAGTATCTTCAAACAATCTCTCTCTTCCTTATCTTTGAATCCTTTATTTTTGTTTTTTTTATTTTTTTTTTAATTATTATTTTTTTGACTAGTAAACTGGGCTTATGTCCTCTGTGGAAATAGGTAAGATGATAATTTTTCTGTAGCACTGTAATGTTTCTTGGAAAACTTGGTAAACAGTAGAACATCTTATACCTCTATCCAAGGTGTTGCAGGTGGCTTTAGGGGTTGGAAGCAGCTTGCCCTTTGTGTAAAAGTTTCAAAGTTAAGGAAGTGGCTTGAGTTCCTGGAGATATATCAGAGAGCTTTTGAGAACTTAATAAAATTGTACTATAAACAGCAGGAGTGTGGATTTAAATGGATAGACTGTTAATCATAGGTATTGGTGATGAGTTGAAGGACTTTATCTTGCAAAGATGGACTGTGGCAAAAGGTCTTTCTTGCACTCGGGAGTAAGAACAGTTAAACTTAATCAGAGAAGGACCTTTGTTTTTAGATGCTGGTTTTATCTATGAAGGGGAGAGTGATCTCTTACATGGGAAAAGTTGTCTGTGTAAGCATGTTACAGAACAGTCATGGTCCTCAGCACACAAGTGACCACCTACCCAAATGTGTGCCAAGGCACTGGGCTTGTGCTTTCTCATCCGAAAAATTCAGATTTCACATGACACTTGTGAAAACTAGTCCCTAAGCCCTGGTAGAAGGAGCCTTGTTGGCCCAGGTTATCCTTTTTGGACATCAAGGACAGTTTGTGCGTTAAGCTTTCAGGATTGAGCCCAATAATTCATAGGAATACAGAATTGCATAAAATGATGAGCGTAGATAATCCAGAGTCTGGGATCTCCTTAGAGATTCATTTTTGAGTAGAGAGAATTTTGTCTTTCGCACACAGGCAGTTTGTTTTGACCGAGAAGGTTAAAGGTAGTTGGTGTTAAGTGGGCACCTCCAAAATGTCAGCAGTTGCAGGGGTCTTTGTTTTCTGCAAAACTGATCCTTTGCTTTTCTGAGTTTCCTTACTGCATCCCCCAGTCTGTTGGCCATCTGGGAATTTGCTAGTGGCTGCTGGTTTCTTGGAGAGTCTGTGGAATCAAAAATTCACTTGTAAAATAGATGTTTTGATTTGGGAGGGGAAGAAATCCTGTCATTATCATGCATAAGCTTGTTATTCGAGTGATGCTAAGAGCGTATAAAAAGCGTAAAATTCTGTGCTCACAGGCTTTCAGTCTTCTGAGAGTTATGTGCTCAAGGGTATACACTCTCCTTGTTTCTTTTAATTTGACTGCTGTAGTGGCACTAGATAATATCAAGTGTTTATTGTGTGATTTATATAGATAAGGAAAACACTATTCACTGTTTCTCAGACCGGGAACAATGTTCTTTACCCATGGCTTCAATACAGCTGTTGTGAGCCTAAATAAATGCTGCTTTTGAATCTGTGTGCAGATCCCAGATAATTATGGAGCAGTGTGGTCTTTATGAGAGAACTTGCAGCACTGTTGAATGCTTCTCAGCTGATCTTTGGATAAAATATTGTCTGGAACTGATCGTCTGAATCTTGGGCCAGATTTCCATTTCCTTCCTTGTTTTCAGTAGCTGGTGGGACTAGTGGGTTCTGGTGCCATTCGGCATAAGGCTGTAGCCAGTGATAATGCTGGGGTTTGGTTGTCTTCGTGGTGTTTGCAGCTGAAGCAGTGAACGGTAATTTTGAGATTTTTTTTTCGCTTAAGGTTATGCAGAGATTGGAACGAACAGAACTTTTCTGCAAAACGAATAAATTGAACCAGTTCTAGAGGGAGTGGCAGCTGTAGTTTATACTATATTCAAAAATACTTCTTCCAAGCTATTTCCACACACAAATAAGGAGCCACACGCAAATGCCCAACAAATCTGTGCTCTCAGCTTGGTCTTTATGCATGGGAGGAGCTCTGCCTAATGAAGAGCAGATTTGTGGATATTTATCTGCCTTAAAATTGTTTGACAGTAATACGATGGTGATCAGCTCACCAATGTGGGGAGCCAGCTGTGTGTCATCCTCGCCGTGTCCTCTCCAGCCTCTTGTCCCAGTGTCTGCATCTGCTGCTGAGTAACTACACCCAGGGTGTTCTGGTTTGGGCGGTTTGGGGCATAACAAGTACTGATACAAATACAAATATAATTTTATTTTGCTAAAATGTAATTAATTTTTTGCTTGTCTTTTTGTTCTCCTTTAATCCACACTGTCTTGCTTCTTGCTCCCACGTTGTGCAACCAGTGCTCCTCCTTGTCTCTCCTACTAAGAAATATTAAAAG
The DNA here is from genome assembly GCA_013396935.1 of Baryphthengus martii. Classification (NCBI taxonomy): domain Eukaryota; kingdom Metazoa; phylum Chordata; class Aves; order Coraciiformes; family Momotidae; genus Baryphthengus; species Baryphthengus martii. The sequence continues at coordinate 121,869 of VWZK01003727.1, read as the reverse complement.
AATGGTTATGCATCATGAATTTTCATCGTGACAAAATAGTTTGAAATGTGCTGCAACTTTGAGGGGAACAGTTTGTGTTATGTCTATGGTATGGTGAGTAATGTATTTGCTTACTCAGAGTCCTATTTGATAACCTGTGAAGCTACCTCCAAACTAACTGAAATAGGGCTGGGTTTTTATTCCCTGCAATCTGTAGGAAATGGTTGAGATGCCAGCATAGCTAATGAAGGTCTGACACATGTCCTCCTTATTTTTGTTTAATACCTTCCTCTCAGAGTAGTTGCGTTGAATGTGAACATGGCACAAACTTTCTGAAGTTCACCAACTGGTTTAATGTACTAAAATAGCAATTACTGTTTATTTTGAAGCTTGAGGAAAAAGTGGGATTTTTTTGAATGATTAAATTTACAATTCAAAAAAAAAAAAAATGTTCCCTATGAGGCTTTAAGTAGGTCAAGATCTCTGCCACTCTTAAAAAGGAAGTTGCAATCTGACCTGCGCCATGGCCAGCATGGGGTAGAGGGAGGAGGTTTTGCTGTATTTTTCCTTTTCTTTTTCTAGTAAGTCAAAACATACTTGTTTTTGAGATTGTTTCACTGGCCACATGTTGTATATTGCAGAGTATTTCAAGACATCCCTGAAATATTTATCATGCTGTGTCCCACTAAGGATGTAATCTTAAGGTCTCCACTGTTTATGAAGCACGGTCTATATTTTATCTCATGCTGAGAGAAGATGTGATAATGGTTGTTTAGGGATTATGTGAAAATGGAGTGAGGAATGACCCTTAAAAATTGGTAGCAAGTAGGAGATTCCCAAATGAGATTAGGGAGGTGGGGAAGCTGTTTGAGTTGCTACTGTTGGGGTTTTCTAATGACTATCTCCTTTGCTCTTACACTGGTGCAAATGAAGCTCAGTGAGATAAAGAAGCTTTTCAAAAAAATGCCATAAAACTCTGTTGGGTTACAGAAGCTAAAACTAAACCAGTAACTCAAGAAACTTGCCTTTATTAGTGCTGCAGTTTCAGAGACTGCAGCCACAGAGCGTGATAAGGTGCCTGTGATGCTGAAGTTCATTAGTGGATCAAAAGTGCCGGCTCTGGGAAGCGATAAGGTGCAAATGAGCTTTAGGCAGAAGGTTACCACGGGCCCTCCTGAATCAGCCAGCCCTTGCAACAAGAGATGCCTTTCTTGGGTTTGGGTTCATTCTTTACATCTCCTTTAACTTTTTTTAGATTACAAAACAAGTGGATTTGTCCAAACCTTAGTGCTGGGTTGCAGGAGCTCTGTGTGACCCTGTGGCATGTTCAGGGGCAAACATTCTGCAGATGTCTCTGGACAGTCTAATGCTTGGCTCTGTAGAAATGCAGGGAATGACCCGGGAGCCCCTTGCACCCCTGTTTCTTTGTGGAATTACGTTGAAGTGAACTTGTTCAGCAAGCCCTGAACAGTTTGGTAGAATTTTTATTTTTATTGTATGTATCTTGCATGTCAAAGGTATATTTTTTTTCCTACATTTTCAGAAACAGAAATACACGACCTTGTCACTCTTTGCAGGTGGATTTTTCTTTTTTCTTTTTTTAAATGCAAATATTTTTTTAAAGATACTTGCCCAGGCTTCTGTCTTTAAGGAGTAAGTCTGTATTTAGATGACAGAGAATAATAAAATGTTATTGAGTTGGGTTTCTTGTTTTTCTTTCTTCTGATGATTTTTTTCTGTAATTTAAGGATAATTTAGACTCTGCTCTGTAAGGTATTTAAGGACTGCTTGGGTAGAGATCATTCTTCTCTAACATCCAGCTATTCAAATTGTAATAGTAAAGGCGACAGAGATTCAGCAATTCATTCTAAATGGTGCTTTAGGGCAGGAAATAAATAATGCCCCAATCAATTGAAATTCCAGTAGGGAATTGGGATTGGATGTAAAATTACCTACACTATTCTAGGAAAACCGTGCTTCTTAACAGAAATACTACCGAGTCCTTAGTATTCAAAATCTACTGGTGCTTCTGGTCTGTCGTGGTGGAAAGGCAGCAAATCTTGAGAAGCACTTTGTTCCCTGAGGCCATATCGGACTGGTGAAGAGGTGGGAATGATGATCTGTTGAGTCATGACTACCAGCTTTTGCTCCACACAAATCATTAGTCTGAACTCGGTTTACTTGTGAGCTAAGGCATGGCCTACTACAAGGTGTACAGCAGTATGCAACGGCTAGTATGTACTTACTATCAGGAGATTTTTATGCATGCTAGTAGGATATTTATCCATATTAAATTACATATTAAACTACACGTGCTATCTGCAATAAGACAAGCTGAGAATGCTTACTCTAAGTTTTCTTCTGTGCTGTCGTATCAACTATTAAAGACAAGCAGAATGGTGTGATCTTCCCTCCCTTGTTCCACATGGTGAAAAAATTGATTCATGTGATTCAAGTTTGGATCTCTGAGACATAGACGTATCATGGTTTATGCCAGATAAGGTGAATTAATTGGTTATTGATAAAATAATATGAATGTCATTTATGAAAGATTCCTTTAAACTGGTGGTTAGGGAGTTACTTCTATCATGAGCAGAAGGAGTGGATGCTGGGACATCTGTGCTGTGCGTGTCATCCTTAAAAATAATTCATTATTCAAAGACAGATGTAAAAGTCAATATCATCCCCAAAATCAGTTTTTCTCTCTGCTTTTTAAGTTTTCCTCCTGTGTTGCTGTCTCAGGGTTTCAGAATTTAGATCGTGTAGCTGGAACCATAGATAGGACTGGAGGCACCTTCTTGGTTGTCAAATCTAGTTACATGTTGAAGACAATAAGGTCATCAAATCCTTCTTGTGAGCTTACAAAACTTCATTTTGAAATTCATTTTGTGCCCTGTTGCTTCTGTTGGAGGCGTTTCCAGATGCTTACTGTTGTGGCTGGTAAAAACTACAAATTCCACAATAAATTTTCATGCTGCTGGTTGGACCAGTAATATTTTAGTTTTAAGTAGCTTTTTTCTGCTGTTTCTCCTCTGCTAATCCAGATTTTGCAATCTTGTGATCATCCTGGTTGCCTTTTTTTCCCCTTCATTTATGTGGTGAGCTCATTTGTTAGGAGTGTGAGTGATCAGAACTGAATCTGCCACTTCAGGTGAAGTCTCCTTACATCCTGCTGGTGATTCAGTCCTTCTGACAGCAGCAGCTCTTCTGATACATCCTTGAATCGCATCTACCTTTTCATGACTGCATCACATTGCAGAGGGAACATCTTCCTCTTCCAGGGAAGTATTGAATTGGGACAGGGTTGTCTCTCCCTCTCCTTGGTGCTCTTGAAATGATGAGCTCTCAGTAACTTTATGACTTGTTTTAATGGCGTGAATGTTTGGTTCAGTTGTGTTGCCTTCTGTTTCTGTTGTGGGAGGACCTGCCTGTAGAGTAGCCTCGCGTGCTTTGTTTAAAATATTCTGAAATAATGCGACGTACTTTTTGCCTCTTTTATTTTTAGTGATTCTGGAAGATGCTTTTTATCCTCAGCCTGCTGCCCCACTCATTCTTGTATTGCTTGTGTCGTAACTGTGCTTCCAGTCACCTTTCTCGAGGTGTGTTGATCAAGCAGCTTTTAACATACCTTGAAGTTATGATGGACACTTTTTGGGTTGTGTTCTCTCTCCTTAATACTTTTAGATCAAGCTACACTAGCTGAGTATGCCATAAAAGCTTTGGAAGAGGGAAGGACAAAGTGTAATTAACATCATGGGATGTTGTTGAATTCAGAGCTTGGGAAGAGAGGAACAGCTTTTTTTTTTTTTTTTTCCTCTCCCACCCAGTGGCTATCCTTTGTAACTTAGTTCTGTGATCTTGTTCAGACTGAAAGGACCATTTTGGGTGTCCATGGCCATGCTGGGCGTCTCTGCAAGCTGTGGTCACATTTACTGTGGTGACTTCCATTGACACTGGTGAGGAACCCTCTGCCAGGGGAAGTACTTCTAGAGTTGAATTGCCTTGCTTCACATGTTACTATAGTTTGTAAAGAGTCTGCTGAATGCTGAGGAAGGTCTTTTATTGCCAGAGTTTTGTAGGATCACGTCCTCAATCAGCCTGAGTTGTTCAGAGGTTGCCTGATGTGGTGTCATCCTGTTCCCTTGTTGCAGCCCAGCTGCCCTGACGCTGGTGCTCATGTCACGGGCAGTTGGGGTACGTCCCTTTGGCAAAGCCTCTCAGTGTCAATACGCTGGTGGAAGCTGCCTGAATGGGAGCATTGTGTGCCCTAACCTGTCTGAAGGGTGCAGGAAGTTCAACTGCTCAACTTGTTGGGACCTGGAGTTCACGTGAGGGTTCTCCTGGTTCCGCTTGGAGAGCGGATCTGCAAAGCTCTGCAGGTGCATAGTGGTGTTTACAAAAGTGCCTACTCATGCTGCTGGGCACCAGGCTGCTTTGGCTGGGACTAAACGCAGTCCCTGTTCTCTTCATGCTTCAGCTTCCCTAATGAACATGTGTTAAATATATCTGGCTTTCAAGACTTTGATAATAGTGGTGTGAGAGAGCGGCTTTGCCTGGGACTTTAATCTTTGACAACATCCTGCTTCAGCTTTCTCACTTTGGTTGCTCATTCCTACCTGTGATGTGCTGGTACAAGCATCTGTGAACTAGGTGGTGAAGCAAATGGGAGAATTCATCTGGCTGAAAAATAACCCAGCAAATAACCGTGTGACTGGACAAATGTTTTTCTGGCCTGCAGGGGAAGGAGAGTGTAAGGCAGTGTGAGAGCACAATACAGCAGCTTCTGTAGCACTGGTGCTGGCTTAACATGTAGAAATACAATTTTGGTGTTCCTAGGCTGCATATGTAAGCTCAAGGTTGTTAGGATTTTGGCTACTCATGAGAATGGGAGCTGGTGTCTTAACCTTTGAGTTTGGTCCCTCATTTCTGACAAACTGCGTAAAAAGAAGCAGTTGATTTTATCGTATCATAAACCATGATCTATGTGCGAGCTCCTGCGTGGCATTTTGTCATGGCAGATTCTTCTTCCAGTCTTTTCAAACCAAGCAAGCTCAGTGGTAGAGAGGACAGCTCTTCATTGCACGTTGCTTTTTGGGTACTGCCTCTTTTCAGAGCCAGGCAGAACATGGACAATGCAGCTGTTGCTCCAACAGGCTGGGTTTTTTTTTTCCAGTTGTTTTTAATGGTGTGTACATAAACCCACACTGTCTCTCTGTTTCAATATCTTAAGGAAACAACTGTGTACTTTTTATGCTTCAAGGGAGGTACAAACCTGTGCTCTTGGCAGAAATTTGGCTTAGTTCCTCCCAGAAGTTGGGAGAGATGAGCCAATATATGCAGCTCATTCATCAGGTATGTTTACAAGAGGCTGGTAAAGGTTTTGATTTTTTTGAGAGAGTTTTAAACACTCACATGTTTCCCACTGAGACCCTGAACCACTGTTGTTTTTGTGGAAAACCTTGGTCATGCCTCTTAGAGTTGTGTGTCTTACCAGCTTTACCTCTTCTTACTTTCTGAGATTAGACGTGAAATACGGGAGTGTCTTGTGACAAGGCCTCGGTAATGTGATCAGGACACCCCATCATGGCATATACCTTTTAAATTATTTTTTTCCCCACTTTTACCATATATCCATTCGTTGTCTTGCTTCCACATGCCATTGTTGCACCATAAAATGCATCCAAATTCCAGAACAGAAGGTAGAAGCTTTGCTTTGGATCAAGTAAAAGGTTCGTTGAGTCTATTTTGAGTCCTCAAAGTGATTATTTTCTGTTGGCTGTGTTTTAGGTTGGTTTTTTTTTTTTCCACTGTGATTTCTGCTGTATGCAGGTGTTTTGTAAGACTAAGTGAATGCTCAAAATGCTTGAGTTAGTAAGACCTGTCAGCTGTGAGAACAGCTCAGCCCACACCATGGCGTAAGGACTTTGTTACCTCCTGAGAAACAGATACGGAAGGAGAGAGGAGCAGCGCATCTTGTGTGGAGTTTGATGCGAGACCATAAACTTGTTAACACCAAGTTTGTTTGTCTTGGGAAACAGTGGGTAATGTTGAGCTGCATCAGGTCTCAAAAAGTGCAGTTTCTACATTTCAGGCAGAAGTGGAAAATTTCGTAATTGTGTCTTGAGTTCAGGTGTGCCGTGGGCAGCTGCTAATCCTGACAGCTCCCCAGTGTGATGGTTGTTGAGAAGCCTGAAAACTTGCAAAGGTTCTCATTCAAAGAGAATAAAGCATAAGAGAAGGGATATTGACATAGTTTAATTATTGTTTTAGTGCATATATTTGCCTAGTAGACTGTAATGGATTTGAAGTAGTTGTTCTGGTACATTGGGTAAATTCTCAGTCAATTTTGGTATGCCCAGTCATTGTGAAAACACTTATTTCTCAATGCCACGCAGCTGCTCTTGAAGTGTCAAGAACTGGCCTGTCAAGTATTGGTCTATTGTTTGACCAAATTGACATAATTGTGCTGTAAGACATGCTTTTTTTTTTTTTTATGATTGTGTGCTTAATTGACTAGGCAGCAGTATCTCATAAAGAACTACCTTTTTTAAAAATACCTTTAGAGATATTTTCTCTATACTGTCCAGAGTTAATACCATAAATAATACCATAAAAGGGAGTTCTTTAATATTTTTTTTTTTTCCCCCTAAGAAAAAAAGGCTCATCTGTGCTGGATCAATGTGAGTTAAGTTTCAGTTTACTGCAGATTCTCTTGTCAGGTCCAAGCAACTTGAAATGGTTTTGTAATGGAGATGTTGAAACACAATGGGTGGTGGAAATGTTTCTGTTTATTAATTGATTCAGTGTGTCCGTCTTTACTTAAAATGCCAGTTATTCAAGGCTGTGGTTCAACCACTACCTGGTCTGCTTTTTTTTTTTCTGGTAAGTGCAGTAGAGATAAACTGCTCTGTATATGGGTGTTTGAAAAATTGGATTAGCTGTGACTGTCTCCTGAATTTTTAAGACTTCTGGGCTCATTTAACCTCCTCCTTTCTGCAATACAGAGCAGAACTCATCTGACAACACAAATGAAACAACGGGGGGTGTGTGCATTCATCCTTTTCCCAAAAGGTGTAAACAGTCTAAAAGAAGAATTGTATGCTCAGCATCTTGGCAGTTGATGCTGAGAAGTGGCATAATAGAGATATAAGCAGAGTACCTGGGACACTTTTTTTTTTTTTTTTTTTTTTTTTTTTGCTTTGTTGTTAAAGGAAGGGTTAAGATCAGCTCTCTGGAGTCTCGATACTTTTGAAAAAAATATTAATTAAATGTTAGCAAAGTAAACTGAGATTTTTGTCTTGCAGTGTATGTTACTGTGGGCTGAACAGAGGGGAGCTGCAGATAACTGCAAATAATTTATCAAGAATGTTTAAAAAAAAACCCCAAAAATCCCATCTATAATAGAATTGTAATTTCTGCCTGAAACCCAAGAAGTGTCTTATCGTCATAACGAAAGCTGTAATCTGTGATGTGTGGGCTGCTTGTGAGACCTGTTTATTTACTAATTGAAGACTGACCCGTCCTGGGGGTTTCAGCCAAATAAGGCTTGGAAAATGTCCTGAAGTTGTTGTCTTCAAGGTGAGAACAGCCTTTTTTTCATCGATAGGACTTCATAGAACCTGAACACAGAAAGGAGGAGAGGGTAATGGGTATCTCCTCCCCTTGTATTTGGTGAGTGGAGAAGAAATGACCAAAACCACACAGGCAGCTGCTTCTGTAAGTACATGAATAAGGATCCCACAGTTCCTGAAGCTGAGATGTGAAAAGAAAAAGACTTATTTTTGTCCCCAACTCCCTACTCATCTGGGAGCTCCTGATCTTGTAAGCATTTGGTGTCATTGAGGTCATACTTCTTTCTCTTTCCTCAGCTTTTGATCCCTAACGTGTAACATGGGAAAAAAAATTCCTTTTTCTCAGTTCCTTTAGCTTTTTGCATCCTAAAGATCATCAGTGCTGCAGACTCTAGGAAGAAGCTGCCTTCTTGGCTGCACCTATTAGTCCATCAGCCTGGAAAATAACTGTGCAGAGGCCAACTGCAAATAGTAAATGAACTCTTGGTTATGTAGCAGAAACCACTGTGGATTGTGAGGACGAGGTAGAAGTCCTGAAGGTTGCGAAATAGCACAGGTTTGACAGCTGCTTGCTCCAAATTGGACCCTTGTCTCAGTTCAGGAATCTCTACAAGAACACAAAACAGTCTAACTCAAGCTAAGCGATAAGCCTGTGACCGTTTCTAGAAGCATCTTTTGTTTAAAAATCTAAGTGTCTTTCTGGAAGCTTTCTCACGTGTGGTTTTTCCATTGGTTTTTAATGTTCCCTCACCGTAAATCAAGAGTCATTCCATTTCTGTAACTAAATTTCCCTCTGACATCAGAATTGAGGAACAAGTGAAAACACATATTTTTTGCTGATTCTTTCCATTCCATTTGTTTGTGGTTCAGGTCTTGGCTAGGTGTTGAAGGCTGCAGTTGTTATTTTTTTAATCTATAACTGCCTTTTTTCCACAGTAGAGAAGATCTTTTGTTTTGTGTGTTACTTTTATAACCGAGACGTTTCTCTTATTCAAAGCTGAAAAAGAGGGGCTTAGAGATTCTAAATATTTGATACTGTTTAATAAGCATATCTACTGAAAATAGCCCTTGTAAGAAGGGTAGTAACTCGTTCTGTAATATTCCTAGTCAACAGCATAAGCTATAAAGATTTTTTTATCCAAAATGATTAATGGCTGCATATCCGAAGTCCTGCAAATTTTTGTCATGCTCAGCAGAATCTAAAATTTTAAAAGAAAATAATATCTTTTACTTCTGCTTGTGAAAATAGCTCTTCCTTTACTCTGTTTTGTTTGCTTTCTTGCCAGCCAAGCTAGAAAAGTAAGCAGCACCATCAAGCTATGCTAATGTTGCGAGCCATTTTCATCTCTTCAGTGTCTCAGAGACTTGATTCCTTATCTATCTGTCTATCTTTATCTATCTGTCTGTCTATCCTTATCTATCTATCATCCTTCCATGAAGTGCATGTGTAGGGGATGCAGGACTGGGCACAAAGCTTGTACCTTTTGAAGACACTTTGTCCAAAACAAACACTCGGTTCCAGTAAGTGGAATTTAGTTGATAAATATCTAACAGTTTTCTGGAGAGGAACCTCTGCTTGTTTTCTGCAACGTACCAAAAACATTTTTAGTACGATCCTGAAGACCTTGAATGCTGACATGGGGGCATGTAGTGCTATTTGTGCAGTGATGGTGCCAAACCATCTTCTAGATCCTTTATTATTTACTTTCCACAAAAATGTGGCGTCGTTCTGGGCTGCTTAGAGACGGAGCCATTTGTTTAATATTTCATGGGGGTGAAAGAGAAGAGTAAGACAGATTAAGCCAGTGTCCATGGAAATGAAAATGAGCATTCTGATGTTTATTATCCTGATGTGGAAGAACTGGAGGCTTTATTGTTCCTGGAGGTGTTGTGACTGCTTTTGTTGGTAATACTAATAGTCTTCCCCTGTCATCCACACATGTGTAACTCACTGGGCATTTGCTCTTGATATCTTCAGATGACCTATTCTCAGGATACAAATTTATATCCAAAAGGTAATGAAAGATTTTAGTGAATGTATGAAATGGAGCACAGGTCACAGAGGCCATACAACCTTCGTGTGAAGAGAACAGGCAGTGTCACACCCCTCGAGTGTTTGTTTAGACTTTGTGTGAAGCAGTTGTCTTCAGACATCATCAGTTTTGAATCAATGTATGGACCTACTTTTTAAGCGTGGGCGCTCGTCATCATTAGTTTATGTATGCATGCACGCTACATAGATATATGGATATTAAAAATCACCGATTTAAGACTTCTAATTTAAGAAAACATGTGGCCACCTCTTTTTGGCAGTGATTTAAAGGGGAATTAAGGAGGCATTTTGGTGCTTTTCTCATTTGGGGAAAGCCATGTATGATGTTTTGGCCCATAAAAGATGCAGTGAATGATGTCCTGCTTCTGTAATCAGACTGTACTTATCCTGAGGCAAATGGAGTTGGACTTACAAAGAAATGCAAAGATCTTTGGAATCAGGTCTGTGTGCCAGGAGGGAGTTCTGTAATGCCAGCTGTGGTGTTGGGATGTCCCCCTGTGCTGTCTGAGATGTCTGGCTGTTGCATGGATTGAGTACCTTTGGTGAAGTCACATTAACAGTGAAATCACATAAATTGGTACATCTCTTTTTTTAAAAAAAAAAAAAAAAAAGTCGTGCTATATTTTAAAATTTTACAGTGTGAGATGATTTTTTTTTTTTCAGGTCATATTCTGAAAAGCTTATTTCAAGACATGAAATAATTTATTAAATCCATCTTTATTGAAATCTGTCTTCCCGGTATTTGCACGTTTGCTGACTTTTGCGGTCTGCAGCGAAATCCAAAGAAGCTCATTTGTGAGGGATCTGGGAGATGACTTTTTCCTTTCTCAAGAATCAGGTGGAAATGTGTTACCAAACCTGCTTGATGTCACTGGGAAGGCAGCTGTGGTTTGTGGGGGCAAGAATGAGACCTACTAGGAAGTCAGCTTGGGATCCAACTGTGCATATTAAATCTATCTGGAGATGGAAAGAAGAAAGGATTTGGACAGACTCCAGATCTGCCCTTCACTTGTCTTGTATAACCCTTTTTGAATTTAGAAGGAATTATCTGTGAATAAATATAAGGGTGGATGTGCATGAGTGAGTGAGAGTGTGGTCACCTGATGCGGGATTCCCGTAACGAGGTGTTGACTCATCTCTTTTTGTATAGAAAGCTATTTTCCAGCCTTAGAAACACTGCTTCCAGTCTGGGAAGGCACTGAAGCACTTGTACAAACTGCTTTTCCAAGGAAGGATTTTTTTTTTTTTTATCCCCATAGTCAAGTCCTGCATAAACTTGAACCATCTTTGATTTAGGCAAGAGAGGAGAGGGAAACGAAGTAGTTTCAGGTGCTCCTGTCAGTGTGTAGTGTCTTACACATGGAGACCCTGTCCTGTTGGGCCTTAGGCAACACCAGGATTAAAACACCAATACAAACACCTGGATCCACCTGCCAAGTTCTGTAGCTTTATACTCCCTTTTTTTTAGAACTTTTTTTTTTCACTCTGTGCTTTGGCTGCTCTGTTGAGAGAGACATATAAACAGCATGAGCTGCCAAAATGAAGGAAACAGTGGAACTGTCCTTATGTACGGGGCTGTTGCGTGCACAGGCAGGTTGGGGGAGGAAGGAGAAAACCCTTTCCTGGCCTTGCCTTCTCTTGCATTTAGTGTTGCTGCTCCCATAGTGATGAGCTAAATCATTTTCATGAAGAGCCTACTTCGTACATTGGTGTCCCAGTAGCTTTTGGCACACTAGGCCTGAAATTCAGAAGGCTTGATCTTTCCTTTCCCAGATAAATTGTATTTAAATGTGCTTGGTTTTGTAACTAAAAGGGGTTCTGGAGAATGTCCAAGTAAATTCAAGGTTTGCTCTTTTAACTTGGGCAGCTGCTGTGCAAGATGCATTTTGAAACTGTAGTTCTACTTGTGTTAACAAAAAAAAAAATTTTTTTTTTTTTAATTGTAAGATACAATTGTGTTTGTTCTGCACTTTCTAATCTTGGAAACAGAAGCTGGGTAAAACTGGTTGGCTGTAGCTAGCTCTGCCTCTCTAAGTACTGGAACCAGTTTAGTTGGGGGTAGGTCAGCAGAGTGAAGGTTTTGTTTAAGATCCTTCGCAACCATGGAAGTGTTGTTTCTCTGAACTTGTTTAGCTTTTGTGCTGGGTTTGTGAGGGTACAATGCAGCTTAGCCCTTAATGTACAACTGTTTTGGCTTCAGTATAGCAAAGCTATAAATAGACACCCCCTCACCTCGCCGGCAGTAGGAAATGACTGCAGCAGGTGTTGCCCTCTGCTAGAAATTTGCACTTTATTAGTACCCAAGTACTTTTTTAAAATTGGCTTTTGTGTAGTGTGTTCTTCCTTTATTAAATCCCAACTGACTGGTCAGCCAGGATCTTGTTAAAATCTGAAATCTTCATTAAGACAAAAAAGAGAAACCCAGAGAGATATTTTTGGTTTAATTCTGTGCTGCCTTTGTGTAAAGCGTATTTTATGTGCCATAAAGGCACAGGAGAGCTACATAGTGCTGGTCGCTGGTTAAAATGCTATTTTGATTCTTTTAGCTGTGTTGGGCTGGAGTTTGGTTCGGATTTGTTATAGCAATCCCTCCATGGTGGTACTGGTAGATGCTTGGAAAGCTGCAGGCAAGATTTGTGTCCCTATTTGTACCTTGCACTGTGAATGGCATCAAGAAAATGACCGTGGCTTTTTGTGCAGCAGGGTAAAGCTCAGTGTAAATAAGGATATTTCAATCTGGTCCATGTGAAATGAGGACAGTGGTGTCAATAAACAAGTTTCCCCTTGATGCAAACCCCGTCATTGTGCTTGGATTAACTTTCAGTCTCAGCAGAGAGGCTGAGTTGTTCAGGCAGAGAGAATAAATGTATTTGAGGTACTGAGATTGTACCTTTTTGGTCTCCTTGACGCTGCTGGGTGCTGAAGAAAGAGTGAAATCGAGGAGAGGTGTGCTGTGTGCTTATAGTGTGGGTGGGAACAACAAAAATGGGGGCCAGTCCTGTGTTTCAGTTAGTGTTTAACATGCGTCTGCCTTTCTACCCCTTCCCTTCTCCTGCAGATGCGAGAGCTGTGTGGAACTGCTCTTCGTCAGGGGGGCTGGGAACTGCCAGGAGTGCGATACACCCCTGCGGAAGAGTAACTTCAGGGTACAGCTTTTTGAGGATCCTGCTGTCGACAAGGAAGTGGAAATTCGGAAGAAAGTGCTGAAAATGTGAGTGTTGGCAGTTAAAGGAGCAGAAGGTGGATGTATTTGTGGATCACAATTTGAAAAAAGTTGACTTACTCCTCCAGTAGTACAGAGGAGATCATTATGTTTTTTTTTTTTCAAAGCGGCAACCCATAAAACTTGACTACTTTTAATGTGGAGGGATTTCAGAGAATTTGATTTTATGCAACAACTGAGGGCTGAATTCTCTATTTAGCCTTGAGGGATTCCTGCTTAGCATTAGAAAATGTTGAGTGTTTCTATGTGGACTCCTTTGGCAAAGACTTGCCTCCTAAATGGAGATGATTAGATATTGAGGACTCCAGCTGCTTTTTCTTTGAGGGGGCGAACATGGGAGCGGGGCAAGAAACAGGACCTTGATTGTTTAGTTCCCTGGGGACCTGTTCGGAGAGTTGAAGGCCAGTTCCCTTCAAAATGAAAATGGACAAATGAGAAGCTATGTTCACATTGTTTTCTACTTCACTCAGCAATTGTTAGTGGATATGCTTCCTTAGAAGCCTTGTGTTACTAGTCTGTCGTGCAGATTTGAGAGCTCTTGGAACTGAGATAAAGGAGGTCTAAAATTTCATCTTACGTTTCGTGGCCAAGAAACAACATTTTATAAGGAAAAAGAAGGGAACCAGTTGATGTTGTGATAGAAGAGAGTCTGATGGAATGTAACAGACCTGGAGAGAGCTGTGTATGCGCAAATAAACGTACAGGTATATTTTAAGCTTGGCAGCTTTTATCTAAGGCTTAGTGTAATACTAAATGAATCATGGGATGTGCTGAGATACGGGGAAATGGTGGTGTTGAGTATCAAGATGCTGATGTGGAAAGTGGTCATGATTTTGATGTTTGATTATAAAGTCTGCTGAAGTTAACAAAAGTCAAACTGGAATGAAGTCAACTTAGTTGACTAAGCATTGGATGAAGTGCAGCTAGAACAGAAAATGTAAAATCCTTGGCCCACTTGGATTTACCAGATTAGTTTTTAGTAGGCAGAAAAAATGTCCTTCCCCAACTGGAATTTGGCCCAGGTTCACAGGACTGAATTTTTATACTCCTGAGTGTCATCTAACTTGGTCCACAGAGTAGGCAAAATCTCAGCTTAGATTTTGTTGGGAGGAAAGCCTGCATATCTTGACTTTCAGAGGTCGTCCATGTTCTAGCCAGTTGTCCCTTCATATTCTTACTTTTTCCATCTCTCAAGAGTTGGGTAAATGGGATCTGGCATTGTCTGTTGATACAAGGTAAGGTAAGTGTGGAGCGTTTTCAGTTCACTGCTGACACATGCTTTCTGTTCTTGCCACAAAGCTAAACTCCTTTTTCTGATGTTTCTGGAAAAACTTCTGTTGTGGGTGTTACTGTTGTCTTGGCCTTCATTAACTGGTTTCTCATACTGAAGGGCTGGCTTGAAATCAGTATATCCTAGTCTCTCTGCTCTTGTTTACCTTTAGCCCTGGGAAAGGAATCAGCAAATTGTAGGTAAAGATAACACCCATTTATGCCAGGCTGGCTCCTTTCCTTTGAAACAAGCACTTCTATCTCCTTTTAAAGATTCTGTCCATTGGTCAATTGTGGGAGCTAAAAAGCACATAGTTTATAAAACTAGGTCAATATTTAATAAGCTCGCAGCAAGAGCCTTGTTGAATTGAAATTGCCTCTTTATGTGTTATATAAATACTTGCTTCTCTTCTCTCAAAGATACAATAAAAGAGAGGATGACTTTCCCAGTCTAAGGGAATATAATGATTTCCTGGAAGAAATAGAAGAAATTGGTAAGTATTAGCGCTTGCATTTTTGATGTACTGTCCTCATGAGACCATAAGCTTTTATCTTCTGACTCAGCTACCTATGGGAATGTCCAAGTTGAGTTTCTGTAATAGAATTTATCATAGTATCACGTGTTTATCTAATTACTATGTTTCTGTGCATTTTAAATCATATTTGTTGAACTGTAGGACATCATTAAGTAAAACGTTTTATCTGTCAGAGAAAAACACGATTCAAAGAGGAAGTAGCGTTTTGTAGCTGGAAAAGAAAGATTTGCAGGAGACCGTTGGTGCTGCACTGGGAAACATTAAACAAAGAGAGGAGAAATTGAAATTTTCATTATATGCCCCCATTAGCTTTATCTACCATGGCAGTAGCCATATGGTTTCTTTCATCATTTTTGCTTCTGCAAGTACAGTAGTTGAAGCTGCTTTGAAGCTGATGACCTTACATACCACTGTGGTAGCATTTTATGTTGCTGTGCAGGAGGTGGTGGTTTAGGAACAGACATTGATTTCTTTCTCTTTGCATCAGTTGAAGCAGAACTCTGCCCTTTGGCAAAGGGACTATGTTTTGTCAACAGAGTTTATTTTCTTCATAGTTAGAGTGACTTGTGATTTATGGTGGGGTGGTGGATTTGGTTAGAAAAACAAGGATGTGTTCAAAGGAGCGACTCCTAAATGGTTTGTTTCTTGGGTTTTATGAGCTTCTAAGGCTTTTCTTTTTTTGTCCTGGAGGAAGAAGAGGTGCCTTAGAACGTGCGGGAGGGGCAGTGAATGTGATGTGAAGGCAAACACGGAGATGCCACTCCTTTTTGGTTTCTCAAAGGAGCCCTTGCTCCTCTTTACTCTGTGGTGTTTTGTAGAAACACATCCAATACACTTACTGCTGAGAGTAATGTGTCATGTTTTTGTTGGCATCAGAAGGCTGAGGCTGGAGAGCTAAATTGTGTGGCTGGGAAATACCAGGCACGCTCATATGGGTCCAAATATCTGGAGGAGACTATGTGGGTGTAGTTCTGTTTGTATATTTTTTTGGATGGTGTGGGGAAAAAGGGGAGCGAGTAGAAAGAATGGTTGCATCTAACTTAGCCAGAGGATCCTGGAAGAATCAGTGTGCTCATGGAAAGGAAAAATGCTTTTTATTCATGCAACATTAAATGCAGTTTTCCCATTTACTGCTGTTGCAGAGCTGTCCTGGTTTCAGCCGAGAAAGAGCTGGGATTGTCAGCATCTGCAACAAGGGAATTGAAAGTTCTGCCTGAAATTGCCGTAACCTCATCAATTTGTGCAGAATGTTTTGATTCTCTAGCTCTCTGTTAAATTTCAAATAGTTCCAAAGCCTGTGTTAGTAATGTGGTTTAGAAGCAGCAGAAATCAAGGCTGGTCTTCGTACCCTTGTGAAGAAGAGTGAGCATCTCAATAATCGTGCTGGCCCTGCAAATGTGTAGTGAAGGAGCTTGATAGGTAGAGTTGTTAGGAACTGGGAGTTAGTTGCCTGTAAGGAACACCTGAAATACTAAAAGGAATAGGAAGTCTGACTACCGCCTAGTTTCTTGCTGTAGCGTAGCGAGGATGATGAGAGTAAAGAAGGGCTACAGTCAGAAGGCTCTTAAATGACCTCTTTGATGGTAAAAATTATGATCTACTAACTTCAGGCAGATCCAGAAAGTGGAGGACAGGTTAGACTCGAGAACACTACCTTGGGTAAGAACTCAAGCCCCGTTCTCCCTTTCCTGGTGACAAAGCTCATTGGGTACGTCTTGCTCTCCATAAGCCCTTCCTTGCCTGCGCTCCTGGGCAGGGTGCTTCGCTTGGCAGTTGTCTGGAACGTAGCGATAGTGCGACTTCTTCCAGTGTTTTTGCTGTGTGGGTTGCAGGTGGTGTGGCTGAACCAGGTGCTCAAGGTGTCTTTGACTCTGTATGCTTACTTCACATTTCACTGCTGAGAGTATTTAGTTCATAATTTTTTTTGTGTGTGTGTGAATTCCCTGCTCATTTGTGCATGTGAAAAACTGGGCTGCGAGACAGGCGAGAAGGGGTGTGCTCGTGCAGCACAAAGTTTTGCCTCATGGAGCCAGTGTGCAGCAGATTGGCAGTAGCTGGTGGTGGTCGTTCAAGATGCCAGATAGGAAGCTTGGGAGAAGAGAACTGGATTTCTCCATTCTCTCCCTACCTCAAACTTTCAGTTTTATTTTGCGAGGGTCGAAGTGCAGCTTTACCCTGTTTTCTTTTTGCTTGTGAGTTTTGTTTCGTAAATTGTCGGGGGAATTAAAAAATTAGTTGCTTAGCAGAGACAGAATGTAAACATCCATAGAAGTATACTTTGTCTGACCCTGGCACAATTCTGATAGTTTTTTCCAAGTGTTTCAGGTAGGTCAGCTTCAACATTTGCAGCAATTGCAGAGTCTTATGCCATTGATCTGGGATAGGACCTCACTTGAAACACGTTTTCACTCTTCATATCAGGATTGTTACACCTACGGACCTTTTCCACTTAAAGGAATTGGGTGGTATAGAACAAGTGCGAGAGGCAAGGTCAGAAAAGCGTTAGCGTGGTCACCTCTTAAGATTTCTGTTATAAAAAACACGTTTTTGAAGTGGTTTAGAATGTAACCACTAAATAATGCTTTGGGCTAAAATGTGTTACACAAGGCTTTAAATAGAAACCACATTTTCAAGCAAGTCTTCCCCAGAAGAAAAATCGGTTGGACCATTTGAGAACATTATAAACACAGTTTGTTGTCATTAACAGTAGGAAGAAAAATAAAACGAAAAGGGTTAAAACCTGCCTTTGGGAAAGGTGTGGACAACATCTCTTGGAATAAACAACTTCTCTTGGAATAAATCGGGTCTGTGCCCATATGACGAGCAGGACAAGGTTAAGCTTTAGAGTGCTGCTGCAATTTACAATCTCTTGACATGCAAATTTTCTCTCATGCAAATTTTACTTGCTCTTTCTACAAGGATTTCTTTTCCCTGGAGTATGTCCCTAGCTAGTTTTTCCAAACCCAGTGTGTAAGCTTTCCCGAGCAGGACGCGCCTCCACGCATGTGTCTACGCACTGCCTGGCACCGTTCTCCTGACACCTGAACGAGGCCTCGAGGCGTTACCACAACACGATTGTTAATAGTAATTATTGCTTTTTAAAAACATTTAGTACACTCAACTTGGAAGGAGGCTACTGTATTTGTGCCCTTCGGATTCCTGTATCTTGTTACTCCTCAAAACTTTATGCAATACCAGCTGCCTGGTGATTTGTCTTGCTCAGAACGTTAATCTCACAAGCGATCCTTGGATAGAAAGGATTTTGGTGTCTGTGATCGCTTGTGGGTTGTGTGTGTTTGGGTTTTTTTTCCCCCTCTGTGTGTGTGCTTGAGGTTGGTATTAGTGGTCCTGACAATGGGTGTAAACCGACTGGAAATTGGGCAGCTTTATCAAAGATCTAGTCCAGTCAACTCATCTGAACAAAAATTTCAGTACCGTGTGTTTCAGCCAAAATGATCTTTCTTAGACTGATGGGACTGTTTCATTTATTACTATGCTACAGTATTTTCCCAGAAAATTATTGACCCAATAAAAGACAACTGAGGATAAACAGGAATAGTTAGTACCTAACTAGATTTTTCTGCCTTAGCTGTGGGTTTTCTTTTGTTTCTGGTATTTTTTTTTTTTTTATAAGAACAGAAATGTTGGTTGGAAGGGACCTGTTAAAATCTGTTTCATCTTTTCTCCCTCTCACTTCTCTCCAACCCCTCTTTAAAAGTACAGTGACTAGGCATTAAAAGCACCAGCAGAAGATGCCACAGTAGCTTTGGACTCCCTGGGCAAATGGGGGATGTGGTTGTGTCTCCCTTCAGGGCGTTCTGCCCAAAGCAGTTGCTCTTCTGCCATTCCTGATCTCTAGCTGGCAATCTATGAAGATGATAATTAAGGACTTGTCTGTAGTAGGGTGAGAGGAATATTGTTTAAAACAAACTAATACTGCTAATTTAAAATTTTCAGCTGATTTATACCAGCAGTGCGCTTCAGACGTCGTCAGCAGGGCATTCATCTACAATCTTACCAGAGAGGGAATGTTCCTACTATTTGAATAGCAAATGTTTTTCACATGGTGACATTACTGTCTCTTAAGGGACTAGAAGGCAAATACTGAGAAAATGTGCACTGTCTCAGACTAGAAGAGAGAGATTTTGATGGACTCAAAAAGTCCTGCAGTGGAATGAAATTCATTCACATTGCTGCATCTCTGGACAAATTATTGTGCTACATAATAAAAAATTTTGTCTCCCTTTTTTTCTTTTATAACTAGAAAAATGTTTTTCCCTTTGTTGTAGAATTGCATAATGAATGTTGTTGTTTTGCAAAGCAGAGAAAGTCTCCCTGTAGAGGCTAAACTTCAGAAGTAGGGAGTTTTACCTAAACAGAATGAAATGTTTCAGAAAAACACAATAGTCTTCCTGTTATACTTCAACAGATGTCTCAAGGCAAGTCATTTTATAAACCAACCAATGTGAGATGGATAAGTAGATAAATAATTGTTGCATACAAAACAGCTTCTGTTTCTTTTCCCTGAAGGGTTTCAGGCCTCTTATATCGGCTTATGCTATATTTCCACATGGACAAAAATGTCTGGCTTCTCTTTGAAACTTTTTCAAACTAGCCATCTGCTTTGCCAGTCATATCCAGATTTACACCAATATTTTTTCAGGGTAGGTGTAGCATATGAGTTCGGGTTATTTTAACTATTTCTGGTTCTTCTAGTTTTCTAAATTGTTTTGCTTTGTTTTTTTTTAAAAAGGGAACATTTGGAAGAATTATATTTAAAATAAACTTCTGGCAAAACCAAAAGCAGAGCAAACAAAAAATAATACTGCGTAGTCCTAGCTATATAAAAGATGTTGAGTATTAAATGCTTGTTGTTTTTTAAATGCCAAGTAACCTGAAAAAGGGGGAAGAAAAAGAAATAATCTCTTAATTATTTTTTTGTGGCATAATGCCCCTACCAAATGGACTTGTAATTGCAAAGATACAATGGCAAGAATTTATATTTTCTGAATATTGATGGAAAGATGTTTGAAGCTCATGAAAATTACTTTAGAAAATATATTGGAAGATGTTTTGGTTGGTTACTGGTAACCATGCAGTGTCAAAGAGCGTTGTTTGTTTTGCTGCTCAGGTGTTTATTGTAGAAGGGAAGATACTTTTTTCCTTTAATAAAGGACAAGTATTGACACTGTCGTTATAGAGACACCGTTGGAAAAAATTTAGCTCTTCACCATCTTAAGTCTTGAGATGTGGACAGATTAGTGTTGAGGAGCAGATACTTAGGTCCAAGATAATGTTACTCTTCAATGATTGTGAATCAATATTCAGTGGGAGAAATATATAACAGAATGGTGCGAGACTGACAGAGCAGAATCATCATGGTATGAGCAGATCTGACCGTTGAGAGGGTTTTACTTGTGACTTGGTTCCAGCCACAGCAGGAAAACAGAAGGGAAAATAAATCCTCTTTCATGTATCTGCGAGCAGAGCAGTGGGCGTTTAAGGTGGCTATGCAGGTGGATATTGAAAACTTCTTAAACACTGATGCAGAAACATCTTACATGAAAATGTTTCTTCATATCAAGTAGCAAAATAAACTCTTTTTTTTTTTTGTAAGTAGTTCTAAATAAAGGCAGGCATCTGCATATGTCTAAAATTTGCCCACTTTTCCCGATAAGAGCTTTAGATACTGCAGTTTTGTTTTACAAACCTAGATTGTGATTAGTTGAACCTGTTAAAGATAACTGAGAAAGGGGGGAAAAAAAAAAAGATAGCCCTGGATGTTTTAAGCAGCAATAGTTGCAAAACCTCAATCATTAGCTTGTTGCTGGATTATTTTTAGAGAAATAACCAAGATGTTCAGGAGACCAAAGGCACTTGGCATCTCTCTCCTCCTCTTGCACCTGAAGGTGGCATCTGAGCATCCTGCTAGCACAGCATGTCTCATGTGCTATTTCTTCCTTGTGTCGTCATTGAAGAGTTTAGAGAAGCTGGTGTGTGGATTTAAGTTGTAGGAAGTGCTGACATTCCCGTACAGCTGCTGTCATTGCAGAGCACTGGTCTGATTGTATGCCAGCACTTTCACATGACAGTTCTTCTCTGCTGTAATACTCAAATATTAAGCTACTTGTCAGCAGGGAACTGAAGTTGGAGGTCACATCACCATTGAAATATTAAAAATACAGACTAAAATAATGTGGTTTATTAAGGAAATGCTGCTGCGACCAGAAAGTGTATGTGTGTTGCAATATGAAATTGGAAAATGTTGTTATGTCTTTTGGAAAGTAAAAAATGAAATACACTTGAAATGGGTAATTTGCTTCCAAAAACAAGAGCTGAACTTGAAGGGTTATAACAGTGCCCAGAAGTTTCACCTGAGGTGAGATCAAAACTCCAGAGATGTGTTCCATGTAGCTATAGTAAGGAGACAGAGCAGACTATGCAGAGAAAGGAAGCTTTATTCTCCTGCTCCTGGTTCCAGTACAGAGGCCTAGTGATCTGCCCAGGAGCAGTAGCAAAGTTGAACCCAGGTTTTGATTCCCAAACAAATGCTTAAACCATCAAACCAGCCTGCAACTCAGGTCACTTCTGAAGTGAGGATGGTGGGGTTGGGATGGAAGAGTTCAGCTGATATAGGAGCCAGGCTGAATTAAACTGTCAGTCCTCTTCATAGTGCTCATTATTTGGAAAAGAGGAGCAAAAAAATTAAATACGTTTTGTTTGTTTGTTTGTTTAAGGCTAAGAATTTCTTCATCTGTATCTTACCTTGCCCTTTTTGCTGCAGTTCAAGGAAGGATCAAAGAAGTTTGATAAGAATAAGACCGTGTGGTGGCTCAGTACTCCCAGAGAGTATCTCTATTCCCATCTGTATGTTTCTGTTGCTTCCCTTGGACTTGTCTCTGGCACTTGCCTGACCCCTTTGTTGAGCCAGTTCAGGTTACTGGAGGGTTTCTGTTGACACTGCAAAGTATACAGGGAGTTCTGGAGTCAGAGCTGGGGAAATGGCGAGACGTGCACCTGGGAAGAGGGACATAAGAGCAGGACTGCCCCTTTTTGGCAGTAGTGAGCTGCTGTGTGACTGGGTTTGTAGAACTGAGCTGTGTCCCCCAACTCTAGCATTTTGGGACTTCCTTGTTTTCTCCCCTTGCCCCCATTTGCTCCCTGCTTTCATTTCTTGCTGTTTCCTTTGCTGCTCTCAACTGATTTGCCAGTCTAGGCTATTTGATGGTTGGATTTACCTAGAACCCTCCTTAAAACTGATCTCTGCCACGTTACCTGTGGAGAGGAGGAAAGAAGGGATCTAATCTTTACCAAAGGGAGATGTGTGCTGTTCTGCTGAGGGACAGCACAGACTGCATGCTTCCTTCCATTTCTCTCCAACAACATTATATAGATGACTCAACAGTAGTGCACATGCCCAGGGTTTATTTACCCCAATCATTCTAGAACCTAGGAAGAGAGAACTGAACCAAAACCTTCAAGTTTTGTGCTGACATTTTCGCTAGAACTTCCTTCCCTTCCTAGGGGTTTAACTTAGCGCAGTTACTGTGCTGTTGTTTTCTTGCAAAGGATTTATCAATGGCAGTGCAGATTTCTCTGCTGCTCTTCTACATTTGCTGTAGCCACCTGACAGAGCTCTTCAAGGGCTGTATATTGGATAGTCTTCAGTAGCTTCAAGACCATGAGCATTAGCCCAGCATCTGGAGGAAGATCATCAAGCGATTTCCCAGTGAGAATGGCTTTCAATTCACTTGACACGCAAGTGAACCAGTGACCTAGAGGTGAAAGGCTCAGACGTTGTATCAAATTACTAGTCATCCAAACCATCTACATCTTTCAAGCTATTGATTATAGAAACTGTTCAATTTCTTGAGTTGCCTTCTGTGCCATGTGTAGATAATTGGGAATGTTGTGCTGAGCTGTGGAGCTTGCTGGCCAGCCCTGCTTGCTCATAATTGTGTGAGATGTAGTCTGTCACTATCGAGAGACACCAGAAGAATGTCATTTAGGATGTTAATCTGGATGCATCTGCAGATACCTCGTAATAAAGGTTGTACATTGGTGCCTTTTAAGTTATAAAATCACGTGAAAAATTTTTGTGTACCTGAGAATTCAAACAGTCTCTGTAGTCTTTGTACATTAGATAATCTTATGAAACGGAAAGACTTAATTTCTGAGCTTGTCTTAATATGTATGTGTTTAGCGTAATTAATTTTACAGGAATCTCTGTGTTCTTTTTGTAACAGCTACTTGAAATGCTCAGTGTTTTATGAGTAATACGATGATTATTCATGTGTATCATTATCAGTAGCACAAAACAGTATATAAGACTCAAATTTTCAAGTTCTACAGATGTGTCAAATGTAAAGTAGCTCTGCTGGCTTCTTTTGAAGTTTGCAGTGATTTAGCAGATTGTGTCTTGCTTTACAGGACATATTTAAATAAATTCTGTTATTGTGATGTTTGTATCTGGTGCTAGAAGTGATAGAGAACATGTGTAGTGTTTCTTTGTTATGTATGCCAACCTAAAACTTTTGATTTTTGTCTTTCTGATACTTATGCAGTATTTAACTTGACCAACAATGTGGATTTGGAGAACACCAAAAGGAAAATGGATCTATACCAGAAGGATAACAAAGAAGTCATTCAGAAAAATAAGTTAAAACTGGTTAGTTGACTTTTCTCCCCTACAATTTTTATTCAGTAGTTAAAGAATTAAAGGTTTTTCAAAGTGCAGTACTTTCTGTCATGTCTAAAAAACAAGTCAAAGCTGAAGACACAATGTAGGTTTCACTTTGTATTCAAAAACCCTAATACACTAATGTTCTGCGATACTGATCTTTAGTACTGTGTAAAGAGATTATATTGATAGTTGAAAGGTACTTATGCTTTATTTTGGGAAAAGCTTGTAAAGAGGGGCAGGCAGTAAAGTCTGCATCTAATACATCACCACTGCATGTGTGCTGGCAGTGTCGTTGGACAATATCCAGGAGAGACCAAGTTCATTCCTATAGCAGGACAATCATTCCTTTCTCATCCGAAGGAACAAAAGAATCCAGACGCAGACGTTATGAAGCTCCCAGGAGAGAACTGTAAAATTGAGGGGAAAGCACAGGTCTGGTTTCTGCAAAATTTAAAATGAAAGATGTTGAAACAAACATTAAAACTTTTGTTCGAGAGCTGATAACAATAACATCAGAAGTATTGTATACATGATCCGGATGTAAAACACATGGTTCTTTGAAGATTCATTCATTAAAATACAGCTTGGATATCATTTTGCTCTTTAAAAATAAACTCGCAAGCGTTTTTTTCTGTAAGAAAAGTTTAATCTGTGAAATATTTTTTCGGTATAAAAATACACATTGTTATCAGTTCTTGAAGGAAAATGTCTGCCCAGAGCGTGACATAACAAGGTTTTGTGTTTGTATTCCAGTTGCTCTGAGGACTTGCTTTCAAATCAGTAGGGGTGAAATCCTCACGCCCCTGAAGTCTGTGGCAAAACTCCCAGTGATTTCTTTAGCTCTAGGATTTCACAGGAGGAGATTGGAATCTGAAAAATGTTTGTTTGAACCTCTTCCTTTTAAAGGCAAGGAAATTTCCCTAGGGGTCCATCTCTGATCTGTTATCCTGTCTCTGACACTCTGCAATATCCTATGCTTCAGAGCTTGAAGAGACCTGCCAAATCTTTGGCTACGTGTCTTATTTTACAATGTAGGTGCAATCTCTAGGGTCACCATGAGGATAGTGTGCTTTGCCCACAGCCCACCTTCCACTGATGTAGGTGACTGGCAGCTGGCCCGTGCGCTCGCTGCGCGATCCTATCGATCAGCACAGTAATACTCGGTATCCACCCCAGCCCTTTGGGCTTCTCTTCTGTCTACTGTGGGATTGTGCTGTGTTGGAGGCTGGCTGGGGGAAGCTGGGCAAGCCTATGTGAATCTGGACTTGCTGGAGATCTGGAGATGTTTATTTTTTATTTCTTTCTCAGCATTTGAAACAGACAACATTTCTTTTCAACAACTGAAACATAATAATGGATTTGACGCAGTTGCTTTTACAAAAACTACATGATCTTGCCCATAAATTTACCCCTCTGAAAAGCAGAAAGGGTGCTTTCTCTCTTGAGCTCTTCTTGGTAGGTTTTGGAATGCCTTTTTCTCATAAAAGGTGTCCTAATTTCTCACCTAAACTTCTTAAGGCCAGTGATTGTCCTTTCATTCTTGGACTGACATAAATTTTTCTGTCCACTGTAATAGTTAGTTTCTGAGGGATATAGATATTCTCGGTCCCTCCTGTTGGTTTTTGTTACTCTTTGTCCGTGCCAGTTTGAATTTGTGTTTGACAAGCGGAAGGTCCCAGAACTGAATGCAGTATTGTAGCTGAGATCTTAACCTCTTACAAAAGAACAGTGCTTTCCCATCTCTACTGGAAATATGTTGATGTGATCCTAAGACTGTTCTTCTCTTTTAACGCTGTCATTTGGGAGGGTAAAAATCAATAGTATTCAAGTAGTGCATTGTGTTTTCTCCTCTTCGGTTTCTAACTGGTGAATTAATGTCTCTAAATCAAAATGCTGAGGTGACTGGTTCAGTAACTTAGCATTTGAATAACTGCTGTTCTTCTGTCAATACAAACTCTGTTTTTCATCTGTGCAGGCACTCCCTAATGACCTCAAGGTGTTCTTGTAGTTATAAAATTTTTTTATATATTTATTTGTATATACTTTTTTAATACATATAAAGCTCTGCACTTTGAGTGGGCTGCAGTTTTCCCGAACGTGCCTTCTTCCTTAAATATCTGCTGTTTTCCAGTCATAGGGTAACTTGTTCCTTCCTACTTTGTCACTAGATGTTTGATTTCATTTGCTGCTTTGTCCAGTCTTGAAATAGTTTTATCTGAACTCTGTGATGTGAATGTATTTTTCTTGATTGTCCTTCCTTGAATGTGGCAAAACATTATTACACTTTCTGTTTACTTCTTCCACTTGTCTTCTCGAGTTTGCTTCAGGCTTCGCTGTATCGTTTTTATTTGTTTAGATATTGGGACTGTGCCTAGATTATCTTTAAGCTTGACACAGCCCTCTCTGCTTATTGAACTTGTCTCTTTTCTGTTTTACTGTTTTGTTTGGTCTTCCTTTCAGAAAGAATTTGATCTGCCTTGTGATAATTCTTCTTTTCTACTATAATCTGATCTGTTTTACGTATGTACATCAGTTTACTTATTTCTGACTATAATTTTCCTCGGCTGGTTCTTCAGACTAGATCTGTCAGCACTTTCTTACTAGTTTTCTTCTGTTTCAGTGCAAATTCCAGGCAGTCTTTAAGAGGAAGAGGCTTGGAATGTTTTAAAGACTCTGAGTTCTTCAGTTCTGTTGACTGAACTAACTAGATCCTTTAATTCTCAGAAATAACCTAAATTAGCAACTTGAGGATTTTCTTGATAGTTTTTTCCTTTCATTAAATGCAAAGAGAATCCAGTTTTGGGTGGTTGCTGGTTGGTCACCAGCTCTCTTACCAGTATCACTGCTAGTTATGAAATGAAAGCAGCTTCTGTTGACTTGGTGGCAGGTGATGAGATCTGTCAGCTCTTGCATCCAGGAGTAACTGGGCCTCACTGGAACCCACTGGTGTGGTCTACCTGGTAAAGGGATATTTATCAGCATATTCTGGCCTGTATCAGATAGCTATGCTTTATGATAACAAATTTTACTAAGCTCTTAGCTACAATGATGTTTTGCTGAAACTGCTCCCATCAATAAATCATCCCTTTAAGCTTCATAAAATTTTAATTATCTTTGCATTTTTACTCAATCTCCCTTTGCTTTAGTATTTTTAGTGGGGAAGATTTAGAAAATGTTTCCTGTATCTTTGTCCTGTACCTTCTTGTAACCAAACTGATGTTCTTTTGATTCCTTCTTCTGGATAAAATTGTTTAATCCTTTTATTTTTCCCTCTCCTTGGTTTTTTTTTGGTTTTTTTTTGTTTTTTTTTTTTTCTTTCACTGTGATTTTAAAATACAGATTCTTTAATAGTTTACAGGTAAGTACAGACTACTTGAGAAGGTAAATCCTGAAACAAAAACTAGGCACTTCTTACTGGTAATCTCTTTTCACCTTGTCACACAACTGCAAACCAGGTTATAGGAAAAATTCCTCATTTTTTACAAATGTGGCATCTTTACAGTTCATGCTTGAATACATTTTAACATGTAAGCTTCTCTATTAATATTCACAGATTTGTAACCTCTTATTTTTCTCTTACACCACTGATAAGCACACAGTGTACTTTGCAGCTGATGGGAGGGGAACAATTTGGAACAGTGTTGTGGGATTGTATTTTCGGTCACCCTGCTTACATCACTTGAGAAGTAGGATTTGTGGGAACAAAGAGGGATTCATTTTAAAGTGAAGGTGTAAAGAAAATATGTTGTCATCCTCTAACATTTAAAGAGCCAAGATGCAGATGGTTACTTCCTACTGCAGAGAGCAGCAAAGAAAAAAAAAAAATCCGACTTTGCACTGGACAGTAAGAGGAACTTAGTGTCATCATCTGTAATCCCCTTAGAATTTTATGTAAAATTCTATCTTGAAAGGTGTAATTTTGCTGCTTTTCCATTGCTCAGTCTATCCAAAGTGGTTTGGTAGGAAGCAGAGCTGTGAGTGAGCTCTGTCTACCCGAGGAGGAAGATGGCTATAAGTCGATTTTCTAATTTCCATTTCAGACACGGGAGCAGGAAGAGCTGGAGGAAGCTTTAGAGGTACAGCGACAGGAAAGTGAACAAAGACGACTGCTTGTACAGAAAGAAGAACAAATGCAACAGATGTTAAAAAGGAAAAATAAGCAGGCTCTCTTGGATGATCTGGTGAGTAAGAAAACCAGAGGCTGTGAATGCTCTATAGCAGAGCAAACGGCAAGTATATTGACATTCACCTCTACCACAGTTAACTACCTGGAATTAACACATCTGCCCCTTTCTGTTTCCCTGTCTTGTATGTTTT
This sequence comes from Baryphthengus martii, assembly GCA_013396935.1. Lineage (NCBI taxonomy): Eukaryota > Metazoa > Chordata > Aves > Coraciiformes > Momotidae > Baryphthengus > Baryphthengus martii. The sequence goes on along the minus strand of VWZK01003727.1, from coordinate 94,238 downwards.
GTGTTACTGTTCTCTCACCTGCTGTTCCTTTCAATGTTACAAACAACTCTGGTTTTGGTAAGCTAATGTCTGGAAGAAGTAGTGCTTCTGGGATTCATAGACTTAATTGGACTTGTTGTCCAGAATGTCCAGTGCTGGTTAGAATTTAATTCTAGGAAAGCATTCTTGGCTGTTTCAACACAAAATGAATCCTGGATAATATTCTAGCAAAGAAAAATGCAGAAGGTTTTTTTGAGTGTTTGAAGAAGGCTGTTTTCCTGGTTCTACCTGTTTGGATTTTTTTTTTTTCCTCTAACACACATTAGGACAGTCTGTGTGTAATCTTGAAGGAAATCACAAAAAAGTAGTATGTATGCATATGTGTGTGGCTATGTCAATGTGGTTTAAAGCTGCTTGGCACATTTAAATTAGAATTTCTCTCTTATTTCAGTTTATCTCACGTTAATACAGCATTAATTCCTGCTTTGTCTTCTCAGTTCTTATTCAAGATACAAATACTTTTCTACTTTTCCTGGAAAAATAGAGTTCCTCTTTGAACCAGTGCAAAAGACGCTGATATGGAGAGAGAGCACTGATGTGCAATTTAGGAGTTTCAGGGCTTCCTGAAGAGCTGCCTTTTTTCTAAGGCAGGAGTCCTGTCAACCTGTCAATGGTTTTGCTGAGAGGAGCTGGTGTTTCATTTTTTGTAGACAAAAGCAGAGGTGAGCAGAAAGGTTGTCTCAAAATCCCCCAAGTCTGTAACTTTGGATCCAGCAATCTCATCTCAATTTAAAACTACTTACAGTCCACAGAATTAGGAATAGTTTGAGTAGTGGATCAATTAAAAACTTCACTATGAACTTGAATTTAATATTTCAGAGTAGGTATTTTGAACTGATTTTCTACTTACTTCAGTCCTGTTCTAGAGCACAAGAGACCAGTGGTGGGGGGTGTGTGTGTATTTTGTTTTGTTTTTTTTACACAGCAGTTGGTTTTACTGGAAATCTACTTCAACAAATGGCTTGTGGAAAGAATAGTTATCTTTAAAACATAACCAAACTAAGTAGCTTTAACTAGATTGCATATGTATTACTATTAAAACATATCTTAATATTTTAAAAACAACAGAAAGGTGATTTTTAAAGGCTGAGGAAGGAAATGCAATTTTAAGTTGTATCTCTGTTTATGGGAGGCCACTGTCAACTTAAATTTGGGGAGAAACTTGTTTTGTAATTCTAAAGGTTTATAAAACCAGCACTGAAGTGTTTGTATAATGACTTAAAAATCTCTGGAAAGCCAGGAGTTGTTAAACAAATAAACATTTCCTATGGTCTCTGAAATCCCTCTAATGCTGTGCTGCAAATCTGAAAATGAAGCTGATCATAAATAAAACTTCATTGAGAAACACAGCAAAAGCCAAAGTATAAGCAGTAGCAGCGTAAAGGGTTACAATAAAAAAAATCCCACAACTAAAATCTTGTATTTGTGGTTGCTGATACTGTGCTAAACCAGCAAGGATTGAGTTCTGGCTGCAGTGATACCAGTGGCAAAACTCCTGACTCAGCAGGATTGTGAGTGAGAAGGAAAGTGGGAAGCTTTTAAGAAGAGAATTGCACTTTTGGTGCTTAAATGCTAATGACTGGGGAGATTCACAGTTTCTTATTATTTATGCTATTATCGTATTGAGTAAAGTCTTGGTTCTTTACACAAATATGGGAGAATATTGTCCCATCTTCAAAGAGCTTATAGATGAGATAGTGCAGAGGTAGGGAAAATAGCACAGAAATGTTTGTTATTTAAAATGTTATGCAGCAGGCTCCAGTTCCTGGTCAGTGTGGGGAGTGCAGGGGCTCGTCCAGAAAGGACTGGACCTGGAGCTGAGGCTCCATGAACTTGTCCTCGGCTGGAAGCAGGGAGGGTAGGGCCAGGGTCACTTGCTGGAGAGGTGAGCAAGAAGTCGCAGGCTGCTGGAAGAACATTCAGGTGCTTTGCTTAGGCTGTTACTCGTTGCCTGTTTGGCCTCCCAGTACTAAATTAGTCAGATTTTATATTATCTGCATTATAAGTGACCTCTTGTACAGTAAAACCTCTCACTTTTGAAGCACAACACTGTTGTAATTTAGGCTTGTAGCCTCCAGTGCATTTTGCATGTTGTTGGAAGAAGGGTGTGTGTGTGTGTTTTTTAGGTTGTTTGTGTGGTTTTCTGTTTGGCTGGTTTGTTTTGTCCTAGAGTTGGATTATCGGGGCTGAGTAAAATGTGAAAGCACTTCCTTTAGTTGCTCTGTAAGCTCTCTCACCTGTACAGAGGATTATAGCTCTGCCTTTAGATGTCACCTGTGCTGTGGGACTTGCCCTTACCTCTTCAAGAGCCTGTATTGCCCAGGCATGAGCAAAATGGCCTTGCAGCACATGGCAAAGAGACCGGCTTTCCCAGAACCTTGGCATAACTTGGAGTCAAGCAAAGGACAGGGTGTCTTACAGATGTCAAGCATCCTGACTTTAACCACAACCTTGGAGTTTTCAAGACAAATCTTTCAGAAATTGTTGCATGTAACTAGCTTTGTTCGTAGTGTTAGTTTGTTTTCCCATAGAGCAGGTTGCTGGTATGGATAAATGCTGGCAGGATTGGACCTTTCACACCTGTTAATAGTTAACAGAAGGGCTATGTGCATATTCAAAAGGCCACACAATCACAGAGGTGATGACTTGCTGGCACAGTGTGGGTTTCCCACAGTTGTGTTGTCTGGTTACCGGTCATTGTGAGAATTCTTGAGAAGCTGGTACAGAAGTTGGCTTCCTTTAGTTACTGTGTTAGAAATGCATTGATCGTGTAAGAAATATGAGGGCAAAACAAAGCACAGAATGCTTCCTGCTCTTCCCTTCTACTCCAGCATATTAAATCTGATGATTAAGAGAATCCAACATCCTTAAACTCTACTGACAGCTGGCAGCACATGCTGCTGCATGATGGTTACAGCATGTACAGCATTTGGAAGATGCAGACTGTAAACTAGTAGATTTGTGGTCCAAACCTTCCCTCAGTTGTACAGAAATTAGACATCTCTTATTATTACAATTTAGATTTTTAACCTCTCCCCTCTTCCTGGTTAAGCACAGAAACGTAATTAGGATCCTGTAACCTGGGACCAGATCTCGTCATGTGAGATTTTTCTGCTTTTAGCACTTACAATCTAGTTGTATGACAAAGTGCGTGTAACAAAAAATAGAGAGGAAAGAGGACTGGAGAGTGGTTTGAAAAGTCAGTGTACAGCATGACTGCTCTTCCTGATGACTTCAGAAGATTTCTCCAGGATATCATGAAGAGTTAACGCTTCCAACACATAAAACACTTCCAGTGTCTTACCCTGTACTGAATGAATGAAAAAAAAAGGCCAACAACAATAATCACAGTCCAGTTTATTAAACTTTGTTTGGCTTTGTGAGTAACAAATATGGTTCATGGTTTAGTATTTGCTTGGTTGCATGAAACAGAGTTGTAAGTGATGGTTGAGGGCCTTAGGAATAAAATACTGTGCTAGAGCAGTCTGGGAAGAGTCCATTTGAACTTTCTCTGCTCTCAACTTTACAGTCATTCTAGCTAGAAAGTCTCAAGGCTTTTGGGGTGTGTGTGGATAGTCACATTAGTTTATTAGAAATTTACTCGGCCAATAATTCTCTGACTCTCTCAAGAATGCAGTTACATGTATGTAGTCTAATAATCATTCTGTTCTGAGAGTTCAAGTAGTTCATTTGCTTAACTATTCATTTTATTACTTTATATATATATATTTTTTTTTTTTTAAATTGGCTGGCTTCCCTAAAAATAAGTTGGTGAAGGAGAAAATAAATATGCTGTTGGTTGCACTCACAATAGTGCCATTGTGCAAAGCAGAGCAAGGATCATTTCCAAACGGCCTCAGGTGAAATCTAATGGGAAACAATTTCAAACTGGTCTGAGTTCATTGGTAGAAAGAATGCGTCTTAGATAAACATCTGATCCAAGTTATACTACTTGGGATTATTCCTTCTCTGATTAAGTTCTAATTTTTTTTTTATTTTAATAAATATAGTTGTGTCGGCCAGTTGGAATAAGGGGCCTGTTATATTGTCTTTAATGTGGAATCTATAAAAATGGTTGTTTGCAGGTTACTGTGATTTATGGGGTTGCTGCAGCTTTTTCTTATTACTGGAAATGATCGTTTTCAGCAAACTGCTTCTTACGGAGAGGATACATAGCATCGTGCCGCTCTGCTAGGGATGGCCTTTCAGACACAGCTCGCAGTTTTGAAGAATATGCAATGTTAATTAATGCAGTGTTAATTAATACTTGTTAATTAATACTTGTTTTGGTTCAACATTCAAATTTATTCCTCATATGTTTACAGGAGAGCTCCACTCTTCCTGCTTCATTGCTTTTAGCTCAGCATAAAGACAGATCTACTCAACTAGAAATGCAACTGGAAAAACCCAAACCTGTCAAACCAGTCACATTTTCCACTGGCATCAAAATGGTAAGACTTGCTTGGTTTTTTTGTTGGTTTTTTTTAATGCCTTTAAAAAGACTAAGGATTCCTCTAAATGTAAAATTTAGAGGTTATTTAAACATGAGTCGCATATTATAGTATATGAAACAGACTGTTCTCTTCCAATTAAGTAAGTAGGAATTAGCCAAAGAATTTCACCATTTTGCTAGTTGGAGTATATGAAATATTTTCATTGTATAGTTGTGAAAAAACAAGCTATATCTCTTCCCCTGCAATGTTGTTGTGTCCTTGAATTGTTTTTGTCTCATTTGTGTACCAATTCTGGAAGTTGAAATTTTGGAGCAAGACTAAGCTGCACTTTCTTCAGATTTACTTTAAACACTGGAATAACCTGCAAGTATGAGAGAGACAATTCAGAAAATTATGCTTGAGTGGTTAAGGATGCTGCTTGCATTGTTACTGGGCTCTACGAAGCAACAGGTATTTTTTTCAGATGCGTTACTGCTGTGGTGACAGCTAAAGACCTGTCAGCATTCCTGTTCTTTATCATGACACAGTACAAGTACACATCAGTTTGTGTGTGGAAACATAAAGATTTGGGGAGGGGGATGGTCAGAGGTGGGAGCATGAGTTCCTGATCTTTTTTTTGCACCTTACAGATTTCCTGTTTTGCTTTTAAATCTCTGCACTCCTTATGCTTTGTGTTTTAGAATTGATAATGGTAAATGATGCCTTGAAAATAACCAACACTTTGTACTCTCCTCAACAAACCAAGAAGTCAGCAAAGCAAAAACCTTTGCATTCATAGTCTCCCATCAGTTATTCAGTGTATTTTGTCAGGGCTATCTATGTTGTGTTCGCTATCCTCCAAAGAGTTCACGATGTAGAAGCATTTGCAGATTATTTTTCCAAAAGTAGCATCAGCTTTTGCAATGTTTTGCAGATTGTTTTCTTGTTTTCCTGTAGTATAAACTATATCATCTTTGTTCTTTTAAAATCTAAGAGTCTGGGGGACACTGATGTGCTTTGAGACATGTTCTGTTTCTTTAGAAAAACTGGTTCATTGTACTGTTTAAAAATTATTCTTATTTCTATCTTGACAAATGAACAAAACCCCTCATCCTGACTGTCCTTAATCCTAGATTTAAAAAAAAATAGCTTAAAAAAATTAGGAATAAGTACAATTAACAATAAAGTTAAGCCTAGGAATATTTGAAGTTGATGACTATTATGGAAAACAGATTTTACACTGATAAAATTACAGGTTTTGTTGAGAGAGATGAACGTTTCCATATTTTCTTCATAGGGTGCTTGATTTAATTATTCTATGACATTGACTTTTAGAATTATATAGCAATCACATTACACAGTAATAACAATTACTGAGGTTCTGCACAACAGATGAATTAATGAGCTAACATGTAATTTCTAAAGTGGTTGTTGGTTACCACAACATGGGAGTATTTTGATGGGTGTTCTGCAGGGACACGGTTCAGTGTTGGGAAGCAGCTGTGACATTTCTCTGACACGCAAATTGGCAGCTCACAGGGCTTCTTTGACAAGCTTGCCTCATTTGAATGAAATGTGTTTTAATATGGTTAAATGTAAAATTATAAATAGCAGAGTAAATAAGAGGCTCAGTGAAGAGGATTTGGAAGTTAGCGAAGCAAGCAAACCGATTTGACCCTTAGCCACAGCGTGTGTGTATGTGTGGGCCTTGAGTATGTGATAGTACAGCAATAAATAGGAGAGGACTTTTCCTTCTGAATGCAGTATTGGGAAGACTCATGGACTGATGAATTCTGCCAAGAATTTGGTTACAGAAGATCAGAAAGAAAGCAAAGAGGAGCCACATTCAAAGGTCCATTCAAAGGCAGCAATATCTACTTTGTACTGTGTTCTGCCTCAAGTTTAAGAGGAGGTTAAGGTCTGACCTAATTTACAGTAGGTACCTCCCTAACACACAACATGCCAAATCTGAACCGTGCAACTGTAAATGTAGCAAGAACCAGTAATCTTAGTTAAACAAATAGGATCTAAATAGGAACTGAAGGAACAAATAAGGCCTAAAGTTCACAATGTTCCACTGGTTAATTGCCCTCACTGTTAAAATTGACTCTGGAATGCAGTGACATCTCTGATTCTTGATGGCTTCAGGTTAGGTTTGAGATGCCTCTTGGGAAGTTGCTGTAGTCAAATCCAAATTTTTCAGCTGAGAATGGAGTTAGTTTTGTAAGAGACCATACTGTCATTGTACACGATTCAGGGTGGGTAATGATCCCTGAGAGTGTACTCTAGAGACAGCAGAAGGTGAATTCCTACCTGGGCACTTTTCCAGGCTGAGTGTTTTTCTAAAAACCTGAGATGCTCAATCCATTTGTTTCACCTAGGTGTACACTTAAAATAGGTAGAGCTTTTCCTGCACTGCCCTTCAAGGGCAGCAGCTCTTGGTAGCTGCTTTAGCTTTGTTCCTGTCCGAGCCATGGGATTCACTCACACTCACATAGGTGGGAGAAGCTCTAGGGGAGTACTGAGAATTTCTTCCAAAATACAGTTCTAATTAATGCTCTGTTTGGCTCAATAGTTCTACAAATCAAGAGTAGTTTCTGTGAGAAGTCCGTTTTGTGCTCACTGATAAGACTTTTAGCAGCACACATTTAACGAATCGCTCTGTGTTCTTTCCCTCCTGTACTTTTATTTTTTCCTAGTAATTTGGCCACCAACCTTTTCTAGTGGGTGTTTTCCTCAATTTAGTTTCAAAAGAAGGGAATCCAGATAGAGCTGGCTGAGTTGTTTACACAATGGCTACAAAAATATGCCGGTTGTGGCAATCCGTATTTTCTTTTCAGCTTGAACATGGGTGTTTTTCCTGGGATGGTTTTGGTCAGAAATGTTCTTCAGCCTGACTGATAATCGGACCTGTTTCTCGGTTTCTGAATTAAGAGGCATGCCCATTCTAGTCTCCTGGGCAATGCTCAAGGAAGTTGGCTCATTTTAAAGTGTCATATTAGTGCTGTGGAGCTGGTGTGCTCGCAGGGGGAGGAGGGAAGCGTCTTTCACTTGTAAGCTAAGCAAGAGCATCCCCTATAGCGCAAGACAGATAATTAGCTCATGGGGATAGGGTCTTCTACACTTTTCCTTTTATTAAATGGGATTTTTTTTTTTTTGCTCCTTTAAAGTGAAAGCTCTTTGCTTGTGGGTGTGGTGGTGGTGTTGTGTCTCTTTTTTCCAATCTGCTCGTTAACTTTTGAATTTTATTTCAGTAAATTGGATCTTCTGCGCACATCCTGATCAATCAATTTAATTTATCTCTAAGTGGGGAAGAAGGTTCTTCAGAATTGTCTGCTTATCATACTTATTGTATTAAAAAAACCCTCCTTTCAGCATATCTGAATATTTAAAACAGTCTTGTTAAATCTAATCTCAGATCAGTGTAAAGCTACGAAAGAAACGAGCATTCTTAATGGTTGCAGTAGCATGAAGAATATTATTGCCTCTCAATGCTTGTCCTTTAGATTTTAATAGCTGTCAAAAAGAGCGAAGGTTGTTGGTATTGAATGATGTTTCTGGCATTTCTAGGGCTTATCAGGGTGTGCAAAACAAATCTTAAGGCCTGGCAATAGGACCGTTCTGTTTCTTGGTGAATATAGTGACCATTTCTGGTTGGGGAGTGGCTTTAATGTGAAGCTAATATTAATGTGTAAAAAAGGTGCTCGTATGCATTACAGATGAATGACAGTTTGCAAATACCGCAGGAATTCATTTCATTACAGTAATTTAAGTTTTCGTATGTCTCTGGTGTTTACAGGACTGTAGGAGCCTTTTGGTTCTTGTAGGTCTGTACTTTTCATTACCATTGTGGTTAAAAACACATGGAAGTGTGGATGTATTTAACTCCTCTTTAATTTAATGTTTGAGTCTGTGGCCCAGCTATTTACATGTTTGTGAAAAAAATATGAATGCTGTAGGCTGGCTTAGTTGCATGTTCTCTTCAGAATGGTTCAGGTCTCATGCCCTGTCCCTTTTCTCTTCCTTCCAGTTTTATAGTGTTTCTCTGCTCCCTTCCCCCAGACTCCCAGGAGACTTAGCCTCTACTGATGGTATTCTTGAAGTAATTTCATGTAGTTAAAAACTCAATTACATCTAAGTGGGTTGCCCAAATATGCAGGAAAACAGCATAGGTGTCCTCTGGCCTGCTACCTCTTGGGAGAGTTTGCCTTTTTACATTTTATATCCAAATACCTCAGACGCATCATTGACCGTTCAATTTCTACCATGGTTTTTGTTTCATTACTTAATAGCAGTGGGAATATTTATTAATAGAAATATTAGCGCTGAGTCTTGTACATGCTTTGTCATTACCAAGATGGTCGGTGCCCCTCTGAATTTACAGTGTAAAGAGATGTGTCAGGGAGGGAGGGGAACCAGATGCCCGGAGGGGATGTACTCGCCCAGGATTAGACAGCAGAGCAGCGGCGGAAGGAGGAATAGGATCCAGCCTTACTAAATTCCTAACCTCGGGTCTCTTCCGCTGAGCCGGGCTCCATGTCCTGTCAACAGCACCCCTGAATGGCAGCGAATTAAGGGTGAAATATCTGCCTCAGCGTCTGCTTCCCCATCCAAATCACAGCAGCGATGTTGCATTTAACTTTCCGCGCGTCCTGAATGTGACACCAGGGTTTTATCCGAGTTCTTGTAGTTTCACACTGTTAGTAGCTGAGTGCTGGGGAGGCTGCTGAGTGCAGACTGAAGCAGATGGAGCTTGCAGGAGGGAGCAGTCGAACCAATATTTCAGAGGAATGGATCTGACACAGGATATATAGGACACCTCAGGAATGCATGTTACCACTAAGCTGAGCATAACAAGTGTTAGGGAATGGATTTTGTGCAGCATTACACTTGCAGTATTATTCGAATGGAGGATAATGTTCTTATTTTACGTTACATGGAGCTATTTCTTTTGAAACATTGACCTCATCAGCTCAGGTCAAATTAACTGTTCTTCATTATTGCCTTTTCCTACAATATTGCTTCCTGTGCAAAACAACTGCTTCTGGTTTTCAGTCTGTTTCTTTTATAGCTTGTAGAGCAATTATTCAAAATCCTGTTCCAAATTCAAACAAAATCTGTCAAAATACCTTTTTAGTCAGTTGTACTCCTTCAGAGTTGCTTAGACGTATGCCAGGTCCCCTAAGTGAAATGCATGTTACACTGAGGTTTGCCACCCCCTTAGTGTGACCGGGAACCGTTTCAGCCTTCCAGCCTTGCTTTGCCAATTCTTACTGCTTTGATTTTTTTTTTTTTTTTTGGTTGTTTGTTTGGGTTTGGGGTGGTGTGTTTTAAGGGGGATGTGTGTGGTGGGTGGGTTGGTTTTAGGTTTCGGGTTGTTTTGGGTTTGTTTTGTTTTTTTTTTTTAAAGTGCTTTTAGTATTTGCCTAAGGTTAAAAAAAGAAACAAAGAAAAAAATTCAGGCCTATTTCCTTCCTTCACTGTTAGCTCAGCTGATCTATCTTCAGAAACACTTCAAATGGAATTGATTTCTTGGAGATTGGTGTTTTGGTTTTAATCTTCGTTTGACTCATACTACACACATTTCTCCTTTTACGGCTGGGTGGAATACTTCCCTTTTCACAACACTTCGTAGTTCAGAATCACAACAAAATCCCAACACCTCTTTTCAAGAGGAAGTAGTGTGTTTAGGCCTGGAGGTCCTCTCAGAATAGACATAGTTGTTTTAGAGAACGTGTGTAGAAAGGTAAAATATTTGGTGGTAGTGAGATTTACCTAGACCTCCAGGAGGAGCCTGGCTGTGTCTATACCATGCTGCTGCTGTTGCCCTCGTAGCCTTGGTGGCTGCATCCCAGCTCAGTGCTCGGACACGTTGGGCCGGGCGTCAGCCCCATGAAGCAGAGTCCCATGGAAGAGGAAATACAACTGTGCCAGCGAGAGGAGAGTCGCAGCACTTTCCAGCAGGGCTCTGGATGGAGGTGCTCAGAGAACCAGCATCCTGGCCGCGAGGCTTCCCGGGAGTTGGAGGTTCACAGGGTGTGCACATTCGGAGGGCAGGTGCACGTAGCCCTCTAACAGCAACTGTGCTACTGGGATTCTGCAGTTGCTAAGCACCTTCTCGTGATTCCCAGTAAGGATATATATTGTGTGTTGCTTTAGCTTTGAATTTTTGTCATCAATGGCAGTATCTTGTTTTTGACAATGAGCGTTGCATTGATCCTCTGAGATGGATACCTATTTCTGAAAAGATAAAAGGGGAAAAGAAATTGTGGCTGCTGGATCTCCATCTCTAACATTATATGAATATGGATTTCAGATATATGAACTAAGGAACACCAAAAATGTTGAATGATAGGACTAAGGTTAGGGCTAATATGCTGAATTTAAATGGTGATCTAGAGTCCTGTGATCCACATATTGCTCACTTAAATCTTACAGGATTATATATACAATAAGCCTGCAACTTCCGAGTAGCATGATGGGGAATGATTAGCAGTAGTAAATATATGTGTCATACTAAAGCTCTAGCCCTCTTATTTAAATAAAGATGTTTTGTTAAGAGTCAAGCGTGTACATGCAGAACTGTGCTTTAAAGTTTTTGAACTCTGGTTTTGAAGTGTGTGCCAGATAGATCACTTAAATAAAGTCTATCATCAAAATGCTTCCTGTGCACTCCAGCCCACAGACTGAAGCCTAAAACATTTAATAGGGTTCTGTCCTTACTAAGTAATTACTATTATATCAAAGTGCATAAACATTAAGCACGTTATGTTGACTTAATTAATTTTTTTTCCTAATGTGGGTAAGAAATGTTTGGTGGTTTGTTTTTTTTTTAAAAAAAAAAAAAAAGGATACTTCATTTACACAGTGCTGGCCTTGGAAAAGGAGACTGGATTTTGACAATGCAGTTCGCCATCTCCCCATGGCTCTTTGCAGGATTTCTGTTTGGAATGCCTTAAGAAAGATGCCATCACTGAAATTTAGCTGTTTGGTGAACAGACGTAATTGTGATTCTGCTTTATGGTTGGGCTCCCTTATACTGCTCTGTTAGAATAAATATTTGTTCATTTGCTTTAAGGCTCCTTTACACAGCTAAAGCAGCACATGTTTATGTACACATATTAGTATAAATACAAATCAGGCCCATAAGTTTGCACAGCTGTAATGACTGGAATTTAGTAAATGAAATCGTGCCAATACTGTTAATTGTACAGGAGTGAACAGCAAGAACCATGTAGTTGTTAGCAAAGTGGCTGTAGCCAGCAGTGGAGCAGATTGCTCTTCAGCTGACACGTTTTGGAGGGGAGTTGTTCTTAGGGTTTGGGGCATTTTATATTTTTCCTGTAAAAGTTTTGTTGTTTGTTTTTTGGTTTTTTTTGTTTAGATATTTTTAATCTCCTGTTTGATTGATGGAGCTGCCCAAGAGCTTACTTGCATGACTCTTTTACCGTCAAATTTCAGAAATGCATCTGTGTGTCATGCAGCAGGTTGTTTTGGTCCAGTGAAAAGATGCTGCACAGGAGGAGGCTTGTGGGGAGACGGCTGCTTGTAGAGTTCAGCCAGGCCATCATCTGCTCCCCTGCCCTTGTGGGAGCAGGCACTGGGACAGAGCAGCAGGAACCGGGAGGTCAGTACTCATGTAGGATACCCACATTTCATGCTAAGCAGCATCTAGACCTGCCACTTGCTGCGATAGCACAAAGACATGTTGTAAAGTGATCTAAAGAAACTTCCATTTAAATCAACCCGAGATCTTCCTATTTCTGAGTCTTATAGCTCTGAATATGCTCTTGCTTGAGTAGGTGTTACTGTGAGCAATAAGGAGAGATCTAACTGAAAGAAAGAAGGTGGCTGAGAGGAGAGTCCAAAAAAACAGCTGGCAGGGAAATAAAGAATAATAAAAAATTTCTCAATCATTGTTTATTTTGGAAAGATCGTGCTTTAAGCACATGGAAATACTTTACACGTTGGAGAAGTGCTGACTTCCTACATGCCTTGTGAAGGAACAGCAAATCATTCATATAATGTAAACACATTTATAGATTGTTCCAATAACTTTTTTCAGTGCCGCCGTTCTTTTTAACAAGATACAATTTAGTGCGTATACGCTCTTTTGATGCTATGCTTTGGCCGAGAGTTGCAAACATCATAAATGTTAAATATTAAAGTTTGTGCTAAATGAGCAGTGCAGAGTTATTGAACCACATTTTTAATGCAGATGTTGTTAAATAGTGTTGCTTGATGCACTGTTTAAAAGCAAACATACCAGAAAGTAGTACTGGGGTGAAACAGAAATAAATAACTTGTCTAAAAGTGTGAGTATAAATGATCTCATTATATCTTGATAGAGATGACAGAAAACCAGACAAAGTTTCTCTGTAAGGGTGGATTTTTAAGATGGGGAAGAAAAATTAATAAATTGAGGAGGTTTGCTGCCGAAATTGCAGTGGGTATTTGTGGAATTGTATAATCACAGTGCTGGGTGGGAGTCTCAAGAGGTCATGGAGTCCTTCCTCCTGCTGTGAGGCAGAATTGGTACTTCATGACAGATACCTGTCCAGGCTGTTCTTAAAGACCTCAGGGATGGAGACTCTGCAGTATCCTGGACAGCCTCTGGTAGCAGTTTCTGCCCTTGCTTTTACATTTTAGGGGAAACTTAGTAACTCTGCATTTTCTTGACCCGATGCGAGTTCATTTTCTATCGAGGCAGGTGCTGTAAGCAGGTTGTTCTCTGCCTCTTTATAAGAACTTTTTATGTACTTGAAGACCACCATAGAAAGAGGACTTCACAGAACTATTTTAAAATTTTAATCTGAAAAAAAAATAGTTCAGATGCTTTCATTGTTACTTAACAATAAAAGCATCGATTTCTTCTGCAAATGGTTGATAGACTGTCTCCACTCTACAGACCAGATGTGAAATGACATCATCTAAGAGGACTCTTTAGAGAGGAAAATTCTTTTAGAGCAGTAAGAACTTTTAAAGAATTATAGTAAAGGCAATGGAGGGTTTGAAGCTGTTCAGACAAGCTGAAGCAGTATGTGCACAGGAGAATGTGGGATCTTTCTGCCACGATCCTTTTTACTGAGCACTTTCCTGCATTACTGAGAACACTGCAGTGTTTTCTTCTAATCCTTTCTTCCATTACTGCTGATCAAAGTAGTCTTGTGTCATTCCTTCATCATCTCTGTTTACCTGGAGGAGGGCTGGTGACCTGGAATGGCAGAGCTGGGCTAATGGCTTCACAGCTACCTCTGACTCAGCTGTCAGTTGGGTTATGTCCGTTTGTCTGGTTTGGAGGGACATCGCTGCCTACTAGGCGCTTGTATGCGGACTTCTCACAGACTAGTTATCGGCATTTTTCATTGAACTCAAGCCTGTTTGCCGATGTTGTAGAGTATACTGACCTTGCAGCACAGTTAAAAGATCTCCCATGTGCCTGTATTTTCTACCTTGCCTGTTCTCGGGACCTTCTTCAGACAAATTTTGAGTAAGCACAGCCCTCATCTGGCTTTTCTGAAATTCTTGCCAGACTTAGTCATACAAGGGGAGCCAAGAGGAGGACAAGAGAGATGGCTGTAGTGGGAGGTCATGGCTGGAAGAAATGTGGGAGGGAAGTTGGTATCAAGCACTGACAGCAGCAGCAATGGTGTCATGGTGGAGCATGGAGTCAGGGCTTGTGGAGACAGGAAAGCATAGGGCAGCAGGTGAGGTGGATGGAGGAGATGGGGACTTGGATGTGAGGCGCTTTGGAGCGGAGATGAAGGGACATGGGGTTGTTGCCTGAGGAGGGAGATTTGGGGCAGAGTTTGGCAGAAAGGGAGGAGTGAGTGGGGCAGGGGAATTCCTTGAAGGGAGGGCTGAGGGGCTTCTGCATGGGATTGTAGGAGAGCTCTAGGACAGAAGATTCTAGGAAATTTTGGGGGTTCTGGATTCGTCTTTCTGGATCAGTTCCTGTGTAAGAAGCCTGGTCTCCGAGGGCAGCAGGGGATGGTGTGTGCGCACTTGGGTGGCTTCAGAGGTGACGTCCCCTGCCCCTCCTTGTTACCAAGGGTTCTGGCTGTAGGCAGGGGTGTGCAAGCGGGACTTGTGCTTCCCGCAGCATCTTCTGGTTTGCGTTTATCTCTGTTACAAGGTACACAAGCCTCACTAATATATTAATTCCCTACAAGGAAAAAATCTTCAGTGTGTTGATAGAGGCCGTGGTGTGTGCGTGCACCACCTTTCTGCACCTTAACTCCTGCCTAAGTGAGCACAGCAGATAAATGAGTGTTTGCTGTGGGGTCCCAGAGGAGTCAACTTTTGAGCTTTAAACCTAGCACGTCTGTAAACCAAAAATACCTTTAAAAGTAAAAATGTGTTTCAGAGGAGCTGTTGAGGACCCTAGTTGTCAATAGTCGATACTCATCCAGGAGGCACTCGTATTGTGTTCTCGTACTTGCAGCAAAAGATATTTTGGATCAAAGAGACAATGTTTCGTACCAAGGAGGCTTCAAAAGTCATTTTCCACATGAATGTTTGTTCAGGTGCAGAGGGTGGGAGAAAGGAATATTGTTTTAGGCAATCAGCATTGGACATCAAAAGGTGAATATCCCCATATATACCTAGTCCGGACTCGGTGTGTCAGTCAAGGTGTCACTGGAAAGGAATATTGACAGCAGAGAAATTGTCCTCATGAAGAAATGTCTTGGTCTCTGAAAGTTTGGTTTATTTTTATTCCTCTTATTTTTTTAAAGAAGAAAAGTGTGGTTAACGGAGTATGTCAAAGTGGAGAATTGACTGTTTGATTTTATTGCTCTGCTTTGCCTGGACGCAGCTGCTACACAGGTAACTCTCTTGTATTTTGGGGAAATGTGAGGCTCAGGATTAGTTTGTGATACAGTTCAGCAGAAAGTGTGTCAGAGCAGTAAAATCCTCTGCTTCTTGCAAAGTGGATAGTAGCCTAGGAATAGATGGTGTTTTATGTGGGCTCTTTTTTACACAATATAAAATGCGTAAGAATATTGTGGCTATGAAGAAACCTGCTTTGACTCACTTAGACAAATGTGTGTAGTGGTCTGGGCAGGAAATGGAAGGACAGAGAGCACATGTGGAACCATCTATCTAAATTAGCTGGGTTGGGGCCAGGAAACTGGAACCTGCGACATATGCAATGATTAATAGAAAATGAAATGATGGCTTTGTGTAAGAATAATGATTCTCGTATTATTCTGGGACAGTGAGGTAGGTCCTGCAGGAGGCGGATGGTACGTTTAAAGGTGGTGCATGTGGAACTGGAGGACTGGAAAGGTAAATATGTTGGAGGGAGGAACAACTTAAAACTGAGGGCTATGCACAGGAGGAAAGCAGCATATATTTTTAAGTCTGAGGTCCATTCTCCTGTTTCATCTCTTGAAAGAGAGACATAAATAAATAGAGCACCACTGTCTTCTCCAAAGCGTAGAATCACAGAAATGTGATCCTCAAGACCGACAGAGGCAGCGCTCAAGAAAACAAGAGCTGCTGGTCTGTGCTGTGTAGACGTGCTGACAGATCTAAAAGGGATCAATCTGAGCATCTGATCCGCAGCATCGTTAGGCAGTCTTTGGCACCAGGGCTTGGGACTGCCTGTGGTCATGTAGCTGTGGGCATGTCTACATAGCTAGCAGGAGAAAAGTGCCGCATCCATCCAAGACGGCCGGCTTGTAATGCCTTCCCTGTGATGAGCCCTTTCAGTTCAGGCAAGCAAAGTTTGAATAATTGATTAGTAAATATTTGGAGAATTTTCCGCCTTGCCGAAAACGTGGCAGCTTCTGTAAGAGCTTGGTGGTGGTGACACTGGGAGCGGCAGCATTTTCTTCTTTCATTTGGAGTGGGATTTGAGCCAGATAATGACTTAAGTTCTGAAAAGGGATAACCTTGGGTGTTTTATTGCTTAGTTTTCCACTAGCCACACACAAACTCTTACATGGATAGAGCTGGAGGGCTTCAGGGTTGTCTGGTTTACAGAGGAGATCTTAGCATAGGTCTTTCAACATCAAGATCTTGGTGCTTGAGGTCTGTTGGCACTGTGTTGGCCAAGCCTGCACACCAGGGATTCCCCCTTGTGGTTGTTCCCAGTAAGATTTTCTTTCAGTGTGAGGGGACAGAAAGAGGACTTGGCTTGAGAGCTGATGGGAAGATGTAGAGGGGATTGCAATGGGAACTTCATGCTTCCTTCATCTTCACCTGCATCTGCTTTTGTGGGATGATGCCTGAGTTTGAATTCCCGTTTTAACTTATGTAAGATCTGAAGCCTAGACAGGATTAGTCCAAGAATTTATCTCAAATCAGTCAATTCTAAAATCTACTTGGGGTAAGGAGTTAAAAAAAACCCAAACAAACCCTTAAGGTGCAGTTTATACAAAGCTTAATGTTGTATCAGTTCAGTTTCATTGGTATTCTTGTGTACAACAGCTTTATGCTAATTTTTAGCCTGTTTTTTTAATCTGATTAGTTAAGTGAATTTGAAATACTTAAAAAGTGACACATCTTTTTAATTTTGTAACAGAAATATTCTTGAGGAGTGCTTTACCTGTTTAACTCTTGGTTGCTTTTTTAACTCTGTGTACCAGATATAACTTTGGTGTTAAGTCTGTTTATTACCTAATTGAAAACTTTGGGAATTTTTCTTTTTTAAAGGATCATGAATAAAATTTTGATGATACCTGGGTTATTTTGTTTGCTGTGAAGAATAAAGTATAAATTGACTGCACTTTTAATTAATTTTTATTTAGTTTATTTATGAAGAGGTGAGGTACACAGCAAGTGCAACTTTTCAGAATGTGAAATTTCTCCTGTAGGATTAAACTCCTTTTAGAACTCAGGGTACTTAATTTTTGTTGTTAAATACAAAGCTACATGACCATACTGGTTTACCTTTTGTTATCTTCAGCCCATGCTTGCTCCATCAGGCTCAGAAATGAAGGAGTGGGATGTGCTGGACATAGCAGTTGGATCTACAGGTAGAAAGTGATTTTTAGACAGTGAAAACCACTGCTGCCTATTCTGTTTGGGGAAACCTCTCTCTGCAGCTCTGGAGCTGTGACAGTGCAGCCTGCACCTAGGAAAGGTGGGAGAGAGTGTATTTTCTTATATTTTTTGTGGAGGGAACTTTTCACTATTGTGCATTCTGTTGCCTTTGACTAAAAGGAGCAGGAGAAAAGCTTAAGAATAGCCAGCTGAGACTTTTGGGAAGGGGAGAGGGAATCCATACCTGACATGGTCTGTGGTGACAGGGAGACACACACACAGCAGTTCTTTACTTTTGCAGTTAGAGGTATGTGTGTGTGCATTGTCAATTGTCCGTGACAGCTGATGCTGGGGGGTGGGAGCTTTTTAGGGGAATTCAGAGATTGAGATCAGGGAATGTTTGCTTCAATCAAAATGCTTTGTTTCCGGTTAATACTAAGTTACTATCAGATAAAGCCAGTTTGGACAGGAGTTTTGGGCCAGAGTATCAATACAGCTTTGTTTGGGTGTTGGTTTTTCTTTTTATTTTGGTTTCCCCACCTCCCCTAGCAGGGCACATTTTATTGAAGGATCAATTAGAAAACCGAAAGGAATGTGGATGATGTGAATGATAGGGTTATTACTTTGGCAGATTCATTGAATTTATGAAATCTGCCTCTTTCACAATTCTTTTATGCTTTTCAAGATTAACTGAATCAAAAAAAATATAAAATTTAATTGCTTTTTGTTACTTGTGTAAGGGCACCCAAAGTATTAACCGAAGGCCAGAGAAAATAACTTTATAAATACTTTCTTGCTGTTCTGAAATCTAATTAAAAACCTGCAAACTTTGTCATTTGTCATTTTACCATAGTAGTGTATTTCTTATGAAGACAGTCTAATATCCTGCAGCAACTTCATGGCATTACAAAAATAATTAATGGACCCTTTTAGGGCAGTGTGTGTTGCTACAATGTGAAATAATACTTCAGTGTTGTAAGCCAGTGGTGTGCTAGGAAATGCTAATCCCTCGTGTATAGTAACAGGAAGTATGAATATTACTTATTAATAATAATAATATAAAACACCTTTGCACACATGCTTTTCTTCTGGGCATGTCTACCTTTTCATAAACAAAAATGAATTTTAATTACAGAAAATTGGTGAGGAGCAAGGACAGTTTGTGTAATTAAGATCTGTGGTGTTTTGTGGTTTGTGTGTGTGTTGTTTTTTTTTTTTTTTTTGTTAAAAAAAGCCTTCAGAAGTTGTAAGAGATGGAACTTAGCTGTGTGCAAGGGATGAATGTTGTGCAATAATGCCCCTTCATTCCCCTTTCATAATAAATCTCCACAGAGTATTCATCTGAAGGGCTGGTTGCCAAAAAGAACAGGTTCGACTTGTCTGTGAGGATTTACACCACAGTAAAATGCACAACTGCTTTTGTAGAGGTCATTGTGAAGGTCAGGGAGCCAATGTGCGCTGCTGAATGAGAGCAGCCTCCAGCAATGGTGTGAGAGGTTGGACTGGGTGAAATCAATATTTAAAACCTCGTATGAAATGTAGCAATAAGCTGAAATTGTTAAAACACGTGACTTCAAAGCATGTATGCTGTTTTGCAAGAAATGAATGGTCTCTTTTCCAGAAGTTAGCATCTCATACCTTCTTCTGAATGTAGCTCAAAATGCAAGAGTTTGCTCGATTCCTGACAACTGACATTGAAATAACTCAGTATGTCTGATATAAACATCCTCAAACTGTTGAAGATTGCCTCTGCACAACTGAAAAATAGAAAAAGACCTCACTGATATTTAATTGGATTTAATCACCTGCGATTCTGCACACCTTTTTTTGTTTTAACAAATAAGGTCTGAGTTTGACCATGGGGTCACTATGTCTTTAAATAAAAGATGATGATCATTTCCAATGGCAACGGGCCATCGGTGGGGTTTAGTGCAGAGATTAATTAGTAAACTTTGGAATGCGCTACAGCAAGTGGAGCTGATTGGCAATAGCATGTGGAGCAGCAACTGGTGGAAGGCTAGTGCTGCTCAGCAGCAGAGGTATTTCCAAAAAGACTTAAGAGTGCTGTGCTGTGATGTGCTGTGCTTGAAATGGCACTTTGCTGATTGCATCAAACCACCAGTTTTCTATTTATGCAGATCAGTAAATGCACAGATGAAAGAAATATGATGTGCATTTGGAAAGAAAGCAAGTTTTATTTTATTATTTTGATATGCTAGTCAACAGCGATGCCTCTGAACATCGGTTTACAGAGGATTGTGGTTTGTCTGCAGCACATTTTGCAAGTTTTCAAGCTAGGAAGATAAATGTGGATGATACGGTCAAGTGAGATCAGAACTATTAAAAAAAAATGGAAGTAAATATGATCAATGGCTTTTGCAGTAAGCCATTTCTTAGAATTTTAGTCTAGTTTTTAAAATACAATACTGAGTATGTGTTTGCAGGATTTATAAGTGCTTACTGTTCTCCTCTTAAGGTTTTTAATGCATGATTAGAGAAATATGGAAACTTTCTCTGTAAACTAGCTTTCTCAGGATTCTTGATCTCGTTGGTATGAGTAATGGACCCCATTACACATAGTCCCTAGAGGGGCTATTTTCTCAGTTTGTACAGGCCATGGGATCGGGGCCCAGATAATAAAATTAAGATGATTTATGTAATAAATAGCTACTCTTGAGAGATTACTTGGAAACCCTATATACTTCTTAAAATCTCTCTTAATGTTATCGTATTAGTCTCTTGATGCCAACCTTCAGTTAGGGAGGCGTGGTCGAGCATCCCTTTAATCAGTAGGAAAACTCCCACTGATACCACCAGTGGTCTTTGCTTCAAGAAATGGTCCGTGCAACTTGACTAGCCTGGTAAAATTCATCTTACTGTATGTATCTTGAGTATTGAGCAGAAGTCTGCCCTCGTGGACTAGTTCATGGTGTCACTGGAATAGTCATGTCCAATGTTTGATCTAAAAAGAGGTGCTTGATCTCGTAAGGTACGGATCATCTTGGCTTTGATCCGGAAAACCCTTGAGCATGTGCTTTAAAAAGAAGCAAGCGTGTACTCCTCTAGGCTTCGCTCTCGGCTCTGTTACGTTGTCCTTGTTGCATTTCAGTCCCCAGGGCCCATCGAGGTACCGTGCGGGTCTGAGGACCAGGCACTGGCATCTAGTACCTGGTCGTGAGCGGCTCGACTTCCGAGCTGTTGGAATGGTCTGCAGAGGGACAGGGAGTGGAGACTGGTGTTGTCAGGGTGCCGGTTGTTTCTCTGGAGGCCTGTGTCTACAAGCCCCTGCTTCCTAGACCGTTGTGTTTAGTGCTGTAGGTAATTGCAGTGAAGCGGATGGGCTCCGCTTACGCAATCAGGTTTAGGCTTGCTTGGCTTAGACTGGACTCGTAGACCACAGTTCAGACAAAGTAGTTGGTGTGTGGCTGCTGCTTTGACTTTGTGAGGCTCTTTGTGTGCTTAAAGCTGAATCATTTGTGGTTTTCTAAGCTGAACCTGTGTTCCTGAATCTGGGTCTGAGCCCCAAGTGAAGCGTATGGTAAAATTTCCTGATAGCTGATAGATTTGTTGGCTTGACGTGCCTTGAAATGAATCCTGTGTGTAAATCTGCACAGGATTGGGACATTACAGGGGGTTGTGAAATGTTCAAAGATAGTGTTTGTTAAAAACCACTTAACTTATGCTCTTTGATTATTTATGTGTGTTTGTCTGTGTGTTTGTGTGTGTGTATATATATATAAAACAGAATGCACACAAAAAGCATCTCATTTAAAAATGCAGTGTCTGAGCACTGCAATTAGCTCTCTAATTACTGAGACTCATTTGTTTTTTTAAAAAGTCTGCTGTGTGTATGTACAATATACATATCCAAGTACATTACAGAGAGTTATGAATAATTAAAAAGCAAACTGCAGCCCTTGACAGAAACAAATGCAGGTACATTGAATGGTGCATTATCTTGCCTGGGCTGCTGGTTTGCTGTGGCTCAAATGCTGAGTGTTCTTTGTAGCACTTGTGGGTTGCCTTTTAGTATTGGCCAAACCTAAGATATGAGAGGTTTAAAAAAAAAAAAAAAAGCCTGAATTTCCTGCACTTGATAGCAGCAAAGAGTCACTGCAACTCCCTAGTTCTGCTAATGCCTCGAAGTGTTGGTGCTGGAGTAGTTGAGGCTGGGGTTTAGATGATTTCATAAGGTGAGCTGCTTTTAGGTTCTGGTAAGCTTTTTTTTCCCTTGTAGGTCTCTTAGACACACCAACTATCAAAGCTCAGTCCTGGCATTGAATGTTTCAGCCGACACAGCAACGGCTCTGAAAAGGAGATGGGGGAGAGAGAAGTTGTAGTGTTGTGTTTTAACTATGACCCAAGATTAATGTGAAACCAAAGGAGAAAACATGGATTTCTCAGTATATTACAAGTTGATAAACGTTTCTGTCCAGAGCTAGAGCAAAGTTATTTAGGTTGCTGGTGATTTAAAGGGTTTGGTTGGTTGTTAAAGCTTTTAGATATGACCTTGCATCTTTTGCTGACAATATAATTTTTTGAAGGTTATACGTCTTACCTTCATTTTCTTTTTTTGCCAAATCTTGGACAGATCAAAACAAAAGCCAAAAAACCCACCCTGGATTATTAAGGTAAATGTACTGTGAAAGCTTCTTGAACAGCTTGCCTTGGCATGATGAAATTAATGTGATTATAGTCCAGCACTGGGGTGTGTGTGTGAATTACCCCTCCAAACTGTCAGCACTTGGGAAAGGAAACACAAAAACCAGTTATTATTCGTATGTACTCTAGAGTTTCTGATTTGCTCCCCTTGACTTGAGTGATACGGTATCAGTTACTGCCGTGCCTGTAGCAACGGGTTTGTGTTTCCTGTAGCGAAGTGGAACGGCGATGCCGATGCGCAGCAGCCCAGTGTTGCTGCGTGGATGGCTTCCAGGTAGATGGAGACTTGGACTAAACGGCTTAGGAGGCAATTCTCTGTGGTCAGTCAAAAGTCAGGTCTCGCCGGTGAGTCTAGAACTGTGTGTGTGTGCGCGCGTGTACTGGGTCCGGCTCTCCCGTACCTGTGTGATTGTACCACTGATTAGGCTCAGAAGGCTTGGCAAATCCTAT
Source organism: Baryphthengus martii (assembly GCA_013396935.1). Taxonomy (NCBI): domain Eukaryota; kingdom Metazoa; phylum Chordata; class Aves; order Coraciiformes; family Momotidae; genus Baryphthengus; species Baryphthengus martii. The sequence goes on along the minus strand of VWZK01003727.1, from coordinate 71,664 downwards.
TTATGTGGGCAGCTGGAGTGTAAAAACTTGCCTAATTATTTAAATCAATATAATCTTGCTTAAGGCCTCTTGGAAAGCACATCTAAGCGAGCGGTGTTTTAAGTTAGCACGGTGTCTTTCGTGTTCACAATAAAGCTAGTTTTGTTTGAAAAAGGTGTGCTTATGGTTACCTTCTACAAACTTTTAACCATATTAAATGTGGAAAGACTGACTTCTGCGTGCAGACATCATCTTTTGTGAAGTCTGTGCTTGAAAGATTTAGTATCCTCAGGTTTGCTTTATGATCAGTAATTCTTTGAACTCGCATACAAGAAAGTATGGATAACTTCAATTATCTATATCTATTTGAAGTCTCATTCTAAGGAATGCTTATGTTGCTTTTGACCTTACAAGGTGAAGTTTGATCTCTATCTCAAAACTGCAGTATTCTAGCGGAAATGTAAATAGTCTGGACTGTTTTTTTAGGTATCTTTAAAATACACTTTGTCTCTTAAAGGTAGGGGCTTTATTCTGTGTTTCTTGGCTATTCAAACCATGGAAACACATTTCTGTTCATAAGGGCCCCGATTCAGCAGCTGATCTCAAATCAGCAAAGGTTACTTGCATGTGCTTCCGTTCAGGAGGCACCGATCTGTGGTGGTTTAGACTTGAATATAACAATTTTTGGTAATTGCAAAGCTTCATAGGCTAGAGAAGGGCTAAGGGTGGAAGCGAACTGAGATGATTTAGCGTTCTATGTAAGCACATAAGGCTGCAAGTTGTCCTGTTGTGTTTGGTTTTGAAAAGCACTTTGACAACTCGCTTTTATTCTTGAACATCTGCTTTAGATTGCTTGCCATAAAAGTGTAAGAATTAATCTTGCCCTTGTTTGTGTTATTGCTACCAGAAACCAAACTATTTTTATTACTTCTTGTATAGGGATTTGGACCATGAACTATTTCTAGAGTTGAGGAGAAAATGAGTTTTTATTTTTTCTTTTCCTCCCTCACGCTTCCTCCACGCTTACAGGTAAACTTAGTTAAATTGTGTTTTCTAAGTGCACGAAGATGTTAGACATGGCTTGTTAAGCTGTGTGTTGAGCTCTACTTTGCTTTATTTGGTCCAGTATTATGAATTTCAAGGGAATTCAAATGATCAGCTCACTTTGATTTGTTTCTCAGAGCAGCAGCTGCCTCCGGAGCCAGCATAAGGCATTTGCATCATCTGTGGAGAGCTTAGTACGTATTTTACTGCATGGAAATAATATATGAAAGTCAAAGAAATGAAAACCTTCCTATATGTTTAGTCCTTTGATTAACAAATGTTCTTAATACTTATTCTTGGAGCTTCCTTTTGCTTGGATTGCAGCTTGCTTCTGGTGTTTCCCAAGGAGCAGTGAGTGGCTACGGCCTGCGATGTCGGCATAAGCCCTAATCTTCAACACACCGCGTTTGAGTGATTTCTTTCCCCATGTTGTGTATTATTAACTTTCAGGACATTCTGCTGATACGGATTCATCCAGTAGTTATGTCAGAGCATATAGTCATCTTGCTTCCTACAATGGAAGCGTTGTTTTTAAGGCAAAACTGTCGTGTTGTAAGCTCAAAGCAGGAAATACTCGGGCAGCCTGAAACTTGTTCAAAATCTGGTGTTTGTGCTGCAGTTGCTTTCACAGCAGTCTCCTCTTTCAGAATCTGTGGTGACACTTGCTTTTTTTTATTTTTTTTATTTGAATACAAGTGTTTTAGCAGAAGGGTTCACAATGGAGCCAGTGAACAAGATAAAACAGATGAGGTAGCTCTTTATTTTAGAAATAGATAAATAGGATTTTTCTGTGACTAAGTGTAATTACTGGGTGATTGAATTGCTCTTTTGCTGCCAGCTTCTCTTTTCTCTAAGTGAGACTGTAGATTTTTCATGGCAGGAGCCATTCCTTTTTCTTTCTACTAAGGATGCCTTAGAAGTTTCTGGTTATTGTGCTTTAAGGAGTTACGAAGCTGTTGCCACTGAAACCAGAGTAATGCAGGAGGCCATGGTAGCTCTTGGGTATGTGGAGGGACTTTCTGCAACGCTCGGGATCAGCCAAGGCTTACAAATAGACTTTCTGATCCTGTTCTTTAAATCCTATCCAAAGTACTGCTAAAATTCAGGTGCCATGAGAAGTATATGCAACTTTGAAAGCTGTCCTGTATCTGCAGTTCAGATACTTAAACATCATTTTGATACCGTCACTTAAAACATAGTTGGAAACTTGCACAGAAAGAAACTAAACCTCTCTCTGGAAGGACAAAGGAGTATGGTTTGTGCAGATTAAAAATGCAGTTGCTTCTGCCCCAGGGAGTTTTTCTGTTTAGTTTGACAAAATTAATGTGGATTTTCAAAGCGGTGCCGTGGAGTGTGTGTTACGTTTGCAGTGTGGCTCTTCCTGTCCCCAGAATAATCGGCTGGTGTCTGCTTGCGTGCTCTGCATGTGAATGAGGAAAGAAGGCTAGAAATAAACTACTTTTAACATAAAGTGAAAAAGTAGTATTTTCTAAATATATTGCTAACAGGTTTCAGTTTCCATTTCAAATTTATAGTGAATGTAGTCCACAAAGACTGTGAAAACGTATCATGTATTGCTTGTGTGATGACACTTTTTTGTTGGCTTTTTTTTTACTTTAGACTCCAGTGTTTCTAAATTTTTCCTTTTTGTATTTTTTTGCCTGTTTCTAATATTTCTCTCTGTTCATCTTCCTGTTTTCCCTATTCTGTTCATGCTTTTCCTTTCATCTGTCTTTATTGTCCTTTTCTTCATATTTAATCCCTTTTTTTTGGTCCCTGTTGCTATAAAAACTTCCCTGCTTTCTTTTGCCAGACAGTTATCAACCGTTAGCAGTCCCTCCTTAACATCTAGCTATTCAAGGAATCTCACTTTATTTCTTCTCTTTATCAGGCAGACATAAGCCATGTAGAGTGTGATGTTCTGCATCTTTATCAACATTTATCTGGGTCTAGGCTGCATGCTCAGTAAAACAGAATTTGTCTCGGACTTTCACACACACACAGGTCAGCTTTCTGTTCAGTTTTGTTATTTTAAGCAGCCTTCCTTCTTAAATCATCCGTCAGACTCTACATTCCTTAAAAATGATATTGTATAACTGTGGCTGTTTGGACGGTGGGAAGCTGCTTCAGAGGATCCCAGGAAAGAGCAGATAGTGGAATACAGTGATAAGCGGTTCTTTGTAATCTTCTGTTCTACTAAGAAAGCAGCTAATTTTTTGCAGGTTCCACTGTTCTCCAGGAAATCCTAAATGATTTTCTTGCAGCTTTACTGCAGCAAAACAGGAACACCAGTAGATTCAGCTGTACCAAGGCTCAAACAATTGTTGCTGGTCAGGGAGCAACGCGCAGCTATTGCTGTGCTCTGACCTCCACTGGTGTGTCCGTCCCTCTCGTAACATTATGCGTCATGATACCCAAAGTGGCATTTGTCAAATTGATTTCTGTTTCACATCCCTTGAAAAAGTAGGCCCTTAATGTGGATATTTAAAACAATATAGCATTAAAGCCTTTAATCCTGCAATTAGACTGGCTACTGCAGAGCTTGTGCTTTGCTGATAGCCAAATCAAAATGATCAAGGCTCCAGGAGTCTGGTGGTGGAAATGCAACAAAAGTTTGCTTAATTCTGCTTGATGCTGTGTTACTAAAATAGCACATTGGGAATTGATGTGACAAACTGAACAGAATGTTGACTTTGAGTCACCTGTAGTGAAACATTGCCTCTGAAAAATGGGAAGAATCTGTGGCTGTACCCTTCAAAGGGCCACGGCAAGCCCTGGGAAAACCACAGTAGGAAAAAGAATGTGTGAGCTGAGAGGTTTGCAAGTGCAGTTGGCACTCCCAGGGTGTCTGAATACCACACAGCCAGCAGTTCATGGCATGGCTCTTCAGTCTGGCTGAAAGTGGCCTAACAGATACCGTGTGCAGGGTAGAGCAACCCTGCTGGAAACCAGAGCAAAAGGTGCAGAAAGAAGCAGCTGAACTTGTGTGCCCAGCACAGTGGATTGCACAGAAGTGAGCAAGTACTTTGGAGCCGACACCGAGTTGGAAGCGAGATTGAGAAGCAAGTGCTGGAAACCAGGAGGGTGGCCTGTGGACTTTTTAGTTACATGAAAATGCTATTTTGTTTTTATTCTTTGTTTCCAAAAATTATGTGGTCCTGTGTTACCAGGCTGTCCTTTGAACAGTGCTGGAGACTTTGAGGAAAGCCTGGCGGTTCCTGCCAGAACTCTGGAGTCTCCGCTGAAAACAAGCGAGTGACTTGTTGCAGCAAACATCCAGATTATCCCCTGAATCCTAAACTGGGCTCCAGCAGCCAGTGCTGGAGAGGACGCTACTAAACAGGCGCTGCGAGTCATTGATGTGAAGAAAGGGCACCAGGCTTTTCTGTGAAGGGAGTAGTCACTAAATCCTGGTTCTGGCGCTGACCCAGCAGGATTGTATTTTGGCAGGGTAGATAGACACGGGTTTTCTCCTGAGAGACTAGAGAAAAGGGGCTTTTTGGCTGGAGCTTAAAGATAAGTCTGGTCAGGTAATTACTTATGTCAGAAAGTTGTAAAGGAAAATTTTGGAGGCAAGTAGAACTGATGGTGTGATTTAGCCCATGTCACTTCGTGGTTAATTTCCCAGGTAGCTGTTTGTGTGTAACAAATCTATATGTGACTGTCTTAATAGCTGCTTTGGTGCCGTTGATCATTTCTGCCATTCTGAAAGAAAGCGCTTCTTTTTGAATCTCTTTCGCCATTCAAAAATCAAATTAAGTTACTGTGGAGGGGAGAAAAAAAAGGTCTGCGTTTAGTCAGATTATTACTAGGCCTCTGAAATCATCTACCTCAGAGAGAAAGAGAGAGAGGGTGGTGATCTTCTATCTCTTGTCCTACCACGTGGGGTCAGATTCTGTTTTTGAGACCAACGGGAAAACTTTTTTGGTTTCTATCTGATCATTTGTTCTCTTTCTGTTTTGCTACTGGGATATCTCCATAGCACTTGTCATAATTGAATAAAGAAATTAGATTAATTGTTAGGTTTTCAAGAGCAGAAGAAAGAGCAGTTGGTTTCAGATATTCAAGTCTTTGGAAAAGCCTCTCTGGCGGAGGAATTTTCGGCTAAGCAATGGAATTAGGCATTTTAGTTTGACATTCCTCGTGTTTATTTTAAAAGGCTGTGGAAGACAGGGAGGGTAAAGGTTAAAATAATATTAACTGAGCCCTCCAAATCTATCAGTTTCATTCTGCTTTTCCTGAGTATTACTGTAGTCAAAGTAAGTAGTTAGAATCAGAAAGCCATATTAGCGTTGCTGACATGGTTTTGTCAATAGTGAATTGGGAGAGTGGGAACTGGAGGGGAAAAAAACCCAAACCCCAAAATAACCTACCTTTTGACTCAGACCACACTGTGTAAGATATTTGCATTAATATTGTTCTGTAAGAAATTCTGTTAACATCAAGTCTTTCCAAAAAGTGAATGCTGCTGTGATCTTAGCAGTAAAATAGTTTCCTGAGACTGCTTCTACTGAAAAATTCAAGGAATTTATAGTTTTGTTTTAACTTTCTCTTGAAAGTATTTGGATAATTGCACACTCAGATGATAGTGTATCAATAGGGGTCTTTGTTAACCTTTCTGTCGTGTCACAGACAGTGGAAGTGATACTTGGGGTGCGTTTTGGAGCCTCATGCCCTGACATCTACACAGTGCTTGGTTTCTCTTCCACTGGCCATGTGCTCCTTGTGCCAGGGTGGGGAGGACAACCTGCTGGTGAAAAGAGTTAAATAAAAATAACATTGCTGCAAAACTGACCAAATGAGACTTAGCACACAATTATGTTACTATACGTTATGTGACATGTGCTGTATTCTGGTAGTGTTGTGATAGCAGAGCTGGGTAAGTTCCTAAACAGAGAAAAACTAAAAAAGCAAAAAGATTGGTTCCATCATCTAGTTCAGCCACTTCCAGTACAGAAACATGCTTTGTCTGGACAAGTTTTACTGACCCCAGTCTCTGGCTTCTGTCTCTTGCCTGGGGATGTTGTTGTGGCATAGCTGTTCCTCCTCTTTCCCCTACTAGTGCATTTTTGGTGTCAGTCTCTCCTTGTCCTTGACACTTAAGAGATTTCTGAGAAGAGTGTCAGCAGTTATTTCTTTTTGCTGCCGAGGGAAGGAGGTGAAGGAAGGCAACGTCCTTTTGGAGACAGGGGAAGGGAGAGACAACAGCATGGGAAGGAGGGTTAAGGCTGCACCTTGAGCTGGTATTTCTGGACGCCGTGTGCTGAAATAACCTCTCTCTGTTAGCAGACAGATACTGATATACCTGGTATTTGCCAAGAGTCCCTCCCCAAAGCCCTGTGTGAAAAGTGCGCTGATACACTGTAGTTTTCATGCTCTAAAAGCTGTGATTTTCCTAAAAGGACATTGTTTTTTGTTTAAGCTTCTCTGTATATAATCATGGCTTCTTTTCTTCCTAATGCCATGTTATATTACGGTTTGAAACGAAAATTGACTGCTGCTTTTGTTTCTTATTACTTAAACTGAGAGATGCCTCAAACAGTTACATCTAAGATGGTGAAAATTAAATCAGCCAGTCAGTTTTATTTGTAATACAAAAACATCATTTAAGCCCCCCTCCCAATGTAATCCTGTATTTCTCTCATCTAAAACAGTACAGTACATGAATGGAAAGTCAGTTGCTCACAAATCCATTGCTGTGCAGTCTTTTATATAAACAAAGTCATAAGGATAAGCAAATGCCTGCCTTCTAATTAGCAGTGTGTTTTGTGGTTCCATACATTCCAAAATGTAATAGACAGCTACAGTGCCTAAAATAATCCCAGAGAAAAAACTCGTGTGCCACAAAGATAGGGATGGGAGGGAGAGCAGGCAGGGAAATCTGTTGCCTGTGTTCTTGGAAGCCTTTTCTATCTCCATTTGGATACTGTCAGCTTCTTTTACACAAACATTACAGCATCTGAGGGGAATTAGAAATACTCACCCATGACCACAATGTCAGATCTTAGGTTTGTCAGGGGAAAGCAATGCAGAAGCAGGATCTTGGACCCACTGCTTTCATTTTGGTTTTAGCATGCTGATAAATGCCTCCTGATGCTGGGAAGAGGTACGGCTGCCTGTCTAGGTGGAATACAGGAAATTTAAAAGTCTTACCTCATAGATGTGAAATGGTTTCTGGATCAGTAAATGTGCTGCGTGGCACAGTTACACAGCTGAAATTACACAACAGCTTCTCTTTTATACCAGTCCCTTATGAGATGGCTACGGGCCAGTCAGGACACAAGTGAGATGCTGCTGGTGAAATGGCTTTTGACTGAGGTGATATTGGTCAATTCAAGCCTTTTACTTCAAGATTTTTTCTAGGTGTACCTTATCACATAGCAGCACTGAAAAGAAGAAAGGCAAAACTTTTCACTTGTACATTGGTTCCTATCCCAACCTTTTTGCCCCAGTCTCTGCCATACCCAGTGTTGTGATCGCAGTGTAAACTGCGCGGGACTGAACGCGTTGGAAGCCAAGGAGCTCCAGAGCCTGCAAGGCCTCACCACAGTCCTTTCACTGCAAGGAGGGGATAGTGTACACACAGCCTGCTCATATCCAGGACATCTACAGAGCTGGTCTGATTGCAGGGCTTGACCAGACTTTGGCCTCTTTCAGGTTGGAATGGATATTGTAACTCTTGCCCAAATCAAGGCAGACTGAAATCCAGTTTATAGGAAAAAAGCCTTTACCTAAAGGCCAGACAGCTATAGATCAGGAACAACAGCTGGTCACACATTTTGGTTGGAGTTTTTTTTCCCATTGCTAAGTGGAATGTAATCTCTGTTGCCAAAGCCCATCAGCTAAAGTTGTGATTTTGGGAAATGAAAACAAATGAGCTGACATACAGCTGCACAAGCTCCTTGAGGTGCAGATCTGTTGGCTGGACACAAACCAGTGCAGTTGTTTTGCCATGCAAAAGTACGTACTGGTTCCTAACACTTGCTCCTTGACCCACTATATAGGTAAGGCAGATGTAGGAGAGAGCTAGTACTTTAAAAACTGGCAGCTCGCCTTTGATTTCAATGATGAAGACATTTAACTATTGGAAGAATTTACCTAGGGGATGTACCTGGACCTTTATGTTCTGAAACCTCTCCGTTTAGATTGGATGCTTTTCAAAAGACGGTACTTTGGCTGAACTGCCAGTCCTTGGGCTGCCTACAGGAACACAAAATGTCCTGTCCTGTGCTGGACATGAAATCAGACCAGCTTAAGGATGAGAGGTTTTTCATCCTATCTTCCCAGGAGTCTCCCCAGACAAAGGTAGTCATCTGTAGCAGTGTAAATGGTGGTAGGGAGAGAGGCTTGTGATGAGCCTGGTCCATTTGTTGGGAGCCTTCCAGTGTTTTTTAGCCAACGTTGGCAGAGATTGCTCTCATTAAAAAAGTGTAGGAATGCACCAGTGGCAACTCCACTAACAGCGAGCAGCTGTTCTGGTGATGCCCTCCAGAGATGTTGCTCCTGCAATCTGAGCTGCTCCCTTTTTCCACACACAAGTAATTTCCCAAAATATTTATCGTGGTTTTGATGTTTGCCTGAAACCAAATTTTCTTTTCTATGACTGGAGCGGCATTGCTCTCGACTTGGAAGGACTGAGACTTTCCACTCACCAGATGAGGGTGTCCACTTGGAAAATGTTGGTGTGTCTTTCAGTTTGGTTAGACACGCCAATATTGTCAAAACTTTAAAAGTCTTATTCAAGCATTAACCTCTTACAATAGGTCTAACATGCTCACATAAATGTAGTTACAAAGTGCAATATTTTAGTAAGTTAGAATAGTGTAAATTGACAACTTCTAGTAATATAAAAAGACACTGCATTTGCATCTTAAAATACCATGAAGCAGCATTAGAGATGATTTTTTAACCTTTCTTTTCCTACTTTTTTTTTTTCGTCTTAATGTGTGGTTGCCTGCTTCTAATGTTGCAGCAATAGTTTGTGGCCTAGAAATAACAGTGTAGTAGCTATGAAAGTTGGAGTGACTTGAGAACTTTCTTCACCACATTTCACCTCCAGGAGACTGTCACCTTAACAGTGTTCGCAGCTGCCCTGCTAGGCAGAAAAAGACCAGAACTATCTGTTCTCATCACACACACAGAGCCATTTCAATGGAAAACTTGAGCTGCTGGTATTTCCATAGAGGTCGGTCTAGATTCGTGTTAGTACTTCTGAAGGACTTACATCTTCAATTTTCTTAGCTATTTTCCTCAGCTCTCTAAACAAAGATACTCATACTCCAAATTCAGAAAGGTCGCCATCCTCAACCACAAATTTAATTAACAGCTTTCCCCTTCTACTGATTTTTTTTTTTTCCCCCTTTAGTTAATTTTAAGCCAGTGGCCGACATGAGGAACCTTTAGTTTCTACTTGAGGGAGTAGATGCTTCCAAGAGTGGCCCCAGGGAAGTGAAGCTCAGTAAGTGGTGACCAGTGGGAGCCAGGGTTGTACACAACATTACACCGTGGAAGGCTTCCGATCTCCTGTTTCAGACAAAATGCCTACGAAAACAATGCTGCTACTTTCCTAAATTCCTGCGTTTCACAGATGTGAAGCTCAATTTCTACAAGGGAAGCCAGCCTGTTTTGGGGTTGCTCATAGCGCTCTGTCTTTTTGCTGCTGCTGCTAATTTTTGTGAGCACCGTAGAATATAGTAGAAAATTGAAACTGTGTGAAAGATCAACAAATCAGTGTAGAATGTCACGCAGCAACATCTGTTAACTTTGGCTCTATCTGGTGTCCTCCTGACCCCTCCTTTCCAGTCACAATTCTCCTGTTTTGTGAGAACTCCGAGTGATAGGGACTTGGGCTGCGGGAAATGTGTAGCTGTTCCTCAGTGGTCTGACAGGCTTGCAAAAGCACCGTCTGGAATGAAAGTCTTATGTTTGTGTGTTTCTGTATTTTTAGTTATGAAACAAATGGGAATTTGCTGAATGAATTAATTGTATTGTGCCATAAAAGTCTATCTTGAGAGCCATTATATAAGGGAGCTTACAAAGCCTGCAGAGAGAAATGAAAGTGGCTTCCCTTTCTAATTAGGGCTTTCAGGAAATCATTGATTACAGAATCAAATAGGGTTGCTCGGAGACATTTGTTTGATATTACTTCTGATAAATGTAATAATAATTTTACTAGTGACACTGGAAGCAGCTGCGCTGTCTACCAGTCAGCCTGCCTTCAGTGAAACTTCCCCCTTTCCTCCTACTTTGTCCAAACAGATACAGCTGATGAAATGTTACTTCCAAACTATAGATCCCAGTAAAAAAATTTAAATCATGAAGAAATGAGTGATATACTGACCAGTATGTTCTTAGTGGGATGGTCTTTGTCTGGATCAGTTTAATGGTATAAGCTTGTTGCATTGTATTTAAAAAAAAGTCAAAACAAAACCTTGACCTGGTATGTAGAAACTGTTTACTTTTTTTTTTTTAATAGGGTCAGCATATTTCACTAGCTCCTCTGCAAAAGCTGGAAGAAGCTTTGTATGAGTATCAGCCTCTACAAGTGGAGACATACGGACCACAAGTTCCAGAGCTTGAAATGCTGGGAAGGCTGGGGTAAGTAACACAGCAAGTTTTAATTCCCATTTCATGGCATTATACTAGGACTGTTACTATCTTCACTTTGCCAGCACATGGAGGGGGGGGTTTGTTTCTTTTTTCCTCTTTTTTTCTTCTTTTTTTTTTTCTTTTTTTTTTTTAATGATCTTAATGAAATATTAGACTTCCTGCTCAACCAACATTTTGTTTGGGTGGATAAGCTGAAATTTTTGGTTCTCTAGCCTTTATAGATCTATTGAGAGCTGGACTGGATTGCATTAGTGTTTTTAAGGTTGTCCTTGGCAGTCGTAGTGAAGTAGCTGTTCATTTTCAGTTGCACGGTATTAAAAAATAAATAAATAAAAATCTGGGACCTAATTTACCCAGCTGTAAGCCAGTAAAAATATTAAAGTTGGGCCATTTGCCATGGAAAAGGGTAGATTTACTTGTCGACTGCTGTCTACAGTCAAACTGCGTTTGTGAGAAATGAAGCACAGAGCTTAACTTTGTCAAAAAATATAACGCAGGGCCGGGCGCTTGGCGGCATCGTGGTGTGCAGCCATCTTTGGAAGGGAGCTTGGGAGCCTGCTCTGCCTGACTAATGGAGGCTGGGAAGTCCAAAAGTGACATGTCTGTTCTCTTCGGGAAGTGTTTGTAGCTGAAATGCCACCTGAAAATGTGCAGCTACTGGGATAGCAAGTGTCACCCAGCTGCTTTCAAGGTCACAGTCAGAGTGGCTGGAAAACGATGTGGCAGAACGAATGTGCAGGCTGTCAAGGCAAGAAAGAGTTTAAAAAATAACAGTTTAGGTTTGGCTGTGCAATATGAGAGAACTGAAGCCACAAAGTACTGAGCAAAGTTGAGACACTTCAGTATGCAGAGACCAATGAAATCCAAACAGGAATCCCGGCTCGTTTACTGGCACAGGGCAAATTGTGTCTCATCCAAGAAATGTAAAGGTAGGTAGACTTTTAAAAGTAAATAAGCAACCTAATGGTGTTTCAGAAAATTCAAGGCTGTCTGGAATTTAGGTCGTCTCTGTTTTTGCTGTTTCTGTGTCCTGCTGATGCTGGTAACTTTTATTATTTGGTATCAAGCTTCTGAGACCAAATATTAATTAGCAATTTAAACTTGGGCAGGGCCAGATGCTGCCTTCACCACCTGTTTGGTTGGAGCACAGCTGTGGGGGACCTCTAGAGCGAGGGGAGCTTTGTGGCCCTCAGTCTTAAGCCTCGTCAGAAATGAAAATGCTTGGGGAAGAGAGAAGGAGGACTTGTGTGTGGAGGATTCCAAATCCCTGTCGCTTGTCCTGCGCCCCTGTAAGGTGAGGCAGCCAGCCTGCATCAACAGCCACCACTCTGGAGGTGACGAGAGAGTTAAGTGTGTCAGGGGTGCTGGGTGGCAGCGGTGGCAGGGGGAGATGAGTGGGTGGGTGGGGAGGTGGTGCCCACCAGAAAAGCTCTCCTGAGTCCTGAGGCTGTTTGCAATTCCAAAACAAATACATCGATGCTGTGGGTTCTCAGCCGGTACAATTCTAACTCTATTCCACGGGGTGTCTGAAATACCTTCAACCGTGCAAGGCTCTATTCGTTTATATATTTGTGTTTCTGTGTTTATATGAACTCCTGCGCATTTCCTGTTGGTGATGAATGTTTAACTCATGTGCCTCGGCCCCTGCTCTGGGGGGGGGGTTCGGGCAGCTGCACACAGCTGGCTGAGGCAGAAGAGCTGGGCACAGCGTTACCCGCTCCTGCTAAAGAGCTTTAGCTTTCTCTTCATTTGCACTCGTAAGGATGGGTTAAATCTAAATGTAGGGGGTTCCCCCCTTCCTTTGCAAAATTATTAACAAGAATATGAAGTCTGGCTATTTATTACTGCTAAATAGTTCCCTCATATGTGCAGGCTGTTATCATCTGACTTTCTGCTGCCAGAATTACTGTAAAGACACTGCCAACCTGGAGACTTTGAATTCACTTCTAGTAGCATAATTTGTTGACTTTGGGTTGTTTTGGTTTTTGTTTTTTTTTTAAATACAGTTTATCTTCAAAATGCTCAATAGAACAGGCTTTTTGAATATACACATCTTAACCTCTTCTGCAAAACTCAGCATCAGTGCTTTTCTTTCTTGGTAAACTTTTGTAGTGAAGGAGGAAGCTGGCAAGAAGGTTTCTGGCAAAGAGCAAGAAAATGGGTGAATCCTTAAGGGATCATTTAGAACATTTCTTAGGGACCTTTTATAATCAGAAAAAAAATTGTTTTTTTAGGTGACTTGTATTATCTGCTCATTAGGCTTTAGGAAAAAACTTCGCAGTCAATCCACTAAACTTGATTCTGCATCTTCCCGTTGCTCTTCTGTTTGGATTTTGCATGTTTTGCAAAAGGGGAAATTTATGTTTAAACTGCTCTTAGAAATTTGGTTTTGGTTTCTCTTGAGGCTCTAAAATTCCTTCCCCCCCTCCCCAGTGTACTGCAGAAAAATGTTAACATCCTTTTTTGCTATTGTGTTAGAAGTCTGAAAATACTGAAGAAATAGTTTCCCCCTCCAACATAAATGATGGGTATGATGTGTAGACGTTTGTCCTTTAGGCCTCTCCCCAATTTTTTTAAATCGAGGAAGGTATTCTGGAAGTAATGCCATATAGGCAAGAATCCTGAATGACAGGGCTCTCTGAGCAACGTGTATTGTATTAACTTGTAGCCAGTATTTAACCTTATGTCAGGGGGAGTAAAGCTTTCTCAGAGCCAACCTCTGATGGAGGTTCCCTTGACTATATGTCTGTGGAGTTAGTACAAGGAAGGCTGATGGTCCCATAAATACACACTGAGTGTGCCAGCTTGGTGATGGCTTGATCTGGGTGGTAAAGGTCGCTTTGGGTGTTCAGGCTGAGAACCAGCTCTTGGCTTTCTCAGCTGTCAAATGGAAACGTTCCTTGAAGAGAGAGTGTCTGAGAGCATCTCCCAAACCTCTGGTGCTTGTCCTTGGAGAAAAGTGGGTCTTGGATCACTGTAATGTACCCATCCTGGAGGCAGGTTCTAACAGCTGCCTGTCCCTCTGTGATGACTAATAGTTCTGGGTCTGTGTGACTTGGTCACTACTCTAAATTGCTGAAGTGTTCAGGGATGTGCGTGGGGAAATTGTTGATTTCTGAGGGGGTTGAAGACAACCTGCTGATGGGAGTTGTGTTCAGAGACCCAAGTCTTATCAGAGGCCCTACTGACACATCTGCTGTTACCAGAAACTGCTAGATTGGTGTATTTTGAGTAAAGTGGGGAGTATCATCTTTTGATTCAAACAGGTCCAAATCTAATAAACTGCAAAAGTCATTACCAGGCTGTGTGACCTTCTGTTGGGATAGAGACCATGAGTGCCTGGGTGCTTGGGCGCTCACTGCCGTTACGTTACTTTGAGGTCTTCTAAGAGGGGCAAAAAAGGCCTGTCATGGTGGTGGTGTGTGGTTTTGTTGTTTTTCTTTTTTTGCTAGTGTTTTAGCTGAGTACGCTGATTTCGTGTGGTTGGAGGTCTGGATTTTCCTTACTGCAAAACAAAAGAAATGAAAAGTATAACAAACTCTGACATGCCAAGTAGTGAAAGACCAAAACAGGATGGGGATGGAAATTAGTTTGCTGTTTTAAAAACGTGTGTTTGTGATGTAGTTTTGATGAGAAAAAAAAAAAAAAGGCCAAAAAACCAAAAGAACCCAGAGGATCAAAATGATGTTTGTTTGAGGTTCTGACAAATATAAAAGACATTCTTGGCATTAATTGTAAGTACGTACAACGAGCAGGAGCGGCCACACAGCGTTTTCACAGCAAGTATTTACAGCTGTGGAAGAACCATACACAAGCTACTTGAAAAACTGTCTCTAAATAGGAGATCTGCTTATGTGATTAAAATTTTGGGTAAGGATGTGTGAGCTTCATGTCTCAAAATTTAGAAACAGTCTCTGGCGATCCAGACTGGATTGTACTCTTAACACAGCACCAATCCTATTCTTGCCATTCTCACAAAACACAAGTAATTTACAGGTGAGATTAAAAATTTCTATTTGCAGTCCACTTGAATATCCTCTGCCTTTAAAAGAGAATTTTTGTGCAGGCCCTGTAATCAAGTCAAGCGTGGGCTGCTTAAAATAAAATGATGTTTGCCTACTTAACTTTGTCTGGAGAGAAATGTCCTGAATATATAGACGTGTATATAAAAAATCGTGCTTGCTCCAAAATGCTTTGCTTTTCTTTAGGGTAAAATGTGACTTTCCTTTGATCTATCAACTTGTTTTCATGTATAACCACACTGTTAAGAGCATGCCAGTTAATGAGTGTTTTGTTTAAATATGACGCAAAAATAAAGTTCAGTGATGAGCACTAATGAAGATAGGGAATAGAGTTTGATAATTTAGCAGTTAAATCTAAGCAAAATGTCATTCTGAGAGTTGAGGATAAGTACTGAGGTAGAACCAGAGTGCTGCGGCAGTTTGTACATACAACAAGCATGTTTTAGTCCGTTCTGCTTTTTATAGTGAACAACTGTATTGATTCATTCATTTATTTTTTTTTCCTAGTATGGGACAGCTCAGTCATTTTAAATTTAGAATTAAAATGATGAGGTTGGATTTCATATCTGTTAAAGCTTTGCTAGTCTTTTAATTTTTTAACCTTCATTTCAAGTGGAAAATTTCTGCATATTTCTTTGTTGTACAGTGTTGTAGTGTAATTTGAAACACATGTAGAGTTCTGGCACTTAAAAAAAAAACTCCATCACTATGACTGACAGTAAATAAGTTACACGAGTCATTTCTAGATTAAGTGAGGCAATAGTGAGGATGCTCTCCAAACTATTCTTAAATCATAGTTGATCTGGTCTTTGGCCAGATTTAGCTTTTGCTAAAACCCTGTCCATGTCTGTATTGGATTCAAGACAGTGAAATAACTGAGAATTGATTTTGAATGGGTGACAGGACCGCTGGGCTTTAGAAGTTGTAGCAGGTGATTTTTCACATCTGCTCTCTTTGTCATTGGGGTATGCAGATATTTCTTGAGTCTTGGAGAAGGAGGAAAAACTGCAAATGAAGGGCTTATTTGATCTGCTTTGGCCCATTGATTTTGACCACTGAATTCATTCTGCTCTGTTAAGTAGAATATAGTTTCTCAGTAAGCTCCATAGTCAGAGTCAAAAGATTGAGTAATAGCAAGGAAAGCGTGTCTTGCTTTGGAAAGCATGTAGAGGGTTGCACTCTTCCTTGCAGGAATTCTCTTGGCTACCAAGGCATATGGTCTGAATTTCCCAGTGTCTCCTGTTGCAAGGCCTGATCTGCAGTAGAAAGATTTGTCGACTGCAGTGCATTTTGAATCAGGCACCTAATAAATGGGAATTGGCAAGTAAGAAGTGATTATTGCTTTAAAGACACGGCTATATTTGCATACAGCCTTTTAAAGCGAAGTATTTTTTGTTCATCTGATCATGAATGATTTAATAAAACTTTAAGAAAGACAGTAGAAGTGCTACATGGCTATGCTGTTGGGGAATAGTGAGTATGGCCAAGTGTGCTGACTTTCTCAAGAGAGGATGGAGCAAGGGAACAGAACTGTGTAAATCATCTTAATTTGGTTTGATATAGAAACTGTCTTGTATTGCTTTAGCATACTACAGAAAATCCTGCAGGTTTTGTCATAGGATTTTGGAAGGATGCAAATTTAATATAGAGGAGGTAGATTAGCACCAATTTTTTCCAACTGAGTGGAAATTGAGGAAAGGAGCACGACCTCTAGTATGTCTGAAATCTCACTGTTTAAAGAATCAGCTTTCTGGCAAAGACATCCGTGAACATTTCAAACGACACCCCGTAGTATATGGTGTTTTGCATGGAGCTCTTCTGTCAAGGTCATTAGCAATTGAATATATTAAAAGTGGACTGCTTATGAAATGGAGAGTTTTGCTTCCTGCCCGCCCACCTGTGGGTAGAGTGTGGGCTCTGTAACTGTAAAAGGTCTCACGAGAGTTATAAAAGCAGAGAATATGGAAAATATATAAGGAAACAAAGGAGGAAGCCTGCGTACACCGTGTCGTTTCTTGTATGTAAAGTTGGCTGTAGTTGTATATGTACCACTAAATTAACCTCAAAAGCTGGCCATGACAGCAGAATGTCCATAGTAATTGTTTTTGTTGGCGTTTGGCTTCAAAATTAACTCATCGATCTAGCATGAGTCTCTGTACTCAGAATACTGGTCTGGTAATGTTTTTTTACTTTTTCATGCAATCATGGAAAAAATATGTTTCTGCTCGAAGCAGTTGTCAAGCAAGTTTCTTTCATCGACAATCAGACACAGGGCAGCTGAGTAAGGCTGTTTAGTCTAGAATAAATACTCGAGAGATTACAGGGTCGCTCTAGGAAATGTAATTATACCATTTATTCCAGAATAGTCTTTTTGTAGCGTGGGCTTGCAGAATACTAAATCATGCATTTATTAAAATACATATAACATGAAGGAAAAAAATAGAATTCAGAGCCGTAACGTAAGGAATGGAGAATTGTCTGGCAAACTGTACTGCAGGTTTAACTAGGAAATATTTAAGGTTGCTTCAGAAGATCAGGGTGGTAATACTGGCTTTATTATTGAAAACTGGTAGGAGGCAAACCGTGAGTTGCTTCTGTAGGTGTAGCGGCAATGCTGGTAAGTAGGCAGCTGAAACAGCATCAGGCAAAGCTGTCTGCTGATGGGTTCTAATGTGGCAAGAGGTGTCCAGCAGTTGTTTGGGCCAAATGCCCTGTTTTCTGCACTCTGTGTATCTTACCAATCAAAGCCTTGTTACTACCAGCCACTTAAGAAGATCTGTGATAGATCTCGTCTGTTATTGAAAGCCTTTCTTTGCTTTCATCCTTCCCTTCATCCCCTGCCTTGATACCACTATTGATGTATAGCTCTCCTGTGACTTCAGATGTCCACAGACTCGACTCCTTAGTTGTCCTTCATCAGCTTAGAAAAATGTATTTTTATGTAAGTTGAGTTTTAGATCTTCTGTTGCTTCGCTAAAATTATGTAGTAGGTTGGAGGTCAGTAGTTTTTGTGCTCGGTGTTTTCTTTCTCTATACTTTTTTTTTTCCTTCCTTGCTTCTCCTGCACTCCATCACATTGCCCTTTGAGTCTTTCCCTGACTCCTGAGCCAGATGTGTAATTGCACTGGGAATTGTGTAGTTGCCACAAGAAAAATGATATGTTTTGTACATGCAGGAATGATCTTTCCTGCTTATATCTCACTTCAGCAACAGAAGGGTCTCAGTGTCCTCAGCTTTTGTAGTTTGTCCTGGGACAGAGCCCCCAAATGGTTTTTTTTTAAACTTAATGTTAGACTGGAGGCAGGAACACCTTAGCCATGAGGAGCAAAGTCTGTCTGATGATGATCATGGAGAATATGGAAGCTCATTGAGGACCACTGCTGAGAGGAATTGCTCCTCCTCTTTATCAGCATCTGAGCATCACTCATGCTTTGTATTTGGCCATAGGGAACGGCAAGGAGGTGCTCTGGGGAGGTCTAGGCAACCACTGTCATGGTTGTCTGAAGGATCTGTTTGGATGGACTAATCTTTTAAATTAATTGTTTAGTCTCAGCTATAGCTAAAGTAGGAAGGTGAGGCCTTCCTAGGGCATTGGTAAAAATCCATTGTAATAAAAATGCAAAAAGGTGGTCTGAAAAGAAGAGAAGCTTCCCGGAGCCTTCACCACTATTGTTTCAAGAAGGGGCGGTTGTATAATGAAAATATTTGGACTGAATGAGATGGCAAAATAGTCCCCTAAAGAGGGAAAGTCAGTTGTTGTACATCTTGTTGACTCTGACAAACATAATTGTAAAGCAGCCTTCCAAATGAGAATTGTTTGTTCAGATCTCAAATGGCTGAAAAGATGAATTAAAAGTTTCCTGAAATGGCTGAGGGAAGCACAGAGGTGTCTTGCTTGAAGCTTTGTGCAGCTTTTCAAGCTGTTGCTTGTGACTTTGTAAGCCCCTTCAGATAGCTTTGTGGCAGCTTCATTCTTGATTAGTGATTTTCACAGTGATCTGGAGTCACCAGTGTTTAAAGCTTCTCCGAAGAGAGCTCAGTGGTAGGAGTGAGGGATCCCTTCCAGGTGGAGCATGCCATTTGCCAAAGCCAGTAATTCCATTCATAAATTTGGTCCTTTGTATGTAACTGATCTCACACCCGATGTGATGGATGGCAACATTTTTAAAGATTGGACTGGTAGTCTCTGTTTTCTTATTTTGATAACAACTCTGATGTCCCCCAGGTTAGATCACACTGGAGGAACTTTTTAGAAAGGCGAAACTAGAGAACTTTCCTTAGAGTTACTGATGTCAGATCACACACGTTCTGTTCTTTATTTCACCTAGTTTCCTTTAAAAATAAATAAACCAAATCTTACCCACCTGTATTGGAGTTTTTAACTCCTTCCATTCCACCAGTTTGTGCATCTATTTGCTGATTGCAGTCATGTTTTGTGGAGCAGCAGAGATCTTAGGGGCAACTACGCGCCTCGCTGCTGCATGAAAAGGAGTGGCTGGATATGGAGAGACCCTAAAAGTACCTTGACTGACAAAAAAGCTGCCTGGAAATTTATTAGCGACCAGAGAAGCTGCATGGAGTGAGACATGAAACACCTCATAGCTGTCCTAACTGCCTGAGCAGAGCTTCAGTTGGAGCCTGTAAGCATCCACAAGACAAAGGTATAGGAAGCCAGACTGTGTTAGTTCTGAAATCATGGCACTACTTAAAAGGAAAGGAAGGGAAGACAGAAACTCTTTCAGTCTTTCAAACTGGAAGATGTCCAAGGAAACAGGTAAAAGGTTATTAGCTCAGGTGTCTTTTGTAGATAGAGACTCATGTATGTTGGGTCAAGGGTGCAAAAGAGTAACCCAAGCCTTTAACAAACAAAGGAAATCCTCAAACCCACAGTTGTTCTAGCTTTCTGTGTTCTGGACCCCTTTTATTCATCATGAGCACTACCGACACTAAGTGCTTTTAATTCAGTCTGTTAAATGCCAATATTTGCAAGGTGGGGGTATAATCAACACACTCTCTCAAGCCTAGTTATTTATAAGCATCTACTGCTTTCATTTCAAACCAGCCTCTCTTTCAAATGATCGAGACGTTACCCAGTTGCTTGACACCCACAATAAGGTCACTTGCAATGCTGAAGGTGGCTTGGGGTGTCACCCACACAGTGCTTTGCCTCAGCCAGTACACCCCACGGCAAGGCCAGTAAACCTGTCCTATTTAGACATGGAGAACACGTGGCAACACTGACTCAAGCTGGGAAAGGGAGGACTGACCTCTGAGCGGTCAGTCTTGTGGAGGGTGGTAGCACTAATGATATAGCTACAGAGGTGATTACTAGTTCAGCTTTTTAAAAAATAAGGCTTTTTTTTTTTTCTCCCTCAGATTAGGGACACTGTGTGTTTCCTGTCATACTCTATAACTTTGATTTATTTATTTTTTTTTTTTTTTTTTTTTTGTAGTGGGGCTGCTTACAGGGCGGGTGAGGAAAGTACTCGCAATTAAGTTGGTCGGCTGGAGATTATATGTGCACATTTAGGAACTGTGTTTCATGGTTTTGCTTTTAAAGCTAATATAATAATTTTGTTTTAATGGATAGTTGAAAACTGTTCTAGGTAAACAAGCCACGTAGAGCCAGGCTTCCAGAAGAATTGAGTCGTTCACTTCTCTCTTCCAAATTGAGGCATTCCCGTTAGGCCGTATTTCTAATAACAAAGCAGAGATTTGAACATAATTGGACTTCACAGATGAACTATTGCTCAGGCTTGAAGGTAACGCCACCATATATTTGTTTCTTTACGTAACTTGTATTAAATGGAAAAACATAAATCCTTTTCAGTGGGAGAGGAGAAGAGGAGATGGTTTTCATTTGGCATAATTTCCTGTGAGACGTGGTTCTAAACAAGGCCCATATTTACACAAGACAATACCGTTTTACATGTACCAGTATATCCAGCACGTCTTAAAATTGTTTAGCCAGCCCCAGGTATTAAATACCTTCACAGTAAATGTGTTTAATAAAAGTAGATGAAGTTTGAAATAATTTTTGAATAATTTTACAGTAGAAACACCAGTTAAATCAACCCCATTGCAGTAATAAATGTCACAAAAACAATTAATTATACTCGCTTGCCACTGCAAAATCAATTGTGTAACTGTTCTTCTCAAACTGACTTTTACATTACTAAATCCTAAACACTACACTTCTGTAACTTGTCAGAATCAGGTTTTGGTTAATAGATATTTTCAGTGATGTAATGGGAACTTCTGGCATGGAGTCAGAATATAATGGACTGTGATTAATGTTTTAATAAGCACTTTTCTTCTACTTATGATGCAGCAGTGAAATGGTTTCCTGCTTGGATTGATAGAACAGCAGGTGTGCGTGTGTACTTTTTTCTTTCATTAAGAATAAGTTTTTAAGTTCTTCTGCTTGAAAATATTTAATGTTTTTCCTTGAGTCAAATGCCACTGATTTGGGCTTTTCAGTTTGTTTCTTTTAAATCCAGCTATTGCTGATATTTCTCATTTGGAAGTGGAGGGTGCTGTGGAAACCTTTTCAGTACCTAAAATAATTGCTTTGCAAAAGAGGAAACTCATTAGTTTAAAAAATAGTTTTGATACATTGACGTTTTCATCAGTGAATGGGTTTGTTTGAAAAAAGCATTAGAGTAAATCAAAAGTGTGCGAGAGCAAAGTACAGTGTTGAAAATATTAACGGGTGAGACTTATTAATTAAGTTGATGTAATACACTTGCTACATGCTTGGTTACTTTTGTACTGGAAGTGGTTGTGTTATTCTATAATATGTATATTTCGACCAAAAAAAAAAGGTCTATTTTAGTCATTGTTTTTAATGACCATCGATCTAGATTTGTTACAGAACAGGCTTTTTACTTAGAGATCCGGTCATCTCCTGTCCTGATGTAGAGATGGTGTTTCTTCTAAGATGCTGCTCAAGGTGAGCATATTCTCTATGCTCTTAACGCCCTCCTGATATCAGGTCGTGGTTGCGCGCTTGATCTCCACCCTTCCTCTGCAGAAGAATATGGACATGTAACCGCAGAGCACGAGGACTACCTTCTGTTGAAAACAAAGTAGTCTCTTATTTCCTTCTCCTCTGGCCTTGTAGGCTGGATAGAAACATTGGATATATCTGTAGAGAGAGGAGAAGAGGATGAACCCTATAGAAGGAGGAGGTCCCATGTGTTGAGTATTGCTGGCTTTAGTCCACTCAAGCAGATTCTTAGTGCTTCTGCGCACTCATTTCAAAAATTTGGGTGAGACTTTCTGAAAAAACAGAAAAGGTGCTGTGGTCCCGGCTCCAGTGCAGGTGCACTTCTCTCTCTTCTGGAGCCTGTTGATGTTAATTGAGATTCGAGATAACAAGTAGTTTATCCATCTCTCTGTACTTTCCCCTAAAACTGGGAATATTATTGATTCTTCTCTTCTCAGGACGATCAACTCATACTTTTTCTATCAGCGTTGGAACAAATGCAGATATTGGCATATTCGTGTTTCTAATATTTACTGAGAATTTCCCAAACAACCCCTATACCTTGGTTTTATGGCAACTCTCTGTACTGGAGTAGCATCTGTCTTGCATAGAGAAGGCTACTTGTGTATTTCCTTTATTTGCTACTGCTGTGTTTCTTTAGCTCTCCCTAGAAGGTGAGTTCTGGCTGCTATCTTTATTTCCTGACTCTATTCCAGAATTTGTGAGGAAACACTCATGAATAAAGCCAAAAAAAATCTGTACCTCTTCTCCCCTTCCTGTTATAGAAGATTCCCTCATTCCTCCTCCCCATTTCACATTTTAGGCCCTGATGGATTAGGCAGACTTCTTGCTCTGTGGTCTTTGATTCTGTTAATTGTCAAAAAGTATTTCAGAAATGAGGGAGAAGAGGATATCTGCACTCTGAGGCCATTGCAAACTTTGGAAGCATAAAGGCTCTGCAGTTCCAGATTCTCTTCAGCACACAGTTAACTTTGGAAAAGTCACACAGATACAGAGTCTGCAAACAATCTAAAATTTGGAAAGAAAACTAAAATACTACCTTTTTTTTTTTTCTTCCCCCCCCATTTTATTCCATGATGTAGGTGCATCCTGCTTTTTTTCTCACCAGAAGAGCAGCGAGTATTGTTGGGAAGGTGCGAGTACAATGGGAGTTTGCTTTTGAGAGTCTACTGTGAATGAGCGGTACTCTGCCTTGAGCAGTCCAGGGCGTAGGATCCTCCTTCTTGATCTTTTGGCTTTTATCTAAGAGCAGTCACTGAAGTTGCTATATTTGTGAAACTTTTCACATGTTCTCACTTGTCCAAAAGTGATCTGTAGACATTTTAGGTCTGCTGCATTCGCTCAATTGATGTAGCCATTAAATGTGCTTGGAAAAGCATGGACTAGCACAAGAACGTTGTCAAGAGTAAGGGCTGGGCTGGCCACTAGCTGAATCACAGATGCTCTCTATTAATCCCTCTCCCTTCCCAAAGGGGAATAAGGGAGAGAGACTTATGGATAGGAAAAGAAAACTGAAACAGCTTTAATGAAAATAATAGCAGTAACATGAAATATATATAAATATTTACAAAACTAGTGTCAAACCCAACCTCCCAATGGCGGTTACGCCACCCATCACCACTGGTGCTGTGGTGATGGGTGACTGGGGAAGTCTCAGACTGGACCCGATGGCAGATGGGAACCAAATTTAGGAACCGTGATTCAGAAGTGCACAGATTGGGAATGAAGGCAGAGCAACAGATGGAATCCTCCTCAGGTGCTGGACACTGAAGAAGAGATCCTTCAGGTTTATACCGAACATGACGTATATGGGATGGAATCTCTCGTTGGTCAGTTTAGGGTCCTGTCCACTCCTCCCCGCAGGTGTGGTCTTTTACTTTTTGGCACCTCAACATGGTGCACAAGATTTAGCAGTGACCTTGGTCTGCACAGGAGAAGTATAAGCAAGAGCCTTTCTGCACACACCAATCCTTGGTAGGAACTCTAAACACGGAGCGTTATCAGTGCTAGAAGCAGACACTGTTGGCAAAAATATGCTGTTAACTTCAGAAAGTGCAGTTACTTACGAGAGGCGGAGCTGGAAAAAAAAAAAATCACTGAACAGGATTGGTTCTGTTCCAGCTCAAACCAGGACAAACATATAAAACTGTTGTCCAATACTGCAAAGATCTGAGCAGTTGATGGTGTTGTAACAGCTGCTGCTGACCCTGGAGATGACAGCAATGGAAATTCAATGCAACTGCTCTCCTCACCGTTTTCATGAGTTCTTGCAGTGAATGCTGCCGGGCTCCTTCCCTACCTTCTCCTAAGAGCTGTAGGACATTCACAAGTTTCCTGACTTATTTTTGGCTCCAGTATCGAAATGCTATTCTGAAAAATTCCTGTGGAATGTGCTCGAGTGCTGATGGTGACACGTTTAAAATTAAATAAAAGCTAAACGAAGGTCCAGTTCTGCTCCTGGCCATGACACAGGGGATTTTTAGTGGCTTTTGTGGGGACAGATTTAGGCCTGCAGAAGTCCCTACCCTTGGGCAGTACATGTGGATACTACTTTCTTTTGCAACACAGTGGATGAACTGTGTGTGCTCACAGGCTCTTCCCTATCATTGAGGAGTGTGCTTGACATGGCTCAGGGATATTTGCAAAGGGAGCAAAGGAATGTGGCGACCTGGCTGGGCTACCTGTGCTACAGGCTGTTCATCAGGGTGGTAGCTTGGCCGAGTTAGTAGGCATTTGGCTTTGCTGGGGACTGTTGGCTGCTAGTTGACTTCCCTGTATTTCAAAACAAATGCTGCAAAGCTGTCTGGAGCTATCTGCTGAGATAACTGCCATATGTACTACAGTAGCAAGTTTTACAGGCTGTCTGCCCTGGGAATTTAAGATCAGGAAAGAAAATCAATGCCTCTTCTAATGCTATTTTTATCCCTTCAGAAAAGTACTTTGTGAATGGGACTAACAAGTATATGAAGTTTCAGTACACTTCCTTTTCATGTCTTCCTTGTGCTTGAGCGCACCTCTTGTTTCTGAGGCAGTAGTGGAGCGGTGATCAAATTTAGTTTGATGTGTCAGCATCTGCCCAAGAGCCTTGCTGAGGAATAGCTGGTAAGTGCAGCAGGGGCTCTAGCCTAGACCTCCAGAGAGGGAGCTGGTTTCACTTCTTCATCGCTGTCTTTGGGTCAGCCTGAGAAACCTAGTAAGGTCAAACTTCTGAAATCTGTGGTACTTATACATCTAAGCTCCTTATAAGCCTGTCCTGTTGTTATTTCTTCCTGCCCCCCACATTGGTGCTTTGATTCATTATCTACAAAATGGGAATATCTGTTTTGAAATATCGATATTAGGCTCTGGGAGATACTTGCTACTTAGAGCAGAGGGGACTGTGTCAACTGGGTGGAGGTGATAATACAGGCTGCTGGTGTTCTCAAAGAATAGTACATCTTCTATTTTGGGCTGCTTTGAAGGATGGTTATTTGCAAAAATTCTTGGAGTTTTTGTTGACTCATGAATTATATTTTGGTTTTATTCAGCAAGTTTTTGCCCGTTCTGAGGGCTCCAACAGCTGAAACAGCATCGTCTTGCCACATGGCAGTTTCAGCTGAGTCTGGTGTTTGAAATGGCAACACTGCTAAATGTTTGTGACTTGTTTTTAGAGCAGCATTTCAGCTGCCAGTTTCCTTAAGAAAGCAAAAACAACGTGAAAAGCAAGAAATACAAATAAAGGAGAGGCTTTAAAATACTTCTAATGTAAAAAGTAACAAGCTAAAGAAAAAAGGGTTCAGAAGACATGCTAAATTTAGCAGAATTTCTTGAAGTAATAGGTAAAGGACAATAAAGGAGCATATGTGCTCCTTGCTTCCTTTCACTTTCTTTCCTCCTCCTTTTCTCCAAATTACATATAAACTAATGGATTATGGGTTTTTTTTCTTGATGAGCTGTTTCCAAATATTTTTTTCCTATGGTAAAAGGCTTGGATGCTCCCAGAGGAATAGCTGCCACATGGTGAGGGTAAATGTAGAGAGGAACGAGAGCTCCCAGAAACACTCTACCTCCTTGCAAAGTGATGAAGAAGCTGCAGTGGTACCATTAAATCTTCCAAGAAGAAGGTGGGACTTAGGGCATCCATCAGGAATAACCGCTTTGAAGGCATTCTACTGGAACGATTTTATTGCGATATATGTTTGTGTGTGTATGCATCCGTCTGTATGTATATACCATTATATATCATTGGGCATTTACAGTTTAGTAACTCCTGGTTGTTATTGCTGTGGTATTATTAGGTGTTTCTGTAGGCATGGCAATGCATTGATTGTTTCAGCAACTACAGCTGAAGATAGGTGGTTTGCCCCAGGAGAGAGAAGCTAAACTCAGAGAATTTACTGCAGAAAATTATTTGAATACTGAATAGACAGAAGTAACTTTTTTTTTTTTTTTTGGTAGAGCAACTGAGTGATGAGTCTGTCTTGCTGGTTTTAATGCTCTGGAGGCTGAATCTGAATTGATTAAAAACACACACTAGCTTAGGAGCTTAGGCTAATCTGACTAGAGAAGGAAAGGTGTTGGAAACACGGTGTTTGCATAAAAGGACGTATTGGCCCGTGGGGCGATGTGGGCTGTTTGGAAAAGTGCTTATGGAGCTGCAGAGGAGGAGACCGACCGTGCAGAGAGATGGATCAGATCTGATCCCGTTGCAGCTTCCTCTGTAGCCTTTGTTAAATCAGGTAGACTAAAGTCCTCAAAGGTGGTTAAGCACCAAAATACCTCTGGAGTTTGGCTTCAGTCCATATGCAAATCCTTCCTTTTTTTCTTCCTTCTGTTCCCCTGCTTGATTTTTCTTTGTGTAGGTATCCACCTCCTTAGCTACAGAAGGAACCAGAGCTCATGTTTTGTAAGTTGGCCACCATTATCTCTGTTTTTTTCCAGTATTAATTAATTTGTGTAGTGCTGTCTCTCGTGTGACCTGTGTTCTTTGCTCCTGGCTGCATGACCCTTGCTAATAACCAGTCTCCAGTTGGAAGAAGTCTGGTTTAGTAAGTGCTACAGATTACCCTGAATAATTCATCTGTTTTCCCAGCCCCCTCAGAATTTTTGACAGCTGTGCATTTTACAAGGGGTTGCTTTTATATTTTCCTTTAAATCATAGATGAAATAAAAGGAGATCCCTGCAGGGAAAATACCTCATCAGATGATGAATCCCCATTTACACTTAGTTCTTCAGATCTATCTGTGTAAATCATGCTTCGATACTTTTTTTGGTGTGATACCTTATGAAACTAATTTGAATGTGGTACTTTAAGAAAAAAAAATAAAAATTGCATGTTTTTGTTATAAACCTAAAGGTGAGCTTGATCTTTCCTTTTCATTGAGGTGAATCACGAAGGGATGTGTTAATTCTTAGGGTAAAGAACTTCGAGACCAATGTCGGTTAACCAAATCTGTAGGGCAGTGTGGAATATATTCAGCAGCAGTGCGTGAAATGGACAGAGCAGACAGTGGGAGCTTTTGCGCCCTAGTGGGATTAAAGGGTAACTCTGATGCAAAAGAGAGCTAACTCAGGAAGAAGACCTATAGCATTCTGGTAGAAATCTTACTAAATCTCTTTCTTCCTTGAAAAAATGGAATCTACCTTTTGTACAAAAAGTGAGGAATTTACATTGATACAACTTTAACCCTCGTAAAGAGTTATTGGGAAATTGTGTAAAGCTGCTTCTAGAGCAGCTTGGGCTTGTGTGTTGGAATAGCACAGAGGTGGTCTGGGAAGAGCTAGATCTGTTTCTGCTGTGGTTTTTGCTCTTCTGTGGCTCCAGCTGGTAGAACCTTTGTTAGTACAAGTAGTTCTCAGTCACGAAGGGGCCCATCATGTTAGCCTGTAGTAGATTTACATGCCAAATAAGTCTTCGAAAGCCTCCATAGCACTTGTGTGGCAGAGAATACCATACTTCTGTGTAGCTACTTTAAAGTCAACATAGTAGAGTGCTCGCCCTGCTGATGGGGGATCAATGTGGTCCTTTGCTGTCTTCTCTTAAATCACATCAGCAGCCTGTCAGATGTGATGCACTGCACTGGACCAAACTTGACAGGAATTATTAGCTTTACATTGTTAGTAAAGAAATTTTATTTGACCAAACCCCCTTTCTCAGCAGAGAGTGCCTTTGCAGAGTAAAATAGAGCTTTTTTTTACTTCAGAATAGGTCCATGCCCAAATAAAAGTGACTGGTTTTCTTCTGTGCTGTGTAGGGACTTATATGCTGAGAAGTATCAGTCAGTAGAGACCCTGACGTTTCCCAATTATGCATCCAGTGACTGCTCCTAGTTCCTGGCTGTGAGAGCTGGAGTACTGGTCCAGTTGCTTTTAACAGTCGATTATAAGGAAATGCTTTTTGATAGAGAAGCTCTTTTTTCAGCACCTGCATTACCCACCATGCTGCTATGTATTTATTTACATTTGAACTGAAGAGCTGCCTTATGCACGTTAAGTTGTCTTTCCCCTGCTGCCCCTAATTGGGAGGTTTATACCTGGATGTACAGCGAACAAAAGCGTTAAACTGGGGCTAATGGGGAGTGAGTTTGGACTTATTAGTGACCGTAAAATGTGATGAGACCTGGCACTTGGTTTAATGATACCAAAGAGTGGTATGACGTGTAATCTAATGACATTGAATTGTACAGTGTTGCATAAAGCATTAATATTTCACATAGTCTTAAAAAAAAGAAAAAAGCTTGGTTATAACATGCAGTGCATGTTTGTACACAAACATGCGTGCACCCGTTTATGGCTGTATGTTAAAGCAGCGGCCCACTCTGTTTCTTAAATTTCTTGTTACAACAAGGAGTTTCTGTAGCTTAATAATACAAGAAATTAAGCAGCTCAAGAGCACAAAGCAGGAAAATGATCACCTTTAATTTTCTACAGATGTTTGTGATGACTGAAAACTAGAAGAGTTTCATAATGAAATAGCAAATTGCATGAAAGAGCTTGAACTTCAGTACAAAGACATGCTGTATTTTAATATTCTAGAGGAGTGGATCACGGACTAATATAATAATCACTCACCTCTTGTTTTCCAGCTTTTTCACTTGACGTAGCTATGGAACTTCCCTTTAAAGCACAGTAACTTCTTTAAAACACATCTGATGTCAAGTAGGTGTAGAAGCTTGTGTCAGACACAGAGAAGATGGCAGGTTCGGCTCTGGCAGACGATACAGATGCAGTGAAGTTAATTGGCTTTGCCAGGGGAGAAAATTCTTCCTCTCAATTATGTCAAATGCCAGACAACTTTTCAGAGATGGGGAGGGAAGTGTGCCTAAAGGCCAATACTGATGCAGTGCTTTTCTAGGACGTGCTTTCTGTGCTTTATTTTTATTTTCACTTTTTTTTTGGTTTATTATTCAAGCTTTCAGGGATAAAATAATAAAATCGACTAACTCAATTGCATCTTTGTTTTTGGGATTCTCAGACCTCATAAATACATTCCTCTTCTGCGGTCCTTTAGGATTTGCTGCCTGGTTTTGTGAAGATAGAAACTTTCAGGAGACTCTATGAAGTCCTGGAGTTTTTTCTTTATTTTTTTTCCTTCTGCCAGTTTTTAGCTGCTCTGTCTTTTCGACTTCATGCTGGTATAACTTAAACCCTGTCAAAGTCAACGGGTTTCTGTCACATTCTAAGTTTCTGGTATTTGGAAGACAGAGGAGAGGACTGGGCTTTGTACCTTGTTCATTAATCCCTGGTCAGGACTATAGCCTGTCTCCTATATGAAGCCCTGCAGTTTTGTGTTCCAGCACCACATGATTCTTTTACAGAAATTTCCTGTCAGTGGAGAAGGGAGCCAGCGAGGCTGTCATGGTGGAGGTTATTGCTTTGTGGAATAAAGCTCCGTTTTCTCCACTTGGACACCTTTTTGTCCCTCAGCTCAGTTTTTGATTTTTTCGCTCCGTGGTTTTTTCCACTGCAACTCCTGATAAGTATTATTGCCAAGAGATGAAAAATAAAATAAATAATAAAAAAGGATTGATACAGGCAGCTTTTTCTTCTCTATCACCTTCTTCTGAGATTGTGATGCAGGACAGAGCACAGTGGTGGGCAGTTCGTGCACGGGCAGGTTTGTGCGTGCCCCACAGAGCATCTGTACTACAATTAAAAGGGTCTATGTCTCTATGAGATATTAAAGTTCATCTGTAGTAAGACTGGTAACCAGACCACATTCCCTCTCTCCTATAAGCACTATGGGTAGTCCAAAGATAACACTCAAGTTAGTTTTTACAGGCTGGGAAGACAGGACTGGCTGGTAAATGTTAGATTCCTGCCCACTGGATGGGTTTCC
This sequence comes from Baryphthengus martii, assembly GCA_013396935.1. Taxonomy (NCBI): domain Eukaryota; kingdom Metazoa; phylum Chordata; class Aves; order Coraciiformes; family Momotidae; genus Baryphthengus; species Baryphthengus martii. The sequence goes on along the minus strand of VWZK01003727.1, from coordinate 41,683 downwards.
TTCTCCTTGGATGAGCCCTTTAAGTCGTCAAGGCTGAGGTTGGTTGCCTTACTTTTTGTGCCTTGCTGTTCAGTAACTCTTAGGGCTTTTTCAAGAGTGTGTTGGTAAATCTTATAGTGTTTCTATTTTATGTGATTGGGAGTTTTTTGTTACTTGTTGCTGGTTTTGCTTCACAGAAGTGCCTAGGAACATATAGTGCAAGTTCATCATATTAGACACTGTACAGTGATTTAGAAGTATGTGGAGGAACAGTTCAAACTGCCTAGATGTGGACGATGCCATCTTTAAAAGATAAAAATAACACACAGCAGTAACAGACTAGCTCCCTTTTATTTCTCGTGAACTTGACTCTCTTCTTGCTAAATGTGGCAATACTATCAAAACTTTTCATTCTTATGGCTTCTCCCTGTCAGTATAACTGTTCCAGACCTTTCAGTGGCAAAGAACTCAATTCCATTGGTGGAGTCCAACTATTTTACTCATCCTTGCATCTGGTTTTGTTGCCTTAAACCCCAGATTTTTTCAGATTGACACAATATTGATCACAGTTGCATTTGGTTAAATTTGAGGTTAGTTTACATGAGTCAATGATGAAATTTCATGTGACAGTATTTTGAACATCAGGCATTCATTATCTTTAAAATAATTATTTGAGAAACTTTATTCACCCACTAAATGTACTTTCATTAAAACAAGCCCTTAGTATGCATAGTTTAGATTTGGAATCATGATAAGTTTGGTTTTTCTCACGTTTCTTGGAATGTGCTTTCGGTTTAGCTAAACAGTATTCTATTTAGGGCATAATCTTAAGAATAATTTTTGTAATTCTGACAGCAAATGTTGTAGCATGATAATTATGCCATAAGGATCCAATGTTTTTTCCATCGTAAACTGGCTATAATCTCAGTTCTGGAATACAGCTTTCTTGGTGCTCTTGTTTCTTCACGTGATGGTGCAATTTTGTCCACAGAAATGATTTCTTAATAAAGTCCACCATTTGAGTTAGCTACATGCTAAAGTGGTTCAAAAAGAAAAGTCTGTCTCTCCCTCTGAAGTGATAAATAATTTTTTGAACTTTTCTTAAAGGAAATTTGCTTTTAAGAATGAGTTAAGCCAGCAGATACAGTTCAGAAACAGACTTGATTCTTGCATATATTAATATACCATGCTCATTTAACCATCTTAATTTAGAAGTGAGAACTAATTATAGCAATACAATCTGGTGACATTAACTTACATTAACAAAGCAAAACAGGACGTAGTGCTTTATAACTTCAAGGGTCAATACTGGCACCAGTACTGCTTGGCCTCTTCATTGCTGCCTGGGGAAGCGTCTGCCCTCAAAGTTTGCAGGCAATATGAAGTTCAGACGATCAACTTGTGCACCAGATGGTTGTGCTGCCCTTCAAAGGGACCTCGAGAAGCTGCAGAAATGGTCTGGCAGCAATCTCATGAAGTTCAGCAAAGAGAAATGCAAAGTCCTGCACCTGGGGAGGCATAACCCCATGCACCAGTGCTGGCTGGGCACTGACCAGCTGGAAAGCAGCTTTGCACACCAAGTTGACCATGAGCCAGCAATGTGTCCTTGTGGGAAAGAAGGCCAACAGCCCACGCTCCAACGTAGAGTGTTACCAGCAGGTTGAGGGAGTTGCCTCTTCCTCTCTGCTCAGCGATGGTGAGAAACACATCTAGAGTGTTGAGTCCAATCCTCGCTCCGCAGTGCAAGAGACATGGACATACTGGAGTGTGAGGCCTTGGAGTGTCTGCTGTCTGAGTTGAGATTTGAGGGAGCTGGAACTGGAGGCTCAGAAGGTTCTTGTCTGTTTGTGCAAATACCTGATGGAGGGCAGGGAGTAAAGAGATCAAAGCCAGACTCTTCTCCGTGGTGCCTAGTGAGAGGACAAGAGGCAGTGGGCACGAATTGAAATACAGGGAATTCCATTAATCCAACTAATTCAATTGTCTGTAGCGAAATGAATGGCGCTCGCTTCTTTGTAGCAAAAAGCAATGGTATTGTCTTGTTGGGCCTTTGATCTCTGTAAAGTGCTCTGATGTGGTGAGATCATCATGAGGAAGCACTAACAGGTCTTTCCTTGAATTTTGTATTTAACTCCATGTAAAAGGAAGAAGGAAAAACAGAGTTGAATATGTGCTTATTGTGATAATTCATTTCTGTCAACAGTTAGCTTGTTTCTCAAAGTTACTGTACAGAGTGGGATATTGGCAAATGATTTGATTATTTTTCGCTGGAAATTAATACGTCTGTGTCAGCTTTTCACTATGGCGCTAGTTTTGCTTTCCAGATCAGTAAGACTACTGGCTTCCCTTTCAAAACTCATTTTCTTTATCGGTTTATTTGCTTATGTGTCTTGATAATCTTTCTAGTTACTGCTTCAGAAGATGTGGGAAAGGGAAGAATACTTGTTCCCTGAAGGCTGCTGTAAACCAGCCATTGCTCATATGATACTCGAGGAATGAAATATTTCCATACAGCGTAAAACTTCATCTCAAATAAAGTCTTGAGAAGTTAAACTATCGTTAAATATTCTGTAGACCAACATCTTGCAAGGGGTAAATAGCCTGGCCTTGATCCAGGAAGGCACTTAACAATGTGCTTAACTTTAAGCGCATTGAATATTCTTACTGGCATGAGTGAAAAATCAATGAAGCTACTCACATGCTTAAAATAAGACATGTGCTTAAGTGTCTTTCTGGACCTCAGCCAGGGCGTTCAGCCTGCAAAATGGGCTGGATTCTAATTGTGGGCAAAAGCCAGTAGTGTTTCATTTTGCTTGTCTTGTGTGTTTCTGAAGAATTCATTGATATTGTCTGTGTTTATTTTAATTGGCCTCCATTTCCCGTCTAAGCCCTACCAACTCCAAAGCTCTGGGAGTAAAATAGATGTGTAACTTAGGGTTGTCAAACAGGTTGTCAGGGATAGTACTTAGACTGTATATATTGCTATAGAGCAGGGACTGAACTTCAGAAAAGCTGGGAAAAGATGAGGTGAAACGTGATTGTTTTCTTTGGTAGCCAAGGTTTTAATATAGAGAGAAAATGAAGAGGAGAGAAGAGAAGGGCTGGTGACACATCACACCTTTTCAGTTAACGTAGTTGCTTCTCAGGAAACATTAAAGAATGCAGACAGATGCATTAATAATCTGCTGGCAGTGACTGTAGCCTTGGCAAAGTAGGCTTTCCTACCTATTATTGATTTTTCTGACTCTCCGGCAGCAATTTGCAATGGGTGGCTTGATCCCTTACCCTCAAAATGGGCAGTGAGATGAGTTGTCACAGCCAAAATAATTTTTGCTTTCTAACCAATCCCTCCTGTTTCTTCAACAGCATCTTTTACTGCTTAGATGACAATTTCCACTGCTGACAACTGTGAATGATAAAGTATACTATATTTAAACACAAAGGCCTCCATGGCTAGAGGTGCAAAATAACCCACCACAAAGCTACTGAGCTCTTCGCTGGCAGCAGCGAAGAACCCAACCCTCCAGCGCTGTCTATCTGGGGCATTACTGGTTGGCAAGTGTAAAAAGCAGTGGAGCCACAGTGATTTAGAAAAAAAATCTTTGCTGTCTACTCTAACTTACTTGTCTAAGGAAATAGTGTGTCATTCTTCTCCCACCCGCTTTTGGTTTTCAACATCCAGACATTGGTTGTCTCCCACTTCTCCTCTCTGTTTATGGCTTCCTCCTTACGTCCAACGTTATTCTTTACTTCCTTTTCTATCCAGGTTGTTTGAGCCCACACAGCACATTCTTTTTCCATGTACTGCCTTTGGGTTGTCACTGTTGATATTTCTTCACCTGTTTTTTTTTACTAGAGATGAGAGGTTTTGTTTCCTTATATTGGATTTGGACTGGATGAGAGAGAAGCTTAGAGAGTAATTGAAAACAGAGTGGCCAGAACAAAGGAAAATCCTGCATAACACTTGTAAAAGGGTTAAATATGTACAATTAGAAGAAACCAGTTGACACCATGGAATTTTATATGTAACTACAAAAGTATCTCCTGAAAATGCATCTCCATGAACTGCTGCTGGTTTTGGGAGACCTCTTTCACAGTGGCTCTTGAGCAGTTTTTGAATGAGTTTGCTTGTAGGTCATTGGCTTTCTTTCAGCTGCAGAAGTGTGCTTGCTCTAGCACCCCAAGCTTGGTTTTTAGTATGTTTCAAGGTAACTAAGCAGTGTTTTCCATGTGTACTTGCCCTCATGGCCGTTTATTTCTTTAAATTGTGAATTCCACTTTTACCTAAATAACTTAATAGTGTCACCTGTCACATACAGAGTTTCACCTAAATTGAGGAAGAGGTGATTTAGGGTTCAAGTTTAGAAGGTGTATTCAGATTTGAGCACAGTCAACGGTATTTTAAATGGTGAAATGATGTGTGCTGAAGATACCAGAGACAGAATTAAAACTGGAAGGGTGGATGGGGAAAGGTATTTGATAGCTATTTTTCTTTCAACTATTTTCCCTTTAGCTCTACTAAAATTGACTTTGACCTGAAGTCTAGGTCTGTGAGTGTCTGTTTGCAGGTGTCTTCAATGTGGCAGAGCCTTCTGCCACCTAGTGTTAATGTCAGTTCTCTCCTCAGCAGGGTATCACCGCATCGTTTATTAAATGTCCTTATTTATTAATAATCCCCTCCCAGTTGCGGGGCGCTCTCTGTGAATGTTTAAAAATGCAGTTTCTGCACCAGGGGGTTTCAGAAGCAATTCAATCAGTATGTATAACTTCTTTGGATACATTTATTGAGGATGCAGTTTGCAGGGTGGGTTGAGTTGTTATACGAATAATCCATGGAGAATTTCAGTAACTGGGAATGTCACTTCTCTGTAACAACTTTGTTAGCACTTTTCTCCCCTAGGTGGAACTAAAAGGTTCTGCCTAACTCAGCACACTTCTGCTTTGGTACCTGTGCTCCTGCTGGTTCAGGAAAAATTGTATTAGATGCAAAGCAGCAGAGAATAAAAATTATTTCAACAAAAGTTAATAAAATATTGGTTCCATTTAGACACTTAACTCATTGTCTTTTTACTAGAGCAAAATTAAAATCTCTGGACATCACTGCTTTTTTCCCCTCTAGAAATTCCACCAGAGCACAATAGAGAAGGACAATAAAATCCAGAGAATTACACCCAGATTTCGCAATAGAAATGTTAAACTGTTAAAACAGAAAAATAGGCTTAAAATAGGCTTACTTTAAGCCAAACAATAATAGCTCCTACCATATGTTGACAGATAGGAGGAAACTTCTTAGGATTGAAGGAGTGGGCTTTTTTTTTTTTTACTTAATTCTGCTATAAAAATGTTTTCAAGAGAACAGAGCAACTCTTTTCCCTTCTCCCTCCACCTCTGTGAGCTGTCTTCAACTGCTCAGAGTGGGACTAAATGGTTCCTTTCCAGGTTGGTTTTCGAGAGCTCAGCCAAAAGGCTGCACGTGACTCAGGCAGATGCTTCTAATTCTTAGCCCAGCCGTGGGTTTGAGGAGAAGCCCTCACTCCCAGCTCCTGCCCTCCTTTCTTTTCTCTCTCCCACCTCTTCCAGGCCTTCCTGAGGAGCAAATGCCAGCGTGGCTGGGAGTTGTAAACTTGATCCTCAATATGGGATTGAAATGCTGACCTGATCAGCAGCAACCAGAACCTGAAGGAGCAGAGGGTCTAATGCATTAGAGCATTAGTCAGCTGCGATACTAGGCGGCCTGTTTTTTTCACCTTGCTTTGACCTGCCTGAACAGTCTCATCTTCTTTAAATAGCGTAATTCAGACGGCAACCTTTTTGCTTTCGACAATTATGCTTTTCAAATGCTGCCTAAAGAAAATACCTTTGGGTTCTTATTATCTCAAATGAATAACTACGACCACGATTGCTCTGTGCTTGTAGTTACTCATTTGAGATAATTATTAGGTTTGGTGGCTTACTTATCTGAGCAGTATCAGAGGTTAAAAACCCTCTAGAAATTCTTGTGCATCTCGTGCTGTTTTGTTTCTGAGTCGTATTAAAGTGGAATTACCATAGGACATAAATACATCGCTGCTCTGTCCGAGCGGAGGATGCTGTGTCACAGCGAAAGCAGAATAGTTCTGCTGACCTGGGGAGGACAGTATTTTCAAAGCTGAGGTTATATACAGCTTTTTCTTTGTTCAGATGATGTTTTTTCCATCAGAAGTGATTGGGAGGCAAAGCCTGTGGCTGTGGTAAATGCATTCCTGGTGTTACTTTCCGGCTTGCAGTCCTTCATGCCAGCAGGGAGGAGACGGTGATGTTTCTTTCCCCTTAGGTCCAGCTCATCATTCTCACCATGATCAGAGCCCTGCAGTGGCGTTTCAGAGCTGTGCAACAGAGCAGGCAGATAGAAGAGGTGAACTGGGGGAGGATGCAGGGGCAAAGAAGAGAAGACTGTTTATTATCTCCATTTGCCTGCAGCCTTCCTCTGACTATGCCTGACACCTGAGTCACCCAGGGGCTCTGTCCTCCCCTGCTGGAACTACAGCACAGCCCTTCAGTGCAAAGAAAAACCTCTATATGTTTGCTGGTGAGTCCATTTTCCAGCTTGGACCCAAAGTTGAGGTCCTTACCAGACCTTCGGGGGTAACAACACCTCCTCTCTGCTTTCAGGACGCTGTCCAGTGCGCTGCAGTTGTGGTACAACCATGACTGTCCTTGCCACAGAATTAGACATCAAGCAAAATGTACTGAAAGAGAGGGGGAAGGAAAGTCCCTGTGCATCTCCATCCTCTTTCTGTTGGTGTTCCTGACTGAGCGCTCTGTTCAGAAAGGGCTCCATTTGCTTCACAGCTGCATAATTTACATGGTAGCTGGTCCAGGAGGAATCTCTTTCATGTAGCTTGCTCAAAGCCCCAGTTCATCAATATGGATTGCTTGCCGTGCGCTGGGGGATTTATGGTACGCGGTGGGGTGTGTGGAAGTTGGAGAAAAAGGCAGAGTAAGGAACAGTAGGGAATTTTTATCCTAAAAGAAGAATTTGTCTGTCCAAAGGAACCATCTTTCAGAATAAAAGTTGTGTTCTCTCTTTTTGCCTGCAGAAGGGATGCTGTATTCTTGGAGTCAAATCCAGGGATATATTCCCCTGAGCATGGGGAAAGGCACAGTTATGTCTGTGAGACTGAATTTGCCCTATCCTTTCAAAACAACAAGGATAAGCCCATGAAAACAATCCTGAGTCAGGTAGTAAGTTACCAAACAATGGTTAACTTCCTCAGAGTAATAATAATTATTTAAACATATCCACGTTCTTCTGGTGACCTTTGGCCTAAACATAACGTGCAGGAGGAAGAGTGGAGTCGGAGGGCAGGGGGAAAGATGAAGACTATGAAGATGAAGCCATGCCAAAACATTTCCACAACATGTTAAAGAGAGAACTACTTTGCAGTGTACAGAAATTATGGGTTAATAGTCTTTTTTGTTATTGAAAAGAAAAAAACACTATAATGAAAACCCAAGATCGTTGCTGAGAAAAGGCCCTTGTGTTCAATGACACTCTTCTCAGGGCCAAGTACGAGTGGAGCCTGATTTAGTCACAACCTAAATGTAGCTGTAGTTCTGCAGTCCTCCAAAGTGTAACTTATACTAGTCCTGCAGAGCGAGGGCTTCGCTGGATTCCAGCGAGGGCTGCAGTGTCCTTGTTACGCAGCGAGGCTGCTCAAGGGCGTTAAAACGCTTACTTGCAGTTGCTGGAGCAGTTTCTGCGATGGCTGATTGATTTACTGTATCTGGAAGTTCAGACCTGGAAACCTGAGCGAGGGAGAATGCCAGCGCCGCGGCGGCGAGGCCGGGTGTTGAGAGGACAGACAGCTGGCGGGTGACCTCAGGAAGATGACAAATGGGGAACCAGGTGCCCCAGCTCATCCAAGAGCGCTCCTGACCCCTCCGCTCGCAGCGGCGCGAGTTACGGAAGTCACTGGCGCTGAAGGAAGGCTTCCTGTGAGCAAGGCTTCTAGAAATAAACATTAACCTCTCATTACCAGCTAAGTACACGGGGATAAGGAATTCGAGCAGCTATTTTGGAAAGAGTTGAAGGAGAAACCCTTTCAGTTTGAAAGGAAAAAAATTAATTCACCCAATTGGTAGTGGTTGCGCGTATTTTGGAGCCGGCGTCTGGAAGCCGTCAGGAATGTGCGGCGCTGAGATGTGCGGTGAGCAGCAAGAAACAAACTGTTTATACGGCATAAGCAGTGATGGTGCTTGATTGACATGTAGGGGGCTGTTAAATCAAATAAATAGATTACTGGGAGGAAAGTAGGATGCGACGAAGCCTCTCAATAACCGAAGAAAGAAAACTCAGCACAGAATTTTTGTAAAATACTCTTTATAGAGTCGAAACACACGAACAAAAAAAGCAGTTGGGTAATCTTTAGTTTTCCTCTGCTTGCGAAGGATTAATGTGTTTGCAGGTTCTGCTTTCCATTTCCCATTTTTATTCTAAAACAGGCAGTCACTTGCTAAAATGAGAACTTTCAGATAATCGTCGTTTTGAATCTGCCCTGTGACAGCACCGGAATCTATAAACCACATTGACTTAGACCAGCTGAGAGTACGTCTCCCTTCTCGGAAGTGTGACTGTTGAGGCTTGTGGTGTAATTCAGCAGCTCCGGGGGTTTCCCTTTCTTCTTTTTTTTTTATTTTTTTTTTTTTTATACTAAAGCAACAAAATGCTTTAACTTTTGAAAGTGGAGTCGTTCATAATCTCCGACGTTATCTCAGATCACTGAGTCTCCTGTGAAGACAGGAATGGCTGCTCTCTTTCATGGGTATTTACATTTTCTAAGTGATGCTGCCTGTCAAATGTTAAGAGAACCTGAGTAAATGTAGCAGTTGATTGTTATCACAGTAAATATGAAGACACCCCTTGTGGATTCTGGACTCACATGAGGTGCAAAGCATATTTATCAAGCGTGCACTGAATTTATACACCTGAGTCCTTGATGAATGTAAATCTCTAGTTTGTATAATTTCTCCGTGAAAAAAGAGGTTTATTTAACTTGTTAACATTTTTAATGTATTGTCTACAGATGTAATTTGATTTGCAGTTTCTTGAAAGATGGGTATAGGTCATCTTGGACCACTTACAAATGGGTTTGTGTCCCGTTTCAGAATGTTTTAAGTCTGTAGTCTTTACATTCATAGTGCTTTAGGTGGATAGTGTTTGAGTCTATAGTCTTTTTCTGTGTGAAATAATCGTATCAGGGCTGGTGCCGTCTTGGGTAGGGCCCTGCAGTGGGTCTGGAGTTGTCTGAGAACAGCTATGGCATTACCTGCAGAAACCAGCCTGCAAGTGGTGTCCCAGGGCTGTCATTCAGCCTATGGCACAGAAAAAGTAGAAAATGCGTATTAGGTCAGAGTAATACAAAGCTTCCTTTACTCTATAAAGTCTTTTTTATCATTAGTTTCCTGTCTTTAGACTTCAAAACATCCACTTCTTTTAAAATTGCATCAGACAATTTCTGTGGGGCAGAAGGCATTTTTCCTTATTCTTTGATCTGAATTTCTCCATGGCTTTTTTTCTTCCTACGTTTAGGCAATAGCATTGGCTTCTGTTATTCAAAAGGCAAATGTTTATCTGTGTGTTAAATGTGGATACTTGATTCTGGTCTCATGTCTGTTCACAAACTAGAGCAGCATTAGAATTGCAGTGGTAGGGAAATGCTGGAGAACCAGGTGTTCTCTAAAACTTCATCCTTTAAACTTATTTAGCGGTAGAAGACACTTTTTTTTATGATGCATTCACTTAGGAGCACTGAAGATATGTTTTGAGATAGCTGTTCCAAGAAAATTTCTCTCTTCCAGTACTGTTTAGTATCTTCACCAATGACACAGACAGTGGAATCGAGGGCACTCTCAGCAAGTTTGCAGATGACGCTGAGCTGAGTGTTGTGGCTGACACTCTTGGAGGGGCAGGATGCCATCCAGAGGGACCTGGACAGGCTTGGGAACTGGGCCCATATGAGTCTCATGAGGTTCACCAAGGCCAAGTGCAAGGTCCCACACCTGGGTTGGGGCAAACCCCAGTATCAACTCGGGCTGGAGGATGATATAATTAAGAGCAGCCCTGCAGAGAAGGGCTTGGGGGTACTGGTGGATGAAAAGCTGGACATGAGCTGGCACCATGTGCTCGCAGCCCAGAAGGCCAGCCACTGTATCCTGCACTGCATCTCCGGCAGCGTGGGCAGCAGGGCCAGGGAGGTGGCTCTGCCCCTCTGCGCCCAGGGCTCTGAGGAGAACCCCCCCTGCAGTGCTGGCTCCAGCTCTGGAGTCCTCATCCCAGGAGAGACAGGGAGCTGTTGGAGAGGGGCCAGAGGAGCCCCAGCAATGCTGGGAGGGCTGGAACCCTCTGCTGGGAGGCCAGGCTGGGAGACTTGGGCTTGTTCAGCCGGGAGAAGAAAAGGCTCCAGGGAGACCTTCTTGCAGCCTTTCAGTACTTAAAGAGGCCTGTCAGAAAGATGGGGACAGACTGTTGTTGGACAGAGCCTGTTGTGACAGGACAAGGTGTGATGTTTGTAAGATAAAAGAGGGAAGATCTAGACTGGAGAGAAGTAAGAGATTTTTTTACCGTGAAGGTGGCGAGAGCCTGGCCTAGGTTGCCCAGAGAGGTGGTCACTGCCCCGTCCCTGGAAACATTCCAGGTCAGGTTGGAGAAGATTCTGAGCAACCTGCTCTAGTTGCAGATGTCTCTGTTCCCTGCAGCGAGGTGGGACTGGGTGACCTTGAAAGGTCCCTTCCAACCCAAAACATTCTATGATTCTGTGATTCCATCCCCCAATGTATTAACTTTTCAGTGGAAATGTTTGGTCCCTGGAGTCTGGATTTCATCACAAAAAGAGGAAGTTTTAAGGGAAAGTAGCATGGGAAAATTTGATTCTGTTCTCTTCCCCCCACCAAGGATGGCTTTTCTGTCTTTATGTTTTTGCATTTAAAGATTTTTCTACGGTGAGGTTCACAACTGGACTCACCAACGTCTTAAGTAATTTCTAATAAAAATTCTGATACAGGGAATTAGATATGTTACAGTTTCTGTATATGGTTCACCATTAAAATAGGTCACGGTTTATGGAAAACATCAAATAAAAGTGCCTTAGTTTTTATGTTAAACTTTCAGAGATTCTTTTATTGGTCACTGCAGTAGCTGAACGGCACAGAGCAAAGCCACCGCTTTCAGAGCGGGAGCGCAGAGCCCCGGGGTGCTACCGGATTGCTGGTGCATTAGGGCACTTGTGGCTTTGGACTGCCAGGATCTGAAATGATCGCCCTCTGATAGGAGAGAAGAAGGGGGAAAGGAGGGAGGAATAACTCGTCACCGATTTCTACCTTAGGAGTCAGATCTGGCTTTGTCGGAGACAGCTGTTTCATACCAAATATTACTTTTCTAGGCTTGCTGGGTTTTTTTATCTTTTTTTTTTTTCTTTTGTCCTTCAGTGCCCAGTAGCAGCTCTCTTTGCTGTTCCATATTAGCTGAGACGTGCTGTGGCAGACCTGTTTTATTTTGATTTTAAAGAATTTTTGATTCACCACACGTGGTTGACGTGTATTTCTGCCTAGAAAAACTCTGACAGTGTTTGAAACAAATTAGGAAAAGTAGATGGAAGAGGCTAAAAGGAATCACTTAGAGATCCTAGATTTCTTTTATTGATTTGATGGGTTGGGATTTTCTTGGCTTTTCTACTGGGAGAAGTTAATTCTCATAGACCAACATTCTTCTCTTAGAAGACCTGATACTGAGAAATAAAGGTTCTAGGAGCTGCGAACTCAAACTCCCAATTAAGACACGTTTTCTTAAATCTTTACTGTAATAAATAGAGACCTGTTAGAGTCAGTAGAAGTCAGATTTTCAAGAATTTATTGCAAGATGAAGGCTCAAGTCTTCTCCTTATTGGAAAGTTGGTTGAAATTTCCCTCTGAAGAAGAGGTGGGGGGGAAATACTGAAACACCATCTAGGTGACGATATGTTTATTTCCAAGTAATTCAAGCAAGCCCCTGGAAATGTCCTCAAAGGTAAAGTCAGTTGTAACTAGAGGGTTTGCTCGTGACACCAGCCATGTCTCCCCTGGGTTGGGGGCATAGGTGATGGTTTTACCAGCATGCTGTGAGCTTCTGCGCCTGATCACGTGCTGGTTTGAGTGGGAGGAACTCTGGGCACAGCTCTGTGAGTCGTGATGAGTGAGTGACAGTTGTACAGCAGTCCCTTGGGGCACGGAGATGTGAAATGGGCCGAACAAGTTTGTGGCAAAGGCCGTGTCTATAGCATTGCTTGCTCTGCGCTGGGGTCTGGTGCTCATCTGATACCCTGGTGAGCGCTTTCTACTCACTAAGCCCTCAGAAAACTAGCAGAGCTAAACAGTATTATTAATAATAAAATAGACCGGCTTACTGAGCTGAATCTGAGCTGGTGGAAACCCTGCAAGTGAGATTGCAGGGGTTTCGAAGGCCGTGTTTATGGTAGGCTCTCTTGTCATCTTCGGCAGGATTCTTCTGTAGCCAAAACTATTGTGGTATTTCGATTGACTTTTCCTTGTACCCCTGCCCCACAGGCTGTATTTGGTCTTGTCCTGCTGCAAGACTAAGAGATGACATAATCAGGTTAAAAATACACTCTTTTTTCTGTCTGCCCTGGGATCTGTCTTATTGAGACCTCACCATGCTTAGCAGCTTTTTGACATTGGCACCGGTGGCTGCAATTGTGCACGCAGAGGCTTTAAAAAAAAAAAAATCCCACTGCCCCCCCCACCACCACAACAACCCCCAGCCCTTCTCAAGCTCTTGCAGTGTGCAGCTGCCTGCCTGTTTGCTGGTGCTTGGAGCAAACCTCACACGGTGACTATTTGTTGTCCATTTTAATTGACTTTCCTGGTCACATCCAAACTAATTAAAATTGTTACACTGTATTTATCAACCAGATGACATCTTGGTTCCTTGAGGCAGCTGTGGACCTATTCCTTTCAGGGAACATTTTTTCCCATTCAGGTGTTAAATAGATTTCTCCCATTTAGTCCCTGTTGTCCTGAAGGGTGGAGGAGAAGGGCAGCTGGTGGTGGTGCCTCGCTGCCATCAGGGCTGGAACTGTGACCTGGGGCATGGTGTGAGGCCTGAAGGAGGGATTGAGCTGGGCTTGTGAGGAGCCTTTGCTGAGTTCATGGTTCTGTTGAAGTTGTATTATACACTGGAACAGGCTCTGCTGGCTGGTGGTCAGCAGGGGCTTCCGACACCAATAACAGCTCGTTTGTTTGCTAAGATATAAATATGATGATAATGCCCAAAGAGCGTCTGTTAAAATAAGTGGAAAAGTTTCTTTTTGGCTTTTGAGGACCTGAGATAAGGGTTGTAGCTACTCTGTGGAGGGATGAATTGCTACTCTGGACGACAGCTTTGATTCCTGGCTTTCTATGTGTTGTGGTTTTGTCTTAACTTAGACATTACGGTCTCTTAGAAGAGCCACACCGTATCTGAGTAACACCTAGGGAAGACCTGTTCCCAGATTAATTACCCAGGGCTATTTAATGAAGAACAGCAATCAACATGGCTCATTTTATAAGCAAATCCTGCTTTGGCTGCGTGGACCAGCCATGTGGTAGAACTGGTTCAAACGAAACCGCAGTTACTTGGGGGAGCTCTTTTTTACCTGCTTGGGGGCCACACATTCTTCAATGAGAAACAGGCCAAAGAAAATCCAGTTCCTTATGTGCCTCCCTCATCTGATAAAACCCAGGATGCTCTGAATAATGCATTGATAGCTCCTCTTAGAGACTTGGTAAATCTAATGAAAATATCGTCTCCAGAAAGGTTCAGGAATGCAGCACATGCTACTGCATTACTAATGCTTTACACGCTTTTCCAGACTGGAGTATTTCACTTGCTTTCATGCAACCGCTATTTATTATTTAAATGATGAATCTGGAAAATTTCCCAGATCTAATGTCTGCTCCATTACTTTCTGTCTTGGATACTGCAGATAATCAGATGAGCAGTAAATCTGTTCTGTGGGATAGAATTACATTATCTTCTTTCTTTTTTTTTTTTTTTTGATCAAACAACTTGTGAATGATTTTTCTTTTCTTCACCTCCATAAAATACCTAATAGATCAAAACCAGGACAGTCTGTTTGCCAAACACACATTATTCCATATGTACCTCCAATGACACGTCTGCAGAAACACCTGTGGGAGTGTATTTTTCTTGGGTAGACGGGGCAAGATTGTGTGAAATAATCCCAAGCGCTGATACTTTTCAGTTGGGTGGGTGGAGGGAATTACTGTGGGGTTTTTTCCTACTTGTTGAGTGGATGTTTTGGTTATTTGGGTTTGGTTTGGTTTTTGTTGTTTCTTTTTTGTAGCCTGGTTTGCTTGTTCGATTGTGCTGTTTCTCCATCCTCTTTGTTTCTGAAGTCTTTCCTGAATTTCTCTGAAACGAGACCGCCCTGTCAAGCAGCGAGGGGGTGTTTGCCAGGGGTCTCGGGTGGTACCGCCTGACGAGCTGGCGTTGGGTCCTCTGGCTCAGAACTAGCAATGCCGAGTGGTGCTGGGGCAGCCGGGGCAGCGGATGGAAAGACACAGGGCATTGTGTCCGCTGTCTGGTATAGTTCTCCAGCGGTCCCAGTCATTCCTGATGAAGTGATGGTGACACGGCCCTTGGAAAGGAAAAAACACGAAGGAAACCAACCCCAGGAATGACCAGACTGATCCTGAGCCTCTGCACCAAGTGTGAATTGCACCTCTTGCCTTGAAAACAGGAGGTGCTTTTTTTTTTTTTCTTCCCCCTGCATGGTGATGAGAAGCGAAAGGTCAGGAATGAGTCCCCTGAAGGCTCATGAAGAAGAAAATACGATGTGTTTTAACTGACGTGAAAGGTTAATGGGGAAGATCAACATCCAATGGCTGCAGCTAAGGAAAGGGGGCTTGTTTGGGCAGAGCCTGGAGCGGAGCGGAGGCATTGTGGTGAATGGGAAGTGTGAAACCGTGGGGCAGGGAACACACAGCCCTTCAGGCCTGCTCAGAAATAATAGTGCAGGCTTTTTTTGACTTCGGCGTTTAGTCTGCCCTCAGTAAAAACAAGTTACATTAAAAAACTGCGCACCAGAAAAAGCAAACCTCTTTTTCCTGATTTCTGCTTATAAGATTTACAGGTACTTAAAATAAACCTATGAAAAACAGACCTAGTGCGCTGGAATTTGCTAACTAGTGAGAGCAATTACCTCCAGGTCCCGAGACCTAACGGAGCTTTATTTTTTTGGAACTAAAACTTGGCAAGCGCTTCTTCCTGCTGCTGTTGTAAAGGTGTACATGAAAAGATGTGCTGACCTCTGCCAGAAACCCCAGGAATCCAGTTCAGAGAGATTCTCCTGCGAAGGGCAGGGCCAGGCTCAGGCAGCACAGATGGGGATCGGTGTGGAAAAGCCAGTGAAACGTTCGCTTCTCGTTGTGTGGCTTCAGCGTGGCAGATTCTTTGCGATTGCCTGGTGTACCACACTAATTAAATGGGTCAAGAGCAGTAAGTTGAGATACTTAACGAGAAAATAAAGACCTCATTTGACAGCCAGCATCACGGCATGCTTGTCTCACAGGAGGACGGAGAATTTAATGCAGGTTGCAGGAGTAAAAGTTGATCAGAGCCTTTTTAGCAGTGATGTTGTATTGCTCCAGAGGTCATGTACCAATTAACTAGAAATGCTGGAAGAGGTGTAAATCAGGCCCTCTTATGAAACTTATGCCCCAATTTCAGATGACCTAAAAAAAGGGAAACAATAGACCCTGCCCCTTTTCTTCTAGTGATACCTAAGTAACTAAAGATAAGCAGTGAAAAACGCACAACCAACCTTTGCTAATACAGAAATGTAAAGTAATCTCATTTTCTCTGGGCTGTTTCATGCATGAGTGGAAAATGAAGTTTGTGCAATGAGATAAACCTGATAGAACTGAAATCTGAGATAGGAATTGGTTTTTATAAGCTTCTCTGGTTTGGAGGGTGGAAGTAGTTTCACGCCAGCGTTTTGAAGGAAATTATTTGCTGTTGTCAGTATCCCCTCATCATTCCTGGCTGAGGGAAGGAGCTCCTGTTTCCCACAGCAGTTGTAGAAGGCCTTTGGGAAGGATGAGATTTTTGTCCTAAAATAGTAAGGGGCAAGTAAGAAGAATGTTAAAAAAAATAAATAATTAAAACTCTATCAAATGCGTTCTCCCACAAAACAGGAGCTCTCTACAGACCATCTTCCCTTGCAAATTAAGAGACAGAAGCAGCTTTACTGCTGTATTTGTAGGATCCCTTTGGACTTAACACTATGAAAAGGGTTTGTGCCCTGATGGCTGTGGCCGTGCTAATGGAAACCAACGTCTGGCAGTGAGCACCAGACTCCCATCACAAGCTGGTAGAGAGCGGCAGAGCTCACCTGAGCTGGGCCACAGGAGGCAAATTCAGTCTCTCAGCTTCAGCATCTCACCAGCAATCACTCAGGAACATTGGTCATGCTTGTGCATTGTGGTTATTAGGTGCAAGAAATACAGTTTTAAAACTGTAATTAATCATTGCTAAGTAACCTCTTTTTCTCCACATTTATGGCATCAATGGGTATGACTGTTTAATATGTCTTACCTATAAAATCTGACCTGTTTTATATACTCTTTATGGAAACAGTGCATAGTCGTAAATTAAAAGATGCAACTGTTTTGGATATTTTACTGGTGGTCCTGTATTTTCCTGCCAAACGTGCAGCTGTTTTAGGTTTCTCGGGATAACATTATAGAAGGCTGTATGCGTTTTGCAAGTTTATGCTTGGATTGCCAAGCCAGGGGTGGAATGACTCAACCTTCCCAGGAGCAACATGCACCAAGTGATGAATCCAACCAGCGAGCTGGAGCTCAGCGGCTTCACGGCCACTGTGAAAAGCAGTTCTCATTTATGGTATTTTATCCGGTGTTCAGGATTTGAGACGCTCATTGTGCTGACCGTGCCAGACTACAGCCTGTGTCTGCTTTTGAATTTCATGGGGTTTTGGTGCAAGACTAGCTGAGAATCTGCTCTTGTGTCTGCCTTATGTGGGGTGCAGGAGCTATAGGGTTATAGTGTTGAATGAAACCGTTCAGCCCCTCTGAGCGGCCACCTTTCGTGGGAGCTCTTGGCCTGCTCGGCTGGTTTGAGCCCACAGGAGGAGCCGAGGGGAGCCAAGAGCTTGCGGCCGTGCCAGTGTAGGTAGCGTGTTTCAGTGTCAACTCATCGGTCTGGCGGGTTTCGTGTAAAGTTAGATGGCTCAGCAAATGACTGATGATGCTTAATTAATGGTGAAGTTTAGAGGCTTCTTTAGCCAAAATGTTGATGACAGCCTCCTACAGATCTAATTCCCTGGTGTCAGTGGACTTACTCCAGATGCAGATAGGCACGCGAGCAGAAAGTTCAGCCCTGTTGTCATCAGAGCAACTGGCACGGTCGGCTCTTGCGAGCACCCAGCAGTAACCGGGTGGAGCTGAAACCCTCCAGTTCCTGTGGGAGCGCAGGAGGGAAGCTCGTGTCATCCTCCTCATCTCAGAAGGAACTACCAAAGAGGGGAAACGCAGCCCTCCTCCCAGAGCAAGCACAGAAAATACAGACGAGTGAGCACACTTAACCCTGTGCGGCCTGTTGCAGAGAGCTGGGTTTTTCAGTTGGTTGAGCAGCTCGTCTGAAGGGGCATCGGCGGCGTCACCGTTCTAACAGCAGTTTTGTACTGAGGCGTGTCGGAGGTGGGTAGCAGTCGGCAGCTGGCGTCTCCTTGCTTCCTCCCAAAAACCAGCCTCGACCTCACTGTCCTGTGAACTATGCAGGTGTTTGATGTGTTTATTTCTACTCTAAAAAAATAACACTTCTCTTTGTTTTAGGTACCTCAACCACGTGCGAGCTGCCTCTCCGCAGGATCTTGCCGGGGGCTACACTTCTTCTCTCGCTTGTCACCGAGCCTTACAGGATGCTTTCAGTGGCCTCTTCTGGCACCCCAGTTAGCCAGCGCGCACCGGCCTGGCATCGAGGGACACCGAACGGAGCGAGAAGCAAATCAAGCCAGCAAAGGTTGGGTAAAATTGCTGCCATCTGCACAACGGACAAGCTGCAGTCCCTTTTCTGTGTAAAGCCATCTGCGTTTAAGTGTTAAAGGAAAATAGAAAAAGCCGTCTGCACCAGAGCTTTGTAAAGTGGTAGATACATTTTTGTGGAGGGGGAAACTCGTTAGTCATGTGGCACTTTGCTGAGGGAGGCTGAAGCAATAAGCCACATCTAATGGAAGATGTGAATAACTCAGCTGTGTGTGTTTGAGGTTTGAAGAAATACACTTGTAAATTTTTTTTAAGTAAAGCCAGACTTTTTTATTAAAGTTTGTGGTTTTACTCTTATTGCAGGGTTTTATTTGCACAAGCATTTAAATGCCATTTTGATTATAACATTTAGTGTCAATATTCAAGCCTACATTTTCTTCCCATAAAACTAGTTTCCCCAGTTCAGACAAGTGGGTTTTTCCTCTTGCCAGCTGGATGAGATGAGAAACCCTGGAACTGTGCTGACACAACTCTCATGCAGGACCCTTCCTGATGTCACTTGGTTCTTACTTTTGTCTGAAAAACAAACCTTCAGTTGAAAGTCTTTCAACTGAATTCCTCCAGAAGCAATCTAAGAAGCCTTGATACGAGGGTAGATCATTAGTCGAAACTGGTTTTGTGTTTTTCCTGTTGAGCATCAATTGCAACTTTTCTGTCACGTTTTCAGGAGCCTCTTTTGGCAGAAACATCCCATTGTCTGGTTTTTGGGCTGTCTCTTGCTGCTTGATCTGCTGCTTTTCTGTTTTCCTCCCCTGTGCTTGTAGTAGAAGGCAGAGTGGCTGCAGCAGAGGTGGGCTTCCTCTGGCAGGGCTGATCTTTGCTGTGAGTGTATGAACTGTGGGAGGCTGGGAACCGCTCAGGACAGTGAGTGCCTCTGGACTAAAGCCCTGGGCCAGGGTTTACGGGTCATCCGTTAATAGCTGTTGAATACTGCTCTGAGGAGTGCACTAAATAAATGTATTTTTTCTATGTTGTAATAAAGAGAAGAATAAGCTGTATTCC
The DNA here is from genome assembly GCA_013396935.1 of Baryphthengus martii. Lineage (NCBI taxonomy): Eukaryota > Metazoa > Chordata > Aves > Coraciiformes > Momotidae > Baryphthengus > Baryphthengus martii. The sequence continues at coordinate 22,603 of VWZK01003727.1, read as the reverse complement.
AGACTCATTGCTTCCTTTATTAGGGAAGGTGGAGGGAGGTGCCAGAATTTCCACGGCCTGTTGTTTGTGCTCAGAATAGTTGCCAACGGGGAACGTAACCCCTAAGGCAGAGGTGTAGAAAAGATGGCAACCTGTAGAGTACCGCTCTGGTACCGTACCTGGGGGCCAGGCCTTAGACAGAAAGCCTGTGCCTGGGTGTTACAGCACGTGTCAGACACCCCACGTACACTTGCACATGTGTTGTAGTCTAGCCCCAGGGTGGATGCTGTGTTCCACCTGGGGTCCTGCCTCTCTTCCTCTCAGCTGTGAGGCTTAAAAGTTGACATGCCCTTTGTTTATCCATTCCCTCACTCATGGTAGAGGGCTGCCACCACTGCTGGGCCTAGCTGATCATTTTCCCAGCAGCAGAAGCTGTAGGAGTTCATTCCCTCTGTCCCAGATGCCTGACGTCTTGTCTCCTGTTCCCAAACATAACAAAGCAGTGGTCCTCCTGGGATCCAGCTTGGGACCCTGGGAGGGACTCACTACAGAGGGGTTGGACTAGATGACCTTTAAAGGTCCCTTCCAACCCAAGACATTCTGTGATTCTATGACTTGCATCTAAAGTTGTGCTGCTAAAATAACAATGGCATTTAATCCTTAAGTGAACAAAGCTTGTAAGAGCTACAGTGCTTCCCTGCCCCGGGATACTTTAGTCACATGCTGAAAATCAGACTTAGGTAGTTGACTTGCTTAACACAACAGTGGTGATCAAAGCCACGGTTCTGTGAGTGCAGTAGTGCCAAGAACTCCTGAATTTGGACTGTGAGGCAACACGCGTAGTAAAAGGGACGCACAGTCTCCGGCAGCACAGAGCGGAGCGTTAGTCTTGATCGCAGGGTGACCGAGTCGCTCCAGAACAGTCGGGGGCCTTATTGCTACAGCAGCCCTTGTGGAGGGCTCTGGAGAATAGGAGCAGCTTCCAGAGGTTAATGGGAAGCCCACAGGGCAGTAGTAGGAGCGCAGGCAGCGGTGCTAGAAAATACAACAGACAGCACAGAGGGCATCACAGGCTGGAGGCTGGAGTCCAGCACTTGCTGTTAAAGAAGCAGTGCCTGCACAGAGAGGAAATGATGCGCCTGTCGTTGACAGTGAGGACAAACAGGTTAAAGCCGTAAAGAAGGAATCTGTACTGCAGCACAAGTGAGTCATGATGATTTTTCCTTCCTGGTTTGATATAGGCAATCCAGCAGTAATCCAGCTGTGAAGACGCACTCAAAAGCACCGGTTGCATAGCCAAGGGAAGGGCTCTAACGCAGCCACGAGCAAAACCATCCCACGGGCCTGAGCGGTTGCTTGGGTGAGTCCCAAGACGTCAGGCTGCAGGCCCCAGCGATGGAGCCCCAGCAGCAGAGCCAGGGAGGGTGATGGGACATCTGGTGACTGAGCTGCTAGGCGTGAGCTCTGAGCTTGGACTGAAGGAAAATATCTGAAACTGAGAGGGTGAGCCGAGTTCTCCGTCCAAATAAACGGTTTGTGGTTGACATCGTCCAACAATAGTTTGGGTGGGCAGAGGCTTTTCAAATCTCTGCTGAATACAGTCAGTCAGAGAGACCATCCAGGGGCTGCAGAGAGGAGCAGTCAGGGAGGTGGGGGGAGAGACGGCAGAGGCACAAAGGCCGCAGGAGGACGAGGTTTCAAGACAAAAGGACGGTCCAGCCAGGTACCGCTTTTCAGTCCAGTGCTTCAACGCAAGTGTGCGCTTCATCCGCAGGTGTGCCCACGGCATTACAGCCCCTCCTGTTTTAATAGTGGGCAAACACAGAGTTAGGAGTCAACTACTCCCTAACTATATCTCAGTGTTAAAAAGTGTTTATTACTCAGAAGCCTAGGAGCGAGTATAAGTGGGCCTTTTCCTATCTCGGGTTAAGTGTTTGCAAGGTTGTCTCGCTTACACAAGAGCTGTTTGTGCATCTGCTAGCAGTAACCTAATAGTCTGAACCACCAAACCCCTTTGTCAGAGAGAATCTAGTGCAGGGGTTACACAAGTCACCTTGCTAGACCCGACAAAACATAAACATCTGTTCTCACCCCAAACTGCACATGATCAAAACGACACAGCAGAAAACTCTCGCAGCCCGTTTCACTGACCTATCACAGGGTGCGAAACAAGAGAGAGCAGCAAAGTACCACAACCACATTCATTACAAAAAGCAAAGTTTTATTTTTTCATAGTAACAATTTCAACCTGCTCATTGATCCCACAGTTAAAAGACAGGCAAAGGCAGGAAGGAAAGCTGACGAGGGGAAGCTGTAACGGGCACTGCGCATCTCAGCGCCTGAGATGGGTAGCACAGCTACACTTCAGGTAACTCGAGGGGTTAAACCAGAGGTAACCTTGGTGTATCTGAAGCAAACTAAGAAGGTAGTTACCATAACTCTAGTCTTCAACTCAGTAACTTTTCTTCAGAAAAATCTTGGCTGGTACACAGACGTTTAGAGGCTGGTTTTGCTGGAAGAAGGTTAGAAAAAGAAAGATATTTTAGTGTAAACAGAGTGAACTAAACCACAAGCCATGTAACTCTTCAGGGATTTAACAGGAAGAGTTGAGAGTTAAAACTGGGATTACCAGTCACAAATGAAAACTGTTACAGCAATAATGGGGGTCTTTACTGAATGCCAAAAAGGACTTTCAGAAACTCTGTACTGAACTACATTTTGACCCACATCTCAGTGCTACCCAACAAAATACACACTACAAATAAAACATAACAGAATTAAAAATAAGTTTCATGGCATTAAAGCTTTATCAAACCCCCCTTTCCTCTGGTTTGTGACTGAAGGCCACCCCCCTGCCCGTGTAGTGCAACCAGCTTCTACAAGTACTTCAAGAACCAAATAACCAATTTTATATATATATATAAAAAATAAATATCAAAGTCCACACTAAAGATCTCCGAGGATATCTGTTTCTCAGTTAAATTGTACAGAACTTGATTCTGCTGATGTAGCAACTCCAGATCTAAAGTGAGCGTGTGCAAGTGTCAGGGAGAAGGTCAGCACTGGGGGCAGTCACTCGGAAGTGCACCCTTCTACCCTGGGTCAAAATGAAGCTCTAGGTCTGAAGTCCTGAGCTGAGAGAAACGCGCTCTTAGCGTTAGATACCCCGTCCTCCCTCGGCACGCAACCTAAGGCATCGGGCTCTGGTTTGTGGCCTGTGGGATGATCCTACCCGGTCCACCATTTTTTTCTGCGGAGGCTCACGCTGGGATCAGAGGAGCGGTTACCGAGAGCGCGCGGAGCCCAGCAGCTGGTGCACACGTGCTGGAGCTCAGTTCTGAGCACGGCGTCGCCGTCACACGGCCAAAGGGGCCCGCGGGGCCGACGAGGTGCGACCGGCCTGAGACGGCAAAAGGTGCAGCCTGAAATCCAAGTGCCAGGCAGGAGGCTTGTTCCTTACCTTCCTCGGGGCAGGGCCTCTTGTACAGCACCTCCGCCGGAACCTGGAAACTAATGCACAGCATCTCCTTGTTCGGCGCAACGTTTCTAACCAGGTAAGTAGAACAACGTCCGTCCAAGGAGGTTCCCAGCGAAGCTTCAGCTTGTTCTTGAATGTCTTTGGCGGGGTCGTCATGTTTGGAGAAAGCATAGCAGTGTACCGTGGGAAGGCCAGCCGTACTGCATGGCTCTCCGGCTAAGAGATGCCTGAAACCATCTAGAAATTTAATAGCCATGGCCGGCAAATTCATGACTATATGACAAGAGGTTTTCTGTTCTTTCAGAAGCAGGAGCTCTTTACTTAGTTCTTCTCTTACCGGCCCCAGGAGGAAGTCCCTGCCGTCCATGTTGAACGCTTCTATTCTGTTGTCTACTTTGTTCAGTTTGCAGTTGTGCAGGAGCCAGCTGTAGGATTCAGGATTGAGATCGTTGGCGAATACGCGGCACTTCTTCTTTGCTGCTGGAATAGCAAAAGGTCCGATCCCAGCAAAGACGTCGAAAAGGACATCGCCGGGCTTTAAAAGCTCAACGATACGGCCGTGTTCTGTGGAAAGACGTGGGTTCCAGTAGACTTTAGAAAAGTCCAATTCATAGGCGATATTGTTTTCTTTGACCTGAAAGTCCAAAACATTTCTTTGAGCCTCTGTGTTCAAATTCCAGGCATGTTTAAGCATTATCAGTAATTAAGAAAGCTAAAAATCAAGGTGCTTGATCAAATGATAATGTGTACATTGACACTTGTCCCATTAGTAGCACACATGAATCTCGTATGAACAGATTTACATCAGAAATAGCCCTCAGGAATGTTCCAGCTGTCAATCCAGATGGCTGGTTTATGCACGTCTCAATCACCAGGTGGAAATAAAGCAGCAACTTAAAATGACCATTAAAAAAAAATATCAAGAGGCTTTTCAAGAGCTCTGTGGCTGGCTGACAACTCCTTTATTGAAAGCAGACCTTGGGAAGATGCCTCAAGCCCTCCTCAGCAGAGTCCACATAGTAAATAAGTGTCTGAAAATGATAGAGGACAAGAATGGCAACACCCAGCCAAATTCAAAGCCATTGGGAGCCAATTCTGTAAGAACACTGTATTTTATCTCACAAGGTGACAGTCTGGAAACAGATCCAATCCCAGACTTTGGGATGACCATTATTTTAAGAACAGCCCTAAAAAGGAACAGTATTTACTCAGATGAGCGTGGGATGCAAGGCAATACTCACTTTGCACCACCACACCTGGAACTGTGTGACTCCCAAGTCAAGCCACTTTGGCTCCAAATCACCGCCCCGTTGGCTCTACCAGCAAGAAACCCAGGGCAGCGTATCCACGCTCCTCGGCGCGCGGCTCAGCGGCGCGCTAGATGTACGCTTAGTGAGCTTGTGCCACCTGCACAACATTTGATTGTCACCTCTGCCCTGACGATCCAAGCGCCTCCTCTTTGCACGTACAGAATGTTCTACCAAGCTATTCAATTTTTTTTTGTCTTTGGTAATCTAACGGCTTCTCTTCTAAAAGTATAAAAACTGCTGACAGTTAGGAAGAGTATTTTTGGGTTGAAGTAGTGGCCAAGTTTCCACCTAAAGAGCAGAAACCCTACGTGAGGAATAGCTGGCAGTTACAGAGTGCTTTGCACCTGAAAAAAAGTCAAAACAGAGATAAGGTTTGTCTTGCTGCTGACAGAAAAGGAAAAAGGCACAGGCCAAAAGCTGCCTAAGCTGCAAAGGCAGGAGGATTTGAAAATGGTCTTACATTCTATACCAGCCACTCTACAAAGCTTAGTGAAATTAAGAAACAGCATTTTCTTAGGTTAAATCCACTACATAAGTTGGGCTTAAGAGCGAGAAACAGCCCCCACTACAAGTCTGTAATTAGAGTCTCTGCAAGAACCTTTTCCTTCGGCTGCTTTTATATGTATCATTAAAATCTAGGCTGTGAACTTGGAAGGTTACGTATCTTCATGATCCTTGCAATTGTGAATTTGCTCTTGGCAGCCCAGGACAACTGAATGTTGAAGTCACTGCCAACTCTTAGACTCTAAAACAGGTGTCAGGAAGGGCACTGTGCAAAGGAATGCCTTTAACAGCTTCTCTTCATCACATCTTTCCTGTGGATGCCTTTGGGTTTAAACAGATTAAATTTAAAATTACAAGGGCAAAGCCCTGTACCTTGGTTACGAGGTTGCTCTCCCCAGCGAGCACTTCCATTTGGAAGTTTCTGTATGTGCTGTCAATGATACTGGTTTTATTCACTACACAGGTGATTCCTGGGTTCTTGTCAATTATAACCTGGCCTGAAAAAGAGAGCAGAAGATATTCAGGTTAATTTTCCACCAGAGATACAAACTCTGCTGTTCCCAGTTAAATGAACAAAAGTAAGGATGTGTTAGGACAACCTTAGTGACACAGGGTGGCAGATGTGACATCTTTCTGAGGCACATACTTTACCCTGCTCAGTGAAGTGAGACCACAGTTGCTGTAAGAGGACAGCACTGTGCCTTCTGTGCACAGCCACAGCATCCGCACGAGGCCACCGAAAGTCAAAATACAAATCAAGGAAAAGCGCTCCTAAGTTTTCTTTGTACAATTAATAATTTATCGGTAGAATAATCGTTCAAATATCTTTTTCACAATGTACAAAATAGACAAATTACTTTTTTCAGAAAGATACTTTTACCTACCGATCAGATGTCTGTATGGTAGCTGATGATCTCTAAGATTCAAATGAGCGATGTGACCGACACGGCTGAATCCAGAGGTGACGTCTTGGCCTTCAGGAAGGACGGCTCGTAGGATCTCATCCGACTTGAAATTCTCGTAAGTCAGCTCCAAGTTATACTTGGACACCTCAGGAGGAACGTTAAGCTGTTTCAATACCTCTTGCTCTGACTCTCCCAGTGAGAACTCGGGTATTTTATGAGGATCCAGAATAACCAGTCTACTGTCCTCACCTTCTGGATCCTCAACCACTCGCTTCAGACCAGGACGCTGTAGCACCGTGTGTTTCAGGGACTTCAGCAAAGTATTTACAATTTCTTTCTTGACTTTAAGAACTGGAACAACAATCGTCCTTTTAAAAGCTTCTCTGTTGAGCAGTGTCATCCCCCGCACTCCCGGATGCGGCAAATACAGCCCTAGATCGGCTTTATCCTCCACGGATTCAGGCATCGTAAAAAAACTATTTTTTTTTGGTACTCCAGACAGCCCAGGTATCCTGCCAGAATAAGGCGCCAACAGCATCCAAACTGCTGGAACTGATGTATTTGATGCAGCTGTCCCAAAATGATTACTTTTCAGTAGTCTGGCAGAGTATCCAAATCTCCATAAAGTCCTAGAAGAGAAATTATTCATTTTATAGACATTATGTAATCATTCCATTAAAAAGGCAGCAAATCACATGGATTTGCTGTTCTCTTAAACTAGAATTTCCAACTCTACCAAACAATCCACAATAGTTTAGTAAAGCTCTTTATTACGAATTACGTCCTACAAAATTCTGGCCTTTCCCAACTCTATTTTTAGACATTAACTAACCTTAAGCAGTGAGATGATTGCCTCCCGCCAAAAAACCAGTGCCCTCCCTCCCTTTGTTCTAATAAATGCAATATTAATCCCAGGAAGCCAAATGGAAAAAAGTTCTACTGTCTCGATCCTACTGTTGGATCCCCTCTGCCTCTGATAAAATTCATGAGCAGGCAGCGGTTGCTAGAACACAGTTAATAGCCACAGCGGGCAGAATCACTCTTCAGAGATTTCTGCTTCCTGTAGCCCAGCGGGAAGGGGTTACACGCTCTGCTCCAGGAGCTGCGTGCCGGCAAGACCATGAATTAAATACACAATTCCCCTAAAGGTCCAGTGAAGTATTAGTAATGTCTGCTCAAGCAACTGACCACTCATAGGATGGGGACTTGAAAAGTAGCTTTACGCTCTTTTCAATGGTTTCCCCCACTAGAGCCAGTCCAAAGGAGCCCAATTTTTCCGGTTCTGCATCGGCCGTTCCTAGACAGAAATCAGTAATTTAGGTAGCATGTGAGGCTGACGTTTCTCCTGACTTCTTGGGAGGTTTCTGTTTTAAGATTGGGGTTGATGGGAGAGATGCAAATGAGCTCTGAAAGGAAACCGGTTCTTTTGCCTGCCTTCGCCATCCACACCCCGAGGTACGGGGCTGCTGTTCTTCTGGGTAACAAGCCATGAGGTCTCTTCTTCAGAAAAGGAGCTGTGCCTGACCCTTAGCAAAGCTGGCCCTGCTCCCATCCTCCCTCCCCCATAAATCCCAGCTCCTCGCTGGGACTCCCTACATCTCCCAGCCAGCTCATTTCCCTAAGCTAAGTTTTTGGCAGAGCACACCTCCCTTCCCTGTTGACTCAAAAATAAACATTACATTCTTCACGTCTGCTACGGAAGAGAAATCCTTCATCCAGAGACCTGAGCACCCCGGTGTTTTTCTCATTCCCATTCCCAGGGGGCATTCCCACTCCCCTGAGCTGGAAACTGGTTCCCGTGGGCTCCTCGGTACTAGATAAGCCCGCGAGATAAAAGATGGGCCTGGCTGGAGGTCCCTGCAGCCGTGCTGTCGCAAGAGGACTGACACCTTCCCAAATTGCCTCTGGAAAGACCTGCCCTTTCCTCCGTAACCGAGGTCCCCGTGAGCCTCATTCTTCCCTCAGAGGGAGATGGGGGCCGGGGGTGCTGCTGGAGGGGCTGCCACCGAGAACAGCGACAGCAACACCGAGCACAGCGACCCCCGGGAGGGTCACAGAGGCGCCGGCCAGGCCTCACCCGGGGAAAGGACCCTCGCCAGGGCGGCAGGTGCCGCAGGGCGGGGGCCTCTCCAGGATCTCCGCTCCTCTCTGAGGGAAGCCCCGCTGGCAGCCGCCGCCTCAGGCTCATCGCGGCCTGGGCC
>VWZK01003727.1:0-13975 GCA_013396935.1 Baryphthengus martii | reverse complement strand
CTTGGCTTTCTTCGGGTGCCGTGTCTGTCAGGGCGGTTCCTGTCCCCCGCGGCTTGGCAGCTCCTCGGGCCGGGAGGCTGCGGGGGCGGCTGCCCCCGGCCGTGCTTGGTGTTGAGGAGCGGTGCGGGGAGTGTGGCCCGGGCGGGCGGAGGAAGGAAGGAAGGGAGGGAGGGAAGGAAGGCCGGGGGGCCTCGGGCTCAAAGGTCGGGCCGATCGATGCAGCGCGGAGGAGGGGGAAGGCGGAGGGTGGACGGGGCTGTGCGGGCGGCTCTCGGGGGGTGACACCTGGAGAGGGCGGCGGGAGCACCGGGCCTGGGAAGGTGAAGGTCCGGTCCCGGCGCTGCCTCTGNCTTGGCTTTCTTCGGGTGCCGTGTCTGTCAGGGCGGTTCCTGTCCCCCGCGGCTTGGCAGCTCCTCGGGCCGGGAGGCTGCGGGGGCGGCTGCCCCCGGCCGTGCTTGGTGTTGAGGAGCGGTGCGGGGAGTGTGGCCCGGGCGGGCGGAGGAAGGAAGGGAGGGAGGGAAGGAAGGCCGGGGGGCCTCGGGCTCAAAGGTCGGGCCGATCGATGCAGCGCGGCGGAGGGGGAAGGCGGAGGGTGGACGGGGCTGTGCGGGCGGCTCTCGGGGGGTGACACCTGGAGAGGGCGGCGGGAGCACCGGGCCTGGGAAGGTGAAGGTCCGGTCCCGGCGCTGCCTCTGCTCCGTTTGATGTGATTGCACCGCGGTTGGAAGCGGTGCCCTGTGCGCTGCGCTCGCAGAGGGACAGCCTTGCCTTTGGGGGTAAATCCGGCTGCTTTGGTATCGCCGCACGCGAAGGTTGTAGGCGGCTGGAGATCCTTACGGGACAGCGTCACGTTGTTGTACATGCACGAGCATTTGCGTGGTCTTCAAATGAGATATTTTTTTTTTTCCTAATTTAGATAAAGGGAAGGAAAAGTTGACTGTCTTTCCCCCTTCCTTAAATTTCCTCCTATGAAAGACCAAAACACTTCTTTCACTAATTGTACTTGTGTTTTGCCTTTTTCACAGAATCCTCCAAATCGCGGCTCTTCCTTTGGTTTGTCAGTGCTTAATTTAATGAACGCCATCATGGGAAGTGGAATACTTGGCTTATCCTATGCTATGGCAAACACAGGGATCATAGGGTTTAGGTAAGTTCTCAGTTTTTACATATATTTATTTTTAAGCTCAGCTTGTAGTTTTAAATGGAACAAAACTCAATTACTGAGACACCTCTGCAAAAGCTGAGGAAGAGATAATTAACTTGGGCTTTTCAGCACTGTTGAATAAGATCTTCCCTCTCTGGCTTAGTCATTCAAATCTGACCTGTCCTGAGTACTGCCCCGGTGTTGCATTAAATTGCCACAGGGTGGCAATTTCTTGGCTATTACTCCTAATAGGTTAATATTTAAGTTTCAATGCTGCTGTCTTCTTCAGTTCCAGAGATGGGCCTTCTGGAGTAGGGTGGCTACGTAGCTGAAAAATCTGAATCAGCTTCTGCTTTTGTTTGCACTTCCACTTGTCGTACTAATCTATGGATAATGGGACCATTGGCACTAAACTGTCACATTTACTGTTTTCTGGGCATTAGATTCATGTCATTCGAAGATACACGTTTCTGCATATGTATTTTTACACACAAACTCCTATGTTTATGTCCTCTTTGTATATCAGGCCTTTACCCTGTGTAGTGTGTGTAGTATGTCATATGCTTTGCTGAACAATGTAAGAAGCAGTGGAACTGAGCAAGTATTAGGAAAGTCAGAGACCGTATGAACCATAGTCAGCAGATATAAACCATAAAATGAGGAAATCTGGTCTTGTGGTAGCTTACTTCTTGCAAAAATAGCATTCTTAAAGATAAAAAGTGCGCTGTAGTGTGAAAGTGCCATAATTGTGAATATTCTGTGGCTTTCTTTTTTTTTTTTAGTATCTTGCTGCTGATTGTTGCCAGCCTTGCTGCTTACTCTGTATTTCTTCTGCTCGGTATGTGCACTCAGACTGGTAAGTGAACAGGATTTATCTAACAGGGATGTCGGAAACGCTTCCTCGCCTGTATCACAAAGACATGACCCAGTATAACTATTATAATTAACAGCATGTTAACAGATAACTCTGTCTGATTCACTGATGTTGAAATATTCAGTGTCTTTAATGGTTACTATTTGCCATTTAAAAATATGATTTTGAAAATCGTCAGGAAAAGTCAGTGTTAATTTGACTCATTCCTGGATTTTCAGTTTTAATTTTTTCAAAATGCTTTTCTCATCTTTCCAAAAAGATAGATCCTGTATTTCTGTAGGAAAATTATTTTGGTGTTGGCTAAACCACACTATTTCAGTGGGTGCTGTTGCTCTCACTGAAGGCTTAAGAGCAACAAAATAGGAGATTTTCGTTCTCCTGCTTATTATATATATTTTGTTTATGGTTTGAAGTGGATACCTTTGAGGTTTTGAATTAACATCATTCTTACTGCACTCTATAGATGCAGGTTTTTGCAGCATTTTTGATACTGAATGAGGAGTCACATTGCAGTCTGTAGAAATTGCACTGCTTTAGAATGCAGATATGAGAGTCTACTGTTTGAACAATCTAACCTGCTAATGTTTTAATTCTTGCTTCTTGTAATTGTTACTGAAACAACTGACTAGTTTCTTGTTCTCGTACACAAAGATCACGTTATGCCAGGAAGTCTCCATCTCTTTCAGTCACCTGCTTATTGATTCCCTCTCATCTGTTTTCGTCTCTTTTCAAAGGTGATGGGAGAAAGCTTCCGTTTCTTTCCTTATTGGCTTTTTCTATAACTAGCTTTGGTCTCTCCGATGATTGCTTCCTGATTCCTCTTAGACCTGCTGTTCCTGTCTTCACCTGTTGATTGATCTTCTTCATACAGTCTTAACAAAAAATTCTTCAGAGGTAGGGTTATTTTATGGTTGGTATTGTTGGCTGCTTGAATTGATTTGGGACTGGCTTTAGTAATTTTTTTCTCTTCTTGGAGCTCTGCTTATTAGAAACAAATCAGAACCCGAAATAAGTAGCTAGAAAGATACATGAGCAAAAGAAGTCTGGTGAAATAATAAAGAGATCCTTGCAAAAGAACTACTGGTGAGAGGGGGAAAACCCAAGAATTTAAGCTTTTTGAAGAAAGAAAAGTTTTGATGTTATGACCATCAAGACCTAGTATACAAGGATTGTCCAAAGGCAGCGTTCCACCTCCAGAAAGCACTTGTTTTAAAATACAACTGAAAGCAAGGAATACCACTGAAATATTTCTCTTACCTTAAACTAGCACTTATAATTAATAATCTGTTATCGCCGAATGTTGACAGGTAATAGTAGCTCCAGAACTATGTCTAGATAAGTCTGTGAATTTAAGGCCTTGTGTGTATCATTGTGGGGTTTTTCCTCTAATTTTTTTTTAACAAGATGTTTCATAGATTTTACTGACTTTAATTCCTGTAAACAATTGAAGTAATTAAATGTCAGCTAGCATTCTGAGGTTTTCCTTGGAACATTGTCTTTAAAAAGTGAGAAATATGACCAGTTGTGTCCTGACAAAGTAAAATCTTTGTACCTGTTTGCTTCCAAAGTAGACACGTGAACATCGTTCACAAACGATGTTCACATTTTATAAAAGAAAAATGTTATAGTATTAAGCTTCGACCATGGTGAAGAATTGGAAAGAAATTGTAGTAGTTTTTAATTTTTCCTAGCTCATTTTTTAATGTAAAAGTGGAAAAAAAAAAAGCCTTTGTAAGTGTTTGTAAACTTAAGACTTGAATATCTGCATGAATAAAGTAATCCCAGGAAAGAACTGATGTATAAAATACCTTCTGAAAAGGAAGCTCAAATATTAATTCCATTTTAAACAAAGAATAGGATTTATTAAGCACCAGCATTTCGGTTGTAGATTAAAAATAAAGTAGTGTCTCCAATTTTTAAATTATGTTGGTCTGGACTTTGACAAAATCGAATGATTTGTGTAGACTAAAAGACTTAGCAAAAAAAATTAGTGTCAAGCGTTGGATTTGAATTAGTTTAGCCCATGTTTTCTCTTGGTGTTGATTCAGCGTGACCTGCGTTGTTTTGGGGTTTGGGCTGACAAAGGCTAAACTTGCTCAGTAAAGCAGAGGAACTGGGAGTTCAAGTGGGTTGTAGTTTGAAGTTTTGTGGATTTTTGTCTTTTCATTTTATGAGTTAGTCATGAGTATTGCTCGTGACTTGCCAATTTCACTTTTCATTTAAATGGGTAATTCCCATTTAGTGTTATTTACATAACAGAAATCAAGCCATTCAGGCAGAACTTGTTTATATCGTTTCCACTTAATATTTTGTTCCATATATTCTTGAAATGACAAAAGTAATTAAGTATTAGGGCTTCTCTGTTCACAAAACTAAATTGATTCCAGAAACAGAGTTACTATAGAAAATATTCTAAGGTTTCTTAGTACAGTTTTGGAATTGTGTGGAAAATTTTGTTCTGTTTGTTAGTAACTCTCATCCCCATGTGCTGTGTATTTGTTTCCATGTGGTAAAAACAACTCTCTCCTAAATATGTTTACCATTTTAATGGGCATTTTGATGCCTTTGGAGAGGGCCTTCTAAACTGCTAGGATTTATTTTTCTTGTGATCAGCGACTTTATAAGTAGAAATAGTAAGAAAAATAGAGAGTAAAATCTACTAAGACATACTACTTTAATTCTATTTTTATATAACTTGTATCAGCGTAACGACAGATGTCAGATTAGTCCAAGTTGATGCTGCGAGCTGACTCCAGCTCCTTTAACGTACATTTATTTGTCATAGCATGTTGGTGTCAGTACTGGGGCAGAATGTGAAACATCACCCTTGAGAAGATCATAGGAGAAAACCAATGAAGTTGGGGGCAGGGGTGTTGGGATTTTTTTTGTCTTTTTTTTTTTTCTTTTCTTTCTTTTTCACTCTGGAGCATTGTTCTGATTGTGTGCAGAAGGGCCACCTAAGCTTGGGCGGTTGGCCCTCTGGTGCTCCTGTCCCGTCACCTGATCCTTGTCAGCCACTTGGTTCTCCCAGGTCCTGCCTCACTTACTTCAGAGGGACTGCCCTCAGGTGTGAAGCTTTGCCCCCAGCAGCTCAAATTGCAGGGCTGGGCCCGAAATTAAGGTGTGACCAAAGTAGAAGCAGCAGTGTACCAAGGAGAAGCGAGGAAGAGAAAGCAACTGTTATGACAATAAAATGACGTGGGTTTGAGGTTCACTTTACCCTTTGAGGCATTTACAACTGCAGCCTGTTTTATTAGATGCCAAGAAAGCGAGTGGTATTTCTCGGAAAACTTTCATCTTTTTGGTATCGCTGGAGTTTCTAATAACGAAATACAGAGCAACAATGAAAGACTTTAATAGGACTTCCTTCTTTCTGAGAAGGGATTGGTTTGAGTTACCAGCAATATTAGAAGTGAGTTTCAGCTCAAACTCCACAAAAGCATAGAGGAAACCACAGGCTCTTTTAATGTGATTATGTAAGTCAGGTGGTTTTGCTTTGGTGTGTTTTGTTTGTTGTTTGGTTGTTTGTTTTTTTTTTAAATAATAGATTTCAACCAAGGAAGGTGTTTACCTTTGAATCTCTTGAAAATAGTGTTGAGTTTTTAGAAGCTGACAAGATGGTGATTGATGCTTATAGTCATAGAAAGATGAAAATGATTCTTCTGTTGTTGTCTTCACTTAAAAAAAAATGCTCTTTGAACAAAATGTGGGAATACTTTAATTCTTGAGGCTAATCTCAGGGTTCTTTACCTATAGTATCACTTGCAAAAATCTTTGGGAGAAGGCAATTTGCCATGAAGAAATTATTATCATTTAGAGATTACTAGTTTAGTATTAAGTTTGAGTTTCTGGAGAGGCTCTGAATAGTTGAGCATATAGCTGTATTTTGCAGCAGGAGTACAGGTGTATATAAAAGCTATTTTGCATATTAAAAATACTATAAAATACTCTTTTAATTATGTCCTGAATTATGTTAATTTAAAAATGAGGAGAAAAAAGGCAAAACTAGAGCTTTTAAGTGAATTTTTTTTTTGAAGTTAGAAATATTTTAGCTTTTTTTTTTTTCTTCCTAACAGCTGTCACTTCTTATGAAGACCTTGGCCTCTTTGCATTTGGATCAGCTGGAAGGGTGAGTATGTATTTTCACCTGGTCTCATGCTTCTGATATACAACTGTTCTTTGCATAGGAAAGATACATAAATGAAACATGTAGGATAATTACCGATGTCCTAGTACAAGAAAAAATCATTTATGTCCTGAAGCTACTTTTTGCTATGTTTCAGTTAATGTGTCTGGTCTGTGGAAGCCTGAACTTTAGTTAACTGTAAAATAGACATTCCTGAAATGCAAGACTTTGTGTTGCTTTCCTGTCAGCATGTTCATATTTCAGTTTTATGCACAAATATCTGCTCACTGGCATTGTTGTCAGGCTGGCTCAGCAGTCCCTTCAGGTTTGTTACAGTCCCATCGTACCTCTGCTGTAAACTTTTAAGAGACGGGTCAGTGATTTACTGTCGATGTTCTAGCCTTTAGTAGAGATCCAAGATAAATTTGCCTTTCATGTAATTTCCACAGTGGGAAAAATAAGAGTGCATTTAATGCATGCTAATTTTTTCTTTTATTTAATAAACCCTTCAGGTGAATGTTGCTTATTTGTTGTTTTATCTCATGATTAAAAAACAAAACAAAACAGAAAACCAACACAAACCCAAAAGAAAAAATCCAAAGCAAAAAATCCCCAGCAAGCTAACTGGTTTTGGTATAAGAGTAGTCAACATGCAGACCATACCTTTTTAGATGTGCGTACTGAATTGTTTTTTCCCAATAAAGAATGTTGTCCAGTAATGCTGGGTGCACAGGAAATACTACTTGTGAATACTGCACATGTAATATTGTGATTTCTGTGCTCTGTGTTTCAGTTTGTATTGGTCTGACTGAAATGGAGTCGGGATACTAAAAGCAGATTTTTTTTTTTTACCCCACAGAAGCGTGATTTTAATGGTTTACTGAAACAATGTATTTTTTTTTAATTAATTCTGCTTAACAGACTAGAGTCTACTTTCTTTTGGTTTAATGTAACTGAGAATTAAATTTGAGCTATTGGGTGTAAGACTTCCATTGGCATTAATAAGCAGATGTGAGTGTAGTCCGTGAGGATCAGCATTTATTGATCAAAGTTGAAGGGTTGATTAACCTGAAGAGATGATAAACCTTGATACTGGCAAGGTATGAATTAAGATTCTTTTTTGCAGGAGCTGTTCTGTATACATTAACCACAAGCCATTAGATGCAGAAGTCATAGAAATGTAAAGCTTAGGGAGGTATTAAAATATGACTTAGCCTTTTTTTGCTGTGAAGCAGGGCTAAACATACAGAAACCATTCTTGGCAGATGCTTTTCTAATCTGTAAATTAAAAGCCTATATAAATGAGATTTCACAGCTTCACTATGTAGTCAACATCAGTAGTTTTTTTTAATTCTCAATATACTTTTTCATAATGTCCAGTTTAAATAATTTGTGCTAAAAATCATCTATTCTTTTATTTTCTGTGTGAATGGAATATTTCTAGCTTGGGAAGCTATTGTTTTGAGAAAATAACTAACCAAAGTTCCCCAAGCTTTCCTGGTGAACTTACATTTTCTGAAATACTTAAATCTTTCGCTGTTGAAGTATCTTTGGTATTTATACACCTTTCTTAAAACTTGTCTGAAAAACAGAACACAGTAAGCTGGCTGACAACTTGACAGTGACAAGAAATGTAATTATTACCTGTATATTAGATAGACCATGGCCAGTACTACGTCCCAAAAGAAGATTTGCTGTTTCTGTGGGTGCTTCAGGCTACTGATTGTGTTATCTCAGGCTGTTTTCTCTATTTGCAACTTGAAGATGTATGTCTGAGGTCTGCTTCCTGAATGCATTGCTTTTAACTGATCACATTCATTTTTTTATTTTGGTTTTTTTTTTTAGACTTTACCATGATCATTCTGAATTCTAATCCTGTCCCTGAATGCTCCTCATTTCAGTCAGACATAGGTGGTTTTGGTTTTGTTGCTTTTTTTTTCTTTAAAGTAGTGCTTACTCTTCCCTCCCCTGAGTCATTTGCTAACGATCCAGACAGATGGCTGTAGGACCCTGGTGGCATCGTAGGTTGATGGTAAACTGCTGGATAACAGCTCTTGAAGTAGAGCACTTACTCCAGCTTACGGTGAGGTGATTCTCTGTCAAACATATTTTTAAGATTTGTGAGAATGGATATTTTCTGCTGTTGGAAGATCACTGATTCTCCCTTTCCAAAGGCATATGAAGTATTTGTTTCCATCTATGACAAATTCCAAGATACCATACTTTTTTTTTTTCCTTCTCCTGGTGACTTTTGAACTGACCTTCAATTAACTTAAAATTTGATGAGGTTTTTCCAGCTGATTAATTGAAAAAAATGTCAACTCTGCTTTCAGATTTTATTCAGAAGTACAAATTTGGTTTTCTCCTCATAACTGGCTTAATTTTTTCCAAGCTGACTTAACAGTAGCACTCATGGAGGAAGGTCCTGCTACGTCAAGAATATCAGTGGGTAAAAAGAAAAACTGTGCTAGATGATAATACTATTTTAGAACTGAACTGAAAAGAAAACACTGGGAAAACTTTAGACTCTTTTAGGATCTTTTCAGGTAGAAGTTAGGGTTTTTTTTGATTTAAACAAATACTTTAATAGCCTGTGATAATTCCTACTTCTGTATCAGTCCAATATGAATAGTCACAAATGCTAAAGAAAAGTCTATCTAGTTTACAAATTTAAAAGAATAATGACATTCATAACTGTTAAAAATTCAGGGGTTTTTTGAGCGAGGAAGTAGCTCTTACAAATCTCTGCTGTCTGGGTGTCTTTTCAGAAGTGAGTGATCATTTTCATTTGTATTCAGCTGATACTTGATGTCAATTAGAATGAACTTCCATGTTCTCAATGATTTAAAAACCCGGTCTTCTGCAGAACAACCTTCTCTCTAACTTGTGTTATCGCAGAATGAAAATGCAGTATTTTCAGGGAGATTTTGCTTGTATATTCATTTTCGATTTCATTGGTTTCCATGTGTTAAACTCTTCAGTGAAGAGAAGATGCCCTTCCTTTCAGTGCTAGTTATCACTTCTACATCTGATCTGTTTAAGATGATACACACATGTTTTATGACTGCTAGAGACTAATGGTTTCAGTTTTACTAACCTTTTCTGAAGAGATCCTTTTTTTTTTTTTATAGGTCCTTGTTGCAACTACAATAATTATCCAGAATATCGGAGGTAAGAAACTTCATATGCTCAATATTAACCGAGTGGATTATAATTTCTACAGTCTATAAACCTCCACAAACACCAAAGGCAATAATGAAATGAAAACATTCTTAAGCAACTGATTAAAAGCACAGAAAACTTAAAGAAAAAGGCGTCTGTGATCATGCGAAGTGGAAGTGCTGTTGTTGTGGGGTAGATGGGGGGGGACTGACAAGGGTTGGATTGTGTGCCTGACACTGCACCCCAGGATGTGGAGCACATCCATTATAGCTGGCGGGGTTAATGGGAAGGAGCTGAGGAAGAGTAATCTCCTCTCTACTGTTCTGTACACGTGCATCTGGTAGCTACATGTTGGTTTTTTTGCTGTTGGAATGTGCTTGTGCACTTTAGTGATGTGTAACAACTGTGTGTTTACTTAGCCGTGAAGTTTCACACGTTCGTTAGTGATGGTAATTTTTTATTTGTTAGTTCAATACTTTGGGTTTGGGGGAAGTTGTTTATTTTGCTGACTTTCATCATGTGGGCTGATAATCTGTGTTGTCATATTGCTGAGCTGGCCAGTTACATTATTCTCATTTTGTCTTCCTTGGTGCATGATATAATAACACTGGCTGTCTTTGTATTAAAAAATCATCCTAGCATTTGAACTCTTACTTAGATACGTTCAGATACTTGACTGTTACTAAGCAGTAGTGCCCTTTTGTCTATTTTCAAACAATTAATTACTGTGTTTAACAGAACAATTTTAGGGTTTTTTTTGCTGTAAATGTTTTGATATGCAAGAGAATTGTGTCAAAGCTCCCTTCTCTCCATCTGCTGTCCCCAGGAAGATAGACACGTTCACCTACATTGACAGAAGGAAACAGCAGCCCGACTCTGTTCTTTCCTTTACAATTGCCTGTCAAATCCCGACAATTCAGAGATTGCTGGTTTTTGTCACTATGTAGAGAGACCGAGAACTAGACTGAGTAATTACTTTTATGATAAAATTGGAATATTTTCTTATATTAAAAGCTCCAGCAATAAAAACTACTGAATTGAAATGGCTATAAAACTCCAAGCTTTAATTTCAGGAGTCAATATATTAATTCCAGGATTAAGGTTTCTTTATTCATACAGATTTTAGAGGATATTCTGTAGCAATGAACAGATTTTTTAATTTCCTTTCCAGTTTGAGTGGACCTCTAGATAAACAGCACTAGAGAAAGAGGGAAACACAGTACAAGTTCTGGAGGCTCTGGGATCGTGTACAAGACTCTGTGGTCAAAGGAAGTATGACTCTCATTTCTTCCTCATGGCAGTTCATAACCCCTCTGTGTCACTTTTATTAAAGTTCAGCTCAGTAACTCTAGAGCCCCAAACCGTTGCGTGCTGGGTATTATCAAAATACTTACTCTGTCTTCTGCAGCGGCCTTTTCTGCCAACAAACTGGGCCTGGTTTGCCAACCAATGGTTTTCCATTTAACTAGTTAAGAAGTAAGTTTTTTTGCAAGCTGAAACTCTTCTCTCAAATACTTTTAGTGACCTCATTTTGATGGAAGCTTTCAAAACTCTGGTTTGGTTCTTCTGGTTCCAAGGGCAGTATCTTTCATTGAGCTGGTTCATGCAGCCGGCACGTTCGCTTGCAACGATCCCTTAGTTTCAGATGCACTGAAGAGAGAAAGCTGATTTCCCTTCTCCAACAGGGTTAACGTCAGTAGCACCTAAATGAGCCCCGATCTGTGTGGAAGGGTGATCTCTGGAAAGACGGCTTGCAAGTTGAGGCCTCCTTGGCACCTTCTCCCCTACAGAAGATCTATTGTGCTGTCGTTGCAAAGAGCTATTGCAGCTTCTGTTTAGTGTTTAGATTCCTGTTTGGGAACAGAGCTCCCAGCTGTGTTGTTTCTCTCTTTAACAACTGCCTTTGGCAGAGCCCTGCAATGCCGCGGTCCAAGTCGGCAGAGCAGCTCTGTGTCGGGAATCATCTCCGGAGATGACTGTACTCCAGCCTAGAAGGCTCTTAACAGAAAGGAGGGATGAGGAGTTCCTTCAGCTCTCACTGAGCCTCAATTCTTGAAGAAATACATAGAAATGAAGGATTTTTTTCTTGTCTTTCTGGTGCTTCTGCAGATTTTAAATGGGAGTGGTGAAACTGTGGGACATAGTTTGTCCTAAATGGGAGCTGAAATCAAGTGTAAAACTTAGATTCTACCACTTTGGTAGGCGTTCCCCTCTTTTTGTTCTTCTGTACGTTTGAAGGAACCAGCAGCACCGCGCCTGCTGGGCAGGCATCCAGACTCGTATCAACATTTTTCATTTCACAGTAGGGCTAAAAATAGAATTGTTTTCTGTTACCTCCTCCATCATCAGACCTGGGTACATTGCATCATACGGTATCTTATTTCAAAAGTGATTTGAGAGCCTGAGATAATGAATGACAGTTTGTGATTAAAATAAGCAACTTTACAAGGCTTATTGTCACTATCTGCATCTAGCCTGGGCAGTTTTAAAGTTTGGTCTGATCACTTCTAAAAATAATTTCCGTGCGGAAGTGATTTACATTCATTTGTGGTTGAGGAAGCATTTTAGTAATCATTTTAATATAGCTATGCTTTCCAACTTGTCATCTGCGCTTTTTAAAAAAGAAAGCCCAAAGAGCAAATTTGAATTTGACATCCTAATCACATACACTTAGGGATTTGTGTAGTAGGAGAGTTGATTTTTCTACTGGCAGAATATCCAAATTAAAAAAAAATAAATAAAATTTTGTACAGCTACAGGAAAGTACTGATTGGTCAAATCTGAAATGTAAAAGGTTAAAAAAAAATATTTCAAGTACATTGCTTGGAATTTTAACATGTATCTCTAACATGAATGCTCAACTTTCCTGCAGATTTTTAGTTGTCTCTTGGAACACTTTGTGTTATGTTAATCCAAGTAACACAAATCAAATACCGAAATCCATTTAAATACCAAGGATTAACTAAGGATACATCAGGATAATGTGTTAACTTTGCAATACCCAAATGTAAATGAAGGTCATCTTAGATACTGTGACTGAAGGGCTGAATAGAACATACACACAGTCTTACCTTAGAGAGATTAAATTTATAGAATATTTGCCTGGCTTTCCTTATAGAATATTTCTTTGCCTGGCTTTTCTTAGATTAGTATGTACGTGTTCTTGATCTTCCAAGTTCCTGTTTCTTGCCTGCCATGCAGAACGTGATCTTGAGGATTTCAAGGATTTGAGGATTGTCATGTGCCCTCTAAGATGAGAGAGGGCCCTTGAGGAAGTTGTACGCCCAGAGGTGCAGAAGGAGCGAGGGAGGCTGCTATCGAAATCGCCGAGTTCCATGGCTCTGCTGGAGTTTTATGGAATCCTTCCCAGGAGCAACTGGAGTTGGACGGAGTCCCTGCTATTGTTTTAATAGCGTTGTGCTTCTAGGAAGTGATGGATGAGGCACAGTGGGCCAAAGCTGTGGCTCGGCATCGCGCAGCCCTTCCCCCCTCTCCTGCCAGGGAAGTTCTGTGGGCTTCTGAGATGCTTTCTGAAAGGGGGGAAGGAAGATGGGAACTTCTCCTCCTGGAATTGTCCTCTCTGCGGATGTGACTGAAAAGGAGAACAGTCCACAGCCGTGTGTGCAAGAGAAAATCGGTAGGACTCTTCAAGCACGTGTCGTGAAGTTAAGAGAAGGAATTACTTCAGCAAAGCTGGTGGAAAAATGGGAGACAAACACAATAAAGCATTGCACAAGAGCGGCTCTCGGTCGGTTGCCAACACTAACAAATGCTCAGCATTGAGGTCTAGTGGGAAGCATGCGGGGAGTTTTACAGCCTGCTTCTCCGGGCTGCTATCAGCTGAAGGTCACTGCTGCAGGGGGGCCACAGGGCCTGGTAGCCGTGGGTGATACACAGGGACGTTAATTGAAACTGTCGAGAACATGAGTTTAATTATTTAAAATTTATTAGCAGTGGGATTAAGCGCACCAGTAGAGCCTACAGTACGGCCATGTAGCATAGGTGGTCTGTGTGAGGAATTTATGCAGCAGGCTTTGTTTCTTTGAGATCTCTCTCGCTGGGCTCAGAGACCCCAGGGGAGTTCTGGCTCTGTGAGTCCCTGGAAGCAGCGAGCCTGGCCCAGGGCTGTACCCAGGTGCTCGCTGTAGCCACTCGTTGGAACTTAGCTTTCCAGAGGGCTGGCTTAACTTCAGAAAGAATGATTTACTTTCTAGTATCATAGACACTTTCGTTGTTGTCACTGGTGCTTGTGGATTTTGGTTCAGTATCATCCTGAAGGGTACGTGCTTTTTCTTCTTTATAAGAATGAGGAAAAGAGATTGTTCCGTATCCCTGGTGTCTTATCCTCGGCTCTGCCCAAATGCTGTGGGCAGTAAATAGAGGTTACAGGATTCGTTGTGATGGGAGATTCAGTTCCTTGGCTGGGTTTGGTGGCCTGTCAGTTACAGTCAAGGCGCAGAAGCCCGGTTCTGGATGTCACACACGCTAAATCTACGTCTTGACATCTGGAGAGCTCGTATTTTTTTCCAAGCGCCCCGAAGTAAACCAAGAGGCTTAACCGCTGGAAAAAAAAAACGTGTATGTAAATAAATACCAGCGGGGGTGCGGGGCTGGCGGGGCTGCCTGGGCCCGGGGGCCGAGCCAAGCGGGGCAGGGCAGGGCAGGCCCG
>VWZK01003726.1:170875-200095 GCA_013396935.1 Baryphthengus martii | reverse complement strand
GGGGTGGGGGGGAGGGGGGGGAGAAGCCGTGAGGGCGGAGAGCCGATTTAAATTGGACTTAATGGATTCCCAGGGCAGCTCTTTTAGATGAAAGTCAAAATAAGAGCCAAAGTGAATCTCAGCAGACCTGTCTGTTGCATTAGAGATGCAGCCTTCCTCTCCCTCCCTCCCTTTATTCTTTAAAAGAGAGGGGGAAAAAAGTGTTATCCGTACAGAAGACGGCGCGGAGTTTCTCGTTCCTATAATGAGAGCTCTAATTGAAGAACTTGCAGCCTCTTGGGAGAGTCTTTACTGATCGCTGCTTTTGTTATTCATGCCGCGCTCTGTTTTCTTGGGGTTTTTTTGGGGGGGGCGGAGGGGGGACTGTCGCAAGTCTGGCTGTGCCAGGGTCGAGGTGTGATGCTGTGTGTCCCCCCCAAGCTGGCTGCCGGCAGGTCGGACCCCCTGGGCTCCTTCGGGTAGTCTGGGTGGCTACCGCTGGCTGTGCCATGCTCAAGGAGGAGATGGTGTGGCTAAAAAATCCTGGGAGCTGATGGGATGAGTCTGGCTGAGGGGGCCTCTTGTCCTCACAGGACCCACCCTGGGCTGTGGGACGGATCCTGCTCGGCCTGGGATGGCCAGTGGTGAGGGTGCAAAGCAGGGCTTGTGCCTCCTGCCTGAGCTTGCTGTGGTAGCAGGGGACATAACGTGACTGTGGGGTGCCGTGGGGTGCTGAGGGGTGTCATGGGGTTCTTTGAGGTGCCACAAGCCCACTCGGTGCAGAGGCACAACGCAGCTGCTGTCACAGCTCTCCTGGCCCACAGTGGTGCAAGGTGGCTCTCTGCAGCCACTGTCACCTGGAGGGGACAGGCATCCTGCCAAAGCCACGTGGATCCTCTGCCCGTCCAGGGTGCGGAGTGGGACACGGTCACAGAGCCATCAGGAGCTGCGCTGGGGATGTTCTCCCCTCTCCTGCCTTCTCCATTGCCCGACAATTCAAGACCACGAGGGATCATCACCCCTACTCCCCATCCCAGGCCTCCTTGTGTGGCCAGTGTCTCTGTGGCCACGGGGGGGTGGTGGCTGTCCCCACACCCCATGTGGTCCCATGGCGATGCTGCACATGACATTGGGCTGGTTTGGTGCATCTGAAAGCTCCTGGAGGGCAGGTCCCTGTTGCCCCCCTGTCCCTCTCCCACCCCTGGACATCTTTTGCAGCTACGCTTGAGCTCTACATGGATGAAAACAAGAGCCACGAGCTCTGTGGATGCTCTCGGTGGCATTTGGTGGCTGCAGGGCTGAGTCTGGTTGGGGAAGAGGATGTGTGAGCAGGATGGGGCTCCACCAGCCCATCGGCTTAGCGTGGAGGCAAAGCGGTTAACCTGGACATCTGATCTCCCCGGGATTTGTGTATTGACCCTGACAGCCATGCGTCAGGAGCGACAGACTCTCCATCATCGATCCCTCTCCTCCCATCACCAGGTGTCGACACCGACGGTCGTGGAGGCGGCTTTAATTTCAGGCCTCTGGCTCCAGCACGTAACACTTAGCCGCGGTCCCACGGTGCTGCTGGGTTTTGCAAACACCTCTGTGGTCAGGTTGCCATCCCCGTTTTGTGGCAGGGGTGGCACTTGCCGAGGGTGACCAGCTGAGCCAGGGACAGGGCTCGTGGAAGACTCAGGAGCCCCGGCTCCCAGGGCCATCAGGCAGGGTGGCCTCAGGAGGTGGCATCGCAGCCTTTGGTGAAGGACCCAGGGGGCACTTGGAGCTCCTGCTTCGCTGAGCCTTGCTAGGAAACCCCTCTGTTCTGTGGTGGACCCAGGAGGGTACTTGGAGCTCCTGCTTTGTTGATCTTTGCTAGGGAAACCCTCTGGTCTGTGGAAAACCCAGGAGGGTGCTTGGAGCTCCTGCTTTGCTGATCTTTGCTAGGGAAACCCTCTGGTCTGTGGAAAACCCAGGAGGGTGCTTGGAGCTCCTGCTTTGCTGATCTTTGCTAGGGAAACCCTCTGTTATGGTCCCCCTGTGCCATCAGTGCTGAGCAGCAGAGGATGCACCCAGACTGGGGGGTCCTGGTCCTTCTGTGGCCTTTGCCGGGTGACCTCATCCAGCCAGGATGCCTCTTGTCCTCCCTGCCTCCGAAACGGCCACGACCAAATCCAATGGGCGCGCGATCATCTGTGCGTGTCACCCCACGGAGACCTGGCGGGGAGAGTGGTGGGGTTTTTTTGTGTGCCTTGATTTTGGGCAGGATGAAGGCGCTGGCGGGGGCCGGCTGGCACGTCGCTTCTCCTCCTTCCCAGCATCTTGAGATTTCCGAGACGCGCGCAGCCGAGCTGAGACTGAAAAAGCTGCTTGTGGTTCAAGAGCATCTCCTCGTCGGGGAAGAGAGGAAAGCTTTTCATTCCTCCCTTTCTTTAGGAGCTAGCCGAGCTCCCCTCGCCAGTGCAGGGGCTCTTCCCGCTCCCCCCCCTCCCTCTGCAAAGGACCGTTAAAAGCCAGGGCCAGCGGATATCTTGACACCCCGTCAATCTGAGCCTTTTACAGCAGCAGCCTCTGAAGGCTGGCACTCTGCTGCACAGAAGAAAACAAGTGAGAAGGTGGGGGGAGGCGAGAGCGAGCCTTTGCAGCCGGCAATCGATAATTGTAGTGTCAGTCACCGCTTAGGAAGTTCCCGCATCCCCACTGTCGCCGGCTGAAGCTGGGGAAGGGGGGAGAGAAGAGGGTGGCGAGAGCTCGGCTCTGCCTCGCACGGCATCGGGCACGGGGCAGGGAGCGATGGCGGAGGGCGAGAGCCTGGCCCCGAGCGGGAGCCTCCCGCTGCATTACTCACCACTTGATGTAGCTTGAACCTTTCAACTCCCTCCCCTTGGGGATGGAGCGGGCTGGGCAGAAGGTGTCGACAGAAAACGCTCTGCTTTCTTAGGTTTAAGGTGTTGGGGTTTTTTTTCCCTCTTTCCTTTTTTATTCCCTTCCCCACCCCTCTCTGTGTGCGTTTTGGGCTCTAATGTTCTCCACAAAATAGAAACCCCAAAAAAAAAAAAAAAAGAACCCAACCCAACCCGGCTCCCCCTCGTGTGTGTCTCTGTCTTAGCAAAAGGCGAGGTAAAAGATCAAGGAATTCTTCCTTTTGTGCAGCTTTCAAGACCAAAGATGCGCCGGTGAAAAGGGGAGGCTCAGAGTACCAGGCACACACAAGTGTTAAAGGAGAGGCTTCCCTTTTGTCTCCAAGGCAATCAGCCGGCGAAGGGATCCACAAATTAATTAAAAATTGCTCTGTCTTGATTGAGTTATTCCTGCTCGCATCCCACCTGCCTATCAAAAGACTGGGAATGGCAGGAGGAAATTCCTGTTTCTTTCCCAAACAGCTCAGACACGTACTGTGGACCGTCTCGCTTGCCTTTTATCCCAGGCAGCAAAGGAAATGAAAAAATAAAAAGGAAGGGCTGGCACGGTATCCAAAGAGATCTCTCCCGGAGGATGCGTCCCTCTCCCGCGCTAACAAATGCTGCGGGATTTGGACGATTTGGAAGAAAAATGAACAGATTTGCATGTCGTGCACGGGCCAAATTGTGGTTGTAACTCCACAAAGTTGATGGAGATCCATCAGAGATTAATTTGGCCCAAGGTCTGGCTCTTGCTCCGCAGGGGATAGGCTGGATCTCTGCCTTGCTCGAAACAAGAGGTATTCAAATGGGTTTGTTGTGGCTGCGCGATGCCCAAGTGGTAGAGCCAAGCAAAAATCCCAACTGGTTGTATCCCTTGGTGCCAAAGCACCATAAATACGCCTCGATCTGTCAAGTCGTGCGCGAGCTCTACCGCATTTACCGCCAAGGATGGTTTAAGGGGGTAAATTTATACGTAGGGGCCATGCAGAAGTCTCCCTGTGTGCTTTGCTAAGAGATTTGAACTCCATCCCGGCATCCTGATGCAGGGAAGCCTCTCTCTCCTCCCATTCCTGGGATTTCCACCCAAACAGACCGAGCTCAGCCCTCGCCCAAGCCTGGCTGCCCATTGCTGGCTCAGCTCGTGCCCCTGCTAGGCTCGAGCTCCCCTCTGGTTTGGGGCAACGTCGTCAGTCGGTGCCTCCGAGCCGGGTTCGGGGGGTTGGTTTGCTGCTTTGCAGTCAGACCTTGCTTCCTCTGCTTTATTGTCATCTCCGCTCTTAGTCACCGCTCGATGCCTCACCAGGGGACACCGTTCCTCCCACATTTATGGCAGCCACTAAAATCGGCGCTCGGTGCTCGTGCTCCGACGGGGAGGGCCGCTGATCGTCAGGGAGGCTCTGCCCAGCTCCCTCACGGTCCTCGGCAGTCGCGGGGGCTGTGCAGAGGAGCTGCAGGGCGGATCGGTCACCGGGTGAGTCCCCTGTGCTGGGGACCCGCCTCCAGCCCTGCTGGGTCCCATCCAGCTGATGCCGGGTGGGGATATGGGAGCAGTGCTAGAAAGGAGCGGCCCTGGCCGCGTTCTCAGGTGGAGATGGCCGGCACGTAAATGAAAATGAGATGCTCGATAAAGTAGGAAAAAATAATTAAAAGCGTTCACGGCTGCTGGCTCGCAGAGGTGTGGGCACTCGCTGATCCAGCGAGGCACGGCCGTCGTCGTCCCCCCCTCCAAACACCGCGTCCTTCAGCTTGGCTGTCGCTGAGTAACTCCCCCCTCCCCGCTACCAAACACCACCTTGTCCTGTAATAGCGTGTCCTTCACCATGCCTGTCGCTACATGATCTATAGAACGGGGCCGGCCTGTTCCTACCACCGCCTTTCACCGGGCCGACGACTGGATTCTCCGGAGGAGACTCTAGTCCTATCATAGCATGTCCTTCACCGTGACTGCTGCTGCGCGAGAGGCTCGGCAGCGCCGGGCTCTAATACCTTGTAATTCACTGTGACTGCTGTGGCAGGACCTGCACCGCGCTGCTCTGCGGCAGCCCTTCAAACCCTTTGGCTTTTACAGCTGCTCTCTGGCTTCCTAGCGAGGGTTGGGTGGGAGGGAACCTGTGGTAGGGAGGATCTTGGAGGTGCCCCAGCCTTGGAGGCTGCTCCCCGGCTCTTGGTGGGCGTGGGGAGGGTGTTGAGCATCCCCGGGGGCATGGTCTCATTCTGCCTCTTGGGTGGTTTGCAGGGTGGGGAGGGTGTGCTGGGGGCCAGAGCCTGCCTGGGCACCCTGCCTGCCAGGGTAGGAAATGGCCCTTAGATGCAAGAAAAAAGCATCTTTCCTCTGGGTGGTTCTTGGGCAACGTAATAAATGTCACAAGCCCGGCACACACAAAGGAGAAGGGGACATTTGGCTACCGAGCGCGTTTGCTCCAGGAGCTCATTTACTTGGAAGACTTAAAGGGTTCTCCGATGCTTCCCTCTTCGCTGGTTAACCCTGGTCCTTTGCCAGTTAAATAGAAAGGCAGCCGCTGTCAATAAAGCCCTTCTGGAAGCTCCGCCATGGACACTTGCTGTGCCCTTCTCTTCCCTGCGCTGCACGTCGCTCCCTCTTCCACCGATCCACCGATCCAGAAGGCGACTGGACCCATGAGCTTTAACTGTTAAGATAGAGTGAGGAACCCTTCGAGGGGCGAGGATTTGCCAGCCAGGTGACAGAGATCCCCGATGCTCACCGCTGCCCCTCCACGCGCTGGGAGCTGCGGTGCCACAGTTGTGCGTGGCACAGGGTGCGGGTGCCCGCAGCTCGACCGGGAATCGGATTCAGGGCCTGTGTTACTGGGTTTTCTTTGCAGAGGAGGCGATGCAAAGGCTGGAGGAAGAGCAAGGAGAGAGGAGAATATCCTCAGAGGGCTCCCTGGCTGGGAGAAAGGCACGTTCGGTGGCTAAATGGATGAGGGGGCAGATTTTTGGAGCTGGTGCTTCCCTGCGGCACGATGCTCGGCAGCGAGCACCGGCGTGCGGTGTTGCCGGAGGAGCCGGCAGCCTGCCGATGGGAGCTCCAGTTTTCCGTAAGACGGGTGTTGGCGTCTCCCGTTTTGCTCCTGTGCGAATCGGCAGCGACGCCGCTGCTTCTGCTTGGACTGGGGAAGGAGAAATTTGGCCTGCTGGCTTTTCTTCCTCAGCAGCCTGGGCTCCATATCTGCAAACAGCTGTAAGAAGAGCAGAGATCATTAGCTGGAAGGATCAGATGAGATAGTTTCTTAAAAGGATTGTCTGATTTCTCTATTGATCAGCCTGATTTAAAAGGGAGAGTTGGGTCAGAGGGCATAAATTATCATTGAAGGAGGGGTGAAGGCCTCGAAGGCTGCGCTGCACTTAGCTGCAGTGCTGAGGAATGTGTCTCTCGGTGGGGACGTGCGTAGCTGAGCGCCGTGGCTGCCGGCCAAGTTGGGTCTCCTCTATACTGAACTGGGAACCGAGTCAAGGGAAGCGCATTTAAACTTGGTTAAAGAGCCTCTCTTCGCCAAACTGGTTTCTTGCAGCCCCCGCCGGTATTGCGGGGCTGGGTGCTTGGGGTGGTAGGGAGAAGGGATTCAGCGTGTGGCCCCATGTGAAGTTTGAGGTCAGGGGAGCCACAAGGTCCCACTCCCTCCCTCGGTCCCCGGGCAGACGATGCTCTCGCCCTACAGAGACCTGCGACCTCTCCCTGGCTTTCCCCAGGCTCCCTGTGTGGTCTCCAGCGAGATGTAGAACCACGGGAGATTTCTGCCTCCCTGGCTATAAAACGAAGCTAATCTGCAACCTGAGGTTGCTGCTTTCGCCGTTCTTGTGATCGCTGCCCGGGGCTCCTGCATCTCCTGCCACCGGAGTCACGGGACTCGCAGCCTTTACCGCGGCCCCCCCAGCTCTCCAGCTTACGGGGAAGGGGAACGGGAAGACATCCCTTTTCAATAAGACACCATCTCCGTTGACTGCAGAGGGTCTGGTTTGGGGGACACGCCACCTCACCCTCACCAGCTCCTTCTGCAGCAACGCGGATCCTTCCAGCACCCGCCGAGCTCCCTGGGCAGCCGGGGCTGTAGGAGTGTAATTACTATTCACTCAAGGTACGGCTCCCGTAGCACACGGTGGCACAAGCCGATTACCGCGTCGGCGCTGGGCAGCAGCGGCGCATTTGTATCTGTCGGGGTGCGGGAAGCGCCCATTTCCACAGTGAGTCTGGCTGTCGCTGCCTTCTTGCTCCCGGAGCTCTGCCTCAGCCCCTGCCACCCAAGGGTAGCGTCTCCCCGAGCTGAGCTCGGCACGAGCCGGCCGGTGCTTCCCCTCATCCTCATCCTCATCCTCGTCCTTGTCCTCATCCTCATTGTGATGGTGGAACCTCCTGTGCCTGGGTCAGCATCTGTCTGACTTCTCGTGGGGTTTGCAGCTCACATTTCTGGCTGCATTGACCAGGGATGGACCGTGGGGATCTGCGAGGGGGTTGTGCCATCCCGGCCGAGCGTGATTTAGGGCTGGGACAGGCTGGTTGGCAAGGAGAAGCTGCAGGAGCAGTTGTGAGGAGCTGCAGCATCCTCCAATTGAGTTTTGCGCCCTTTCCAGCCCCGAGGGGGTTTGTTCCCCTTTTATTTCTGACTCTGCTAAAATAAAACGATGCAAGAAATGTGGTTTCTGGGACACCACTGGGGTGAATACAAACAGAGCTGTTCCTGGGGGCTGTGGGCAGCCACACCACTGGTGTCCCCAAGCTGGGGACGTGTCCCAAAAGCAGGCTTTGAGCATCCACTTGCCGTTCCCCGGTGCCGCTCTGTGCGCTGGCAATGCCACTGGTGCGACTGAGGCCAGTGCCCACCCCGATACCACCCCTCCTCTTGCTCCTGCCCTACCGTGCTCCCCGTCCCCAGGGACAGGGGCTGTCAGGGACAGCAGCACGGTGATTCTCTGTGGCACGTGGCTCAGGGCTGGGGGGAGATGAGCCAAGGCATCATCTCAGGTCACTTCTGCCAGGCAGAAAGCATGAGGCTGGGACCCCAGCCCAGGGCATGGCCGGGCAGAGGGTTGGGACCCGGCACAAGGACAAGCTGGGATGGTGGGGACTCATGGCAGCCCCACTGTCACCAAAGACACGAGCATCTCTTCCAAGCATCTGCGCGGCGTTGGCCTCCCAGCACGGCCGCGGTAGCGGCTACTGGCGAGCGGTGGCTGGGCCGGCATTATCCTGGAAATGTCAGCCCAACGCCAGCCCGCCGGTGAGTGCCAGGACGCGGCGGGAGGCGGTGACTCGGCTTGCTGGCATTGGCTACCATTTTAGAGGAAATGTGGAGCGGTGGGTAATTATTTCTCTTTCTTAATTGAAATTTCAGCCTCAGTGGTTTGCGAGAGCGGGCGGGAGAAGGTGCACAGGCAAGCGTGACACGAACGCGGGGCTCATCGCGGGATGAGGGGGAGCACGAGCGCGCCGAGCTCGTGGGGTGGCAAAGCATCTCCGCCGGGGTCTGACACCGCCAGGGAGGGATTCCCAGAGCCCTCTGCGTGGCCTGCTCCCGATTGCCAAAGAAAACCAACCTTCGAACCGCAGAGATTTTAAATTTTTTAGGTGTGGGGGAGGATGCCTTATTGTTTCCTTCTTCCTCTATTTCTGTTTTGCTTCGGATGGAGGGCCAATTAAATGAAATTACGCGCTGCAGCCCGGCACCCCGCGTCGGCGCGGAGCAATCAGGTGTAACGCAGCATGGCTGAGGAGAGCCAATCAAGATGTATAAATGAGGTGTTGACATTCAAACAGCGGGTNGCGCGCGGCGCTGACAGGCGGCAGAAGGGCCGGGGCCTGACGGGGCAGCCGGGCTCCGCTTTGGCTCCGAAGCGTTTCGTATTAAAAGGTGACAGCAGGGACGTGCCGAGCAGCCTGTGCTGGGGGTGGTGGGCACAAGGCAGGGTGGTAGGTGTCCTCACCTGGGGCTGTTTGCTGGCAGCTCCTGGTGCTGAGGCATCGGTGAATCCCGTGGTTGAGGAGGTGCAGCAGCCGCCGAGCTCTGAGTAGTGCTCCAGGATGGGCAGTGAAGCAAAATGCTGGTGCTTTGGGAAACTGAGGCACGGGTCAAGCTGGTGAACAAGGGCTGCAATGCTGGGGCCAGGCTTAGAATCACAGAATCGTTTTGGTTGGAAGAGACCTTTCAGATCATCGAGCCCAACTGTTCCCCCAGCTCTGCCAGGGCACCACGAACCCCTGTCCCTCAGCACCACAGCTCCACGGCTTGGAAACCCCTCCAGGGATCAGGGGGACTCCAGCCCTGCCCTGGGCAGCCTGGGCCAGGCCTTGGCAACCCTTGCAGGGAAGAAATTGCTCCTTATGTCCAACCTAAACCTCTCCTGGCACAACCTGAGGCCGGTTCCTCTTGTCCTGTCACTTGTTCTTTGGGAGAAGAGACTGACCCCCCCTGGCTCCAACCTCCTGTCAGGGAGCTGTGGAGAGCCAGAAGGTCTCTCCTGAGCCTCCTTTTTTCCAGGCTGAACAAGCCCAGCTCCCTCAGCATCTCCTTACCAGACTTATGCTCTAGACTCCTTACCAGCTCCGTTGCCCTTCTCTGGCCACGCTCCAGCCCCTCAAGGTCCTTCTTGGAGTGAGGGGCTCAAAATTGAACTCAGTAATTGAGGTGAAGACTCAACCCTCCAGATTTCGTATTTCCATTGCCGAGATCAGGTTTGCCTCTGAATCCCCAGGGCTGAATGTGGCAGCTGGGACACATCCATCCCCGTGTGGAGATTGCCATGGCTCAGGGACCATGGATGGGGACACTGCCCTGACCACCAGAGCCAGCGTCCTCCAACGGTTTGTCCCCCTTGCCATAGCTATGGCCGCAGGATGCGGTCCCCCTCGCCGGGAGGCGGGAGCCGATGGCGTGGCAGGTCGGAGGAGCTCGGAGGAGAAAGCAGCTCCGTGGCGAAGAACCTCCTCAGCGTTTCCTGTCTCACGATGGAGAAATCGCATGTGGTGAGAGGCTCTAAAAATAGGCTCGGCAAACTTTTAACCACATTTGCAGATGTTAAAGGTAAAGCCAGAGCAACCCCGGGGGAGAAAACATCCCCAGCCGTGCCTCTCTGAGGTTAACCCTCCGCTCTGCCGGCCCTGACACGGTTATGGGAGAACCGGCTCATCCGGCAGCACCCCCTGGGTGGGCAGCAGGGCGAGGCACCGTGTCTCGGTGCCGCTCTCCTCCGCGTCCCCCCGAAGCGTGTCGGGGAGGACATTAGGAGCAGGAGCACGTAGCGGCAGGCTCTGTCTAACAGCGCTGCCGCCTGACCCTGATTTGTAGCAGGGCTGAGCGGGGAGGTTTGCTGTAGCGTTACAGCTCTTCCTGTGGTAATAGCCGGCGAGGCGTCACACGTACGGCACTGCCGGCGGCACCGGGAGGCCGCGGCCGCTGGGGCGGCTGGACCGGGATGGAGAAGATGCCATAGCCGAGTTGCGACGCGTTTGCCTGCAAGGGGCCCCGCAGGGATTCATGCTCCCATAGTACAGGTGGTGCCACCAGAGTTGCTTCTCCCCACTGTGGTGGTTCTGGTGCCCAGCACGGTGGTGTGGAGGTGGCTGGATGCCGCCTGTCCCCACCAGCCCCGTGGCGCTGTGGCCGGTAGCTTGTCCCACAGGCTGCAGTGGGTGCTGCTGTCCCCTCACCGCCTGCCTTTGCGTCCCTGACCTGGAGTCACTTGGCGACAGTGGCCAGGGCTGCCACGTCGTCTTTCAGCCAAAGTGTTGGCTTCCTGATGATGTTTGACATCCCAAATCTCCACCAGGACAAGGGTGACAAGCCATCGGAGGGTGCCACCCCCACGCCTGCCAGCACAGCGGTCACGGTGAGGTCCCCGTCCACCAGCCCTCGGCCACGGCCATCTCTGCGTGGGGACGGATTCGTCCTGCTGCTGTTCACCCCCAGGGACTCGCAGAGGCAAAACTGACCCCAGAAATGGAAATACAAAATCGAGCTGGGTCCTGGCATTGGGACCCTTGTCCATGGAGGGCTGGCGAGAGATGTCCTGTCCATGAAAGGTGGGAGAGGCAGCACCGCCAGTGAGCGTCGCTCCTTGGTGCCGCCGGCCCCTGTGCCTGTGCCGGTCCCTCTATCCCGAGTGGGAGAGACCAGGAAACTTTTAATCTCACAGACCTGGAAGGTTAACTCAGATCGTCAGAAAGATAAAAAGAGCCAGAGAGAAGGAACGATTAAAGGAACGGAAACGAGGGTCCTCACGTTGCCTGAGCTGCCTGACGCTGGCAAAGTGCAGGCCCTCGGCACCTCGGTACCGCCGCATGGGAGGGCAGCACGGCTTTCTCCTGGGGCGGGGGCTCCCCAGGAGGTGTTTAGTAGTTGCTTTTTGTGCAGTGGTTGGGGAGAATCCATCACTTTCTGCCTGCCGTTGTCAGGCTTCAGCTCTCCTCCTGCCTGCGACCCCTGCATCCTCACGGCTGGATTTGGGGTGATGGTTTGGAGCCTCTTCAGCCTTTACCTGCGGTCCTGGAGGGGATAAACTGCCCCTCAGAGCTTTATTTAGCTGAAAAAATGACCTTCAAAACCAACCCTCAAACAGGCACAAGGTGCGTGGTGCCTCATGGTGGGATGGCTGGGGAGCAGCACTGCTCCCCGAGGGTCTCTGTGGGTGAGAGCCGACCGTGCTGGGGTCGGTGTTTTGGCAAAAGGCATCACCTTGCTGGTAGGAATAATCACCAGGAGGGGGAGGGGTCTGGGGCAGGCAGACAAGCAAATCCGTTTTATCAGACGCTGCATATTTTATGAAAGCACATTTCAGCTCTTCAGCCTTGGAAAGCTTTTCATACCCTTTAATTTTCTAATAAAAAGGAATTACGTTTGCTGAAAAGCCAGTAACAAGATTCACTGTCATTGTCTTTTGTACAGACCATAAGTCCTGGCTTGGGCTCCTGCCTGCAGCCCCCTTGTGTGGTCTTAGGTGTGGGTCCGGCGTGCTGGCAGAGGGCTGCGGTGAGGCCATGGCCGGGCCAGCAGCGGGCAGGGGAGAATTTTGCCGGTGGGATCTTGCGGCAGCGCCCGGGGTTGACGGGGGTGAAGGCAGCGTCTGGTTTTGAGCGCACCAAGTTGGTTCGTGCTGGCTGTGCGTGCCAGCGAGCTGTGCCGGGGCAGCTCTGGCACAGCCAGACCCGCAGAGCCCTTCCCTAGACCCTTCCAGGGGAAGGGGTTTTGTGATCCCCCGTAGGGTGGGAATTTGGGAGGGTGTAAAGGATAAGGGGCAGAGGGGACGGCTGCAGGATCTGGATCGGGCCCTGCTGCTGCACTGTCCTGCCCGGCTTTACACCGGTGAGGTGGTGGAGGCTCCCCATTCCCAGCAGCCCAATGGCAGGGGGGAGAGCTGATGGTCCTCCCACCATCCTACCCAGCACATTGTCCATCGCTGGGTTTTAGTTGGACGGGGAATCGGCTTTATCCTGGTTGGAATCAGCATGGTGCCACTCGGCACCGGTCCCTCCTTTGGGCACAGGTAGCAAATCTGTGCATGCAGGAAGGTGAATCTTCCTCGCCTGCTGCTTGTCTGAGACGGGATGAGAATGGAGCAGGAACGTCATGTCATCCAGCTGGGAAGTGCCAAGGACCCGGAACGGCTGCTCCCCACTCCACCCTGCACCAGCTCTTCTCCAGGAGCGCCAGCTCCTGCTGATGGCCCTGCTGGAACATCCCTCCCTGGCAGAAGCTGGTTGTGGTTGGTGCAGCAAGGTCACCCCTGTCCTGTCCCTTTTGGGGAAAAGCCATCCCCAAAACCTCAGGGATTCAGCAGCCCCCAAAACCTCAGGAATCCACCCAGGGGGTGGCAGGGAAGGGTGAGCACAGGTCTGCTTCCCAACGGCTTCGCCTTGGCAAGGGGCACGCTGCCAGCTGGGATGGATCTCGAACCCCAAACCAGGGAATTTAATTGCCTGGATGTTGGCCTTGTAACCGTGAGCTCAGGAGCGGTGTGAGGTCCCGGTGAGGCTGGTGGCTGAGGAGCAGCTTTCCCCATCTTTGATGCGTGTGAGGCAGGTCATGGTTACTCACGTGTCTGAGGACATCGAACCAACGTCCCCTGATTTGGCTGCACAGCCGGCACTTCCCGGTCATCTCCCACCCTCCTGGGCATCCCTCTTGCAGGGTGCAGGATCCGTCACGCAAACAGCAGCCACAGCACCTGAGAGCCCATCAAATCCCCAGGATCCCACCACCCATGGGCCATGCCAGCGGGCAAAGCGTGCCTGGGTGCCACCTGTGGTGCGGCGAGAGCCACCAACTCCTCCTAGTACCTCCAAGCACATCCCAGCAGCTTCTTACGTCTCTGGAAGCCCTTTGTGGGCTCACTCGCTCCCCGTCTTCCTCTGGGGACGCATCTCTCCGAGCCGTGGCTCTGCCTTTGCCGCGCGGGCTCCCGGCTGGCTGCCACGTGGCGCTGGAGCCACGATGCCGCAGCCGCCGGCGTTCTCATCTCCCTACGAGTTGCTCATTTGAAGTTTCAGCTCGCCGGCTGTTTTCGTGCAAGGGGGGACTCAAAACCAGCCCGCAAACACCAATAAATATCTTCTACATCTTCCCCCCCGCCCCTTCTACAATTCTCATTTTCATTCTTACTTCCCAGCTGGTTTTGAGGGGGGAAAGGGGTTTTCAAAGCTTTCCGTAAACGTGTGTAACAATAGGAAGCGTTGCCTTTTAGCCTGCGGCCGGCACAGTTTTAAATGAGGTCCCAGGTAGTCATGGTTACCTCTCCTCTTCAGTAAGAGATGACTTTTATTTCCTGCCTTTTGTATTTGCACATCTCAGATATACATTCTCCTAAACCATAATTGGTATTCACGGATAGACGGGGACGCGAGAGCGAGGCGCCGCAAGAGGGGAAGAGCCAGATGGACGCAGGGGGTGTCAAGGTCTCCAAGCCCCTAAACATCAGGAAATCTTAATTTCAAGTCATTTTTCCTCCCTTGGCAAGGGCGGGGAGGCAAACCTGCCTCTCTGCAGCCTCAGGGCTTGTCCTGATCGCACCTCTCTCGCAGCATCCCGCTTAGCCCGGATGCTTCCCCGGGATTCGGGATTCACCCTGCCCAAGAGCAGCAGGTCCTTGCGGAAGGGCTCTCCGGCATCCCCGTCCTGAGCATCCCTCCATCGTGCTGAGCTGGGAAGGTGGCAGAGGGGCTGCCTCGAGCTCCTTCTGTCCTGAGGAGCATCCTGACCTCACGGGCGCTGATTGGGGACCAACCCCGCACCCTTAGATTTGGGAAGGCAAGGAGGGAAAGCGGAGCGACGGCGGCCGTACAGGCAGGGCCTGGGGAGCGGGCGCGGGAGGGAGAAGCGCTCGGCAGTGATTGATGAAAGATCATAGCCTCATTCCACAGGATCATTGCTCAGAGTGTGGGCAAAGCTGCGCGTCCCAGGGGGACCATCGCCGGGATGCGTGCGAGCCTGTCTTTCAGGGCAGAGGGGATGGAAAGCCACATATTTTATGCTTCTTTCTTTTTTTTTCCCCCTCTTTTTTTTTTTTTTCTTCTCTCTCTCTCTCTCTAAAGCACCAGGAAAACAAAAACCCAAGCTGTCTAATCAGAGACAAGCAGATTCCACCCACTTCCTTGGAAAACTTGCATTTGCTAGGAAATCATCGAGCTGCATTTACAGCAAGCAGAGT
Organism: Baryphthengus martii; assembly: GCA_013396935.1. Classification (NCBI taxonomy): domain Eukaryota; kingdom Metazoa; phylum Chordata; class Aves; order Coraciiformes; family Momotidae; genus Baryphthengus; species Baryphthengus martii. The sequence continues at coordinate 185,576 of VWZK01003726.1, read as the reverse complement.
GCCCCAGCGGTAGCTCGTGCCTTTCTGGCAGGATGATAACCAGCGCTGAACAATTATTGCGCTGGAGCGGGAGCAGCAGACATATTGGCTTTTCTCAGCCAGCAGGAAAGAATTTGCAAAACTAAGCAGGCGACTGGAAGCAGCTCGGATTTGCAGCGCTGGATGCGTGGTGCCGGGGATTCGCAGCTCACCAGATTTGCTGGTGGCAGCATATCAGGGACTCGCACACCGCGTGCACCTGGGCTCCTATTTACATTTGGGTTTGGGTTTTGGTTTTTGGCCTTTTTTTGTGTGTGGTGTTTTGTTTTGGGGTTTTTTTTGCAAGGGAAGAGCCTGGTTTTGCTGCCTGGAAAACGCCTCTGGTTGTTGCCAGCTCCCCCTTCACAGACACTCAGCCCCCCAGGTGTGCGCTCGGGCTGGGGGGAAGGAGTTATTTGCTGCTTTATCTTTTCTTCTTCTTTTTTTTTTTTTTCCCCTTTAATGAGAAAAATGTGTTCTTGTCAAGGAGGTTGTCTGTAAAAAATAACAGCTCTAGGAAGAAAGGCAGCCGGCTCCGTGACATTTACCTCGGCGGGGCTGCGATTGATGTGCGGCACCCCGGGAGCCTGCCCTGTGCCAGCCCCGCTGCCCACAGCATCGCCGGGAGGAGCAGGATCAGTCCTGGGCTTCCCAGGGGAAACCCTCCTGGGGCACAGCCCCACGTTCCCTCTCAAGGCAAAGCTCCTTTGCTTGGTTTTAACTCCAGGTAGGATGTATGGGATTGTTGGAGGTTTTGTGGTCCTTCCCTGGGGCATAACTTCCCCTGGTTTGGGTTTGTACAGCCTGAGAAAAGAAGGCTTAGGGGAGACCTTATCACCATGTTCCAGTATTTAAAGGATGGCTCCAAAAAAGACGGAGACTTCCTTTTTGTAAGGTGTCATATGGACAAGACGAGGGGTAACGGGTGCAAGTTACTCCTGGGGAGATTCCAATTAGGCACGAGAGGAGAATCTCTCACAACAAAGGCCATCAGCTGTTGGAATAATCTTCCCAGGGAAGTGGTGGAGTCACCAGCATTTAAGATTTGACCGGAGAGGGTTCTGGGTCATCTTATCTAGACGCTGCTTTTCCCAAGAAAGGTTGGACCAGATGATCCTTGAGGTCCCTTCCAACCTGGTTGTCTATGATTCTGTGATTGCAGGTCCCACATTCTGCATCAGCCGCTGCGTGGGCTGGGCGTGGGAGAAGCAAAGAAATCGCTTCTCTACAACCTTGTTGGGTTGGGAGCCAAGATGCTGCCCCGTTCCCCTCTCCCAGCTCTCAGCAATCCCCTTCCCAACTGGAGCATGTCCGAAAGGGAAGCTCCGATGCGGAAAAGGGGCATGGCAAGATTCACACCCTGCTCCCACCGCCCAGCAAGGACACTGGTGGCAGAGCCTGGCCCGGGATACGCAACCCGGCCCCTCTCTGGATGCAAACCGCGCATCAGTTGCAACGGCGGCTGATGGCGACTCCAGTATATTAGCAGCATTAATTAAGTTACAAAAATTATGCATGTTATCAGTTATGAGATGACCTTTCATAAACTCCGTTATTAAAGCAATAAAGCATGACCCACTGGTCCTAACCAGTTTAATGGCTGGCTAAGAGTGCGGTTTTTCACATAATACTTTTAGCAGGTCATTAGCTGAGCAATAAGACAAGGCAGAGAGACCAAGTGACGCGCGCGAGTGGCACCGGAGCAGACGCGTCGCTCGGCACGGGGACGTGGGGCTAGGGGGTCACCTGTCCTCCCTCCGTAGCTGTGCACGGGCTCCGGTGGTGGCTGCAGCGGGCGATGGTGATGTGGTGGGTGCTGCGGGGGCTGCTCCCAGCCTGGTTGTGCTGTGCCATGTCCCAGTGTCGTGGGGCAAACCTATCCCTGGGTGCTGTGGGGCAGGACCGGGGCCGGCGCTGATCCCTCTGCAGTGGGACGTGGCCACTCTGAGGGTCCTGGCTGTGCCGCCGGTGCTGCTGTAGGGTGGGAGATCCCGACCTTCCGTGGGGTTAGGGTAGGGATGGAGGGACCTGGGTTCCCCCCACCTGGCCAGTGTCGGTGTACCGGCGGTACTGCTCTTGGTGCATGGATGGTGCTGGTCTTGATGTACAGGCGGCGCTGGTCTTGGTGTACGGATGGTGTTGGTCTTTCCAGGCTGAGACCTTGATTCGAGGGTGCCCAGGTTGGTCCCTGTGTCTCTGCAGCGCCCATGGGGATGTGCCCGTGTCCAGAACCACCCAAAAAAAGCCACCGAGCCCTGGCCGCTGGGTCCCGTTCCCTCCATGTGCCGTTGCCGTTAGCGAGCGTATCCCAGCCGGGTGCCGGTGCCCTCCCTACTCCGTGGTTACGCCGTGATACCTGGACGTGCCGAGAGCCGCGCCGTGTCGCTGGCACCCCCAGCACCCCCAAAGCCCCTTTCCCCGTCCCCAGCAGCCGTTTCCAAGCACTGACCCTCTCCATAAACAAAGGAGAAGGAGAGGGAGGGTGGCTGGCATGTTAATATACTCTCCCCCCCTCTTTTCCTCCCTTCATCCCTCTGGGAAAGGCCTTTGCAGATATAAGCAAACCTTGATTAAAAGCTGCCTGACAGGCAACGGCAGCAGCAAGCAGCAGGCAAGGAAGCTCTCCAAGTCCAAAGGGAGCTGCTTCTGCTGCTGCCGCTGCTGCCTCCATTCTCAGATGTCCCTGATCCTTTAATCAATCACAGCCACGGAAGAGAAGAGCAAACACCCGTGCCGGGGCAGAGGTATGTGCATGCATTCGTTCCAGTCGCAGCCGAGGCAGCGGGGCGGCCGCACGCCTTCCATTGGAGCCATGGCTGAGCTTGGAGATACTCTTTTATCTCCCAGAGACAGCAGGGGCTGTGTCCCCTCTGGTCCCTCTGATGTCCCCGTGGGACCCGGCACGGAGGATGCTACCCCAGCAGTGGGATGAGTGCGGGGAGCCTCTTGCCGGTGTCTGCCCCCTCGCCGCGTGCTCCGGTGCAAAATGCATCCCTGGGGGACATCCCGGCTCCCATCCCTTGGGCTGTGCCTTGCTGGTGTTCACGCGGCGGGGAAAATGGGGTGTTTGCAGATGGGTGCCCCGCTACCAGGATGGGTGCCAGCCTGGGCGGCGCATCTAATGCGGGGCTGGTCGAAACGTCCTTCGACGGTGCGCTGTGGCCGGGCACGTGGCTCCTGGCTCAGCAGCCTCAGGGATGGCTCCAGTGGGCAGCAGAGCCCTGTCCTGGGCTACGTGGGGTGGGCAAGGGCTCAGCTCCAGCCTTGAACCACCAGCGTGGGGAGAAAACCCCCCTAATCCAACATGATTTGTCACTAAGTCCAATGTGTCACCGCTGGGCTCGCTTTCCCGGTGAGGCTGGAGATGGGGGGCGGAGGGAAGGGGAAAAAACACGTCGTTTTAATAAATCCCAGCAAAATCCTCTCTTTCCTGCCGTGCTTCCCCAGCTCGCGGGCGGCAGCGGGAGCTCTGCCCGCGCGAGGCCGGCAGGAGCAGGCGGGGATTGCGATTTTCCTCGCTTATTTTTGCCGTTGCTTATTTTTAGCGCCGCGTCTTAATATATTGTGACAGTGCCCTGGGACGTAGCGCGCCTCCGGTCGTATGAGAAGGTGTCTAGGGCAGTGCCGCTTGACGCCGCAAACGAGTTTCAACCAATCGCCGGCACGACGCCGGCTAACGAGGCACCCGCCGCTAACGGGGCTCCCCGGGGTGTGTGTCGGGGGGAAGAGCCAGGGGGTGGGGGAGTGGCTGAGATGAGCCAGTGCATTGAATTTGTCAGGGCTTTGTGGGGAGGGACTTGCTCTTGGGGGAGTTCTGGGTTTTAAAGGCCATTTATGGTTTTTAATAAGGCGGTTCTGGTGATGGCGGGTTGATCGCTGGTGACTCAGCCCGTGCCGGGTGGGAGCCGTGTCTGGTGGAGAGCGAGTGCCCACAGGGTGAGGGGCATCCAAGGCTTTGGTATTTTGAGCAGGGACCTCGTGGGTACTGGGATGGCCTCAATCTCCCTTCCTGGAGCTGATTTTTGGGAAGAGTCGAACGGTTTCCACGCCAAGACGTGTCGTGCGGTTGCGTTTTCGGACCTGCAAGCGGTTTTTGTCGCAGAGAGGCAGCCGGTGGAGACGTGGGGCCATCGAGATCTTGCCGGGACCCGGGTGGGAGCCCACCAAGCTGGAGGTCACTAACATCGGTTCTGCCACGGGTGCAACTCTGGTGTGGACACCGCGGCCAGGGGAGAACCGGGTGCATCGTGGCACTGGTTTTGGTGGATGATGTCTGCGTACAGGCACTGCCGGCCCCGGAGCCCATTAGTATTGGATCTTTGTGGAACAGCCCTCCTCCTGAAGGTGAGCTACCTCCTGTGTCAAAGCTGCTTTAGAAATAAATTATATTCATCTCCAGCTAGGCTGTGCATATGTAAATGGAGCGATGCACAAGCCCTGATTGAGACATCACGGGGCAGCTGAGACCAGAACCCCCGGGAATCCCCAGTCCTGGGAGGGAATTGAGGGCTCCAGAGGCTGCCAGTGGTGAAGGATGTGCCCCAGACACCTCCCAGGGTCCAGGGGCCCTGGGGCCTTGGCGGGAGCCACAGAGCTGTTTAGGGCTGGGATGTCTCTAGGTGTTGGAGGCTCCAATATCCCAACTCCATCCCCTACGTCCTCCCAACGGCATCATGATTCGGCTCCTGCCCTCTGCCCGTGGCACCTCTCTTGATTTGGAGGAGTGGGGGGAACCCCTCTCATCTATCCTTCCCCCCCTCCTCCCAGTTTTATCTACACGTTTCTGTGTGCCCAGTGCTGGTGCGAGGTCCCTCTCTTCTCCCTGCCTCATGCCTAACTCAAAGCCCCACTGAGCTGGGATTAAATCCTCCTGATCACACACATCTAGGGTGTTGGGACGATCCACACGCACATTTGTGAGGTTGGAATGCTCCAGGGTTTGGGAGAAGCTGGGACAAGGTGCCAGAGCTGAAGCCATCCCAAGCATTGTGCAGCTTGGAGTCCATCAAGGGACAGCGAGGAGCAGTGAGGCGCATCAAGAGATGCCAAAGGACACCGAGAGATGCCAAAATCCCTCCCACGTGCTCATCGCCACTTTCCAGCCAGGAGAGCTCAGGTTGGGAGCGGACAGAGCAGCAGCAGCCCCCACGGATCCGGCCACAGCGTCCCCACGTGCCGGGGCCTCAGCGCCTCTTTGCACAAACGCGGCGGCAGCTCGGCGGGGAAGTAAGACCCTTGGTTTTTTTGGCAGCGTCGTTGCTAATCAGCACGACCCGGTGCGCACCGCCGCGGGCGCGCGGCTCGCTGCTATTTCAGGAGCCTACTTGAAATACACCTGCAAGAGGGGAGAGAAGCGCCAGCAAGTAAATAACCCAGCAACCCGCCGGAATCAAAACAGCGGCAGGGGCAGAATGAGGAGAGATGCGATGATTTAAGGGAAAGAAAATAAAGAAGAGAAAAAAAAAATCAAGTGCAATCTAGCAGTTGAAGGGTTCGGTCCCAATCGCGTCCCGGTTTTCCGCAGGGATGCTCCTCGGTGTTTGGTTGGGAGACCAAGTCTGGCTGGTTGTGGTGGTGGGGTCCTCGCTCACATTCCCGGTGTGGGGGGCAGGGATGGACGGAGCCCCCCACCCGCCTCCCCGCTCGGCGTGTTTCCCCCCCGCTGCCGTTCGGCTCCTGCCTTTCCCCCCACAACCCGCCTCTCTCCCTCCTCCTTTTCTGAAACATTATAAATCAAACAGCTTAAAATGTAAAGCATCAAAAATTCTAAACCCTTCATCTATTATTAACTGTGACAGTAAATTCCACCTCTGAATGTTTCGCATAGCAACTGTTACCAGGACTCGGCATCCGAAAGCTGATGTTCCAGCAACTTTCCATCGCGCCACCGCCGCCGCAGCTCCGGCGATGCCGAGACCGGCCCGGTGAGACGCGCTGCCGCTCCCGGCGCCTTTCCACGGGACTGGGATTCCGGCAGAGAAACCCAGCTCCGATTTAGTGAGCAGAGCCTGGCTGCGCTGCCGCGATAGGAAAGGAGCTCAACGCCTGCCTGTTGGGGTGTGGGAGCCGGTTGATGGGTGTCCCCCATTATGGTCCTACCTCCATGGCGGTCGTGAAACCCACCAAACTTCAATACTTTCACCGTCGCGTTATGGAGCGCCGTAAATAACAAGGATGGGAACAAGGTAGTTAAAATAAATGGATAGAGGGATGTTTTTGCAGGGGACGGTGTTTGCTTTTCTACCGGTGCTGGTTGTGGTGGTGACCCCTGAATGGTGACCCCGTCCTGCTGTGGACAAAGGGTCTTGCTCCTCTGAGCATCAAGCTCGCGGTCCTGGGTCTTAGCTGCTTGGTCACCTTCCCCATGTGTTGTCCTGACTCTGCTCTGTGATGTGCTCCATGCCTGACGTGGCTCTGGCTGCTCAAGTGGAGTTGATTTGGGGTAGTTCGGGTTGGATTTGGCTGCGTGGCAGCACCAGGAGCCTGGTTGGAGGCAGGGAGCAGAAGATGTTGAGCCCGGTCTGGTGAGAGCCCAGCCGAATTACTGGCATTGAGGGCTCACACACACATTCCACAGATGGGACAAGAGGAAATGGCCTCAGTTTGCCCCAGGGCAGGTTTAGGTTGGAGCTGAGGAACAATTTCTTCCCCTGCAGGGTTGTCCAGGCCTGGCCCAGGCTGCCCAGGGCAGGGGACGAGTCCCCATCCCTGGAGGGCTTTCCAGGCCGTGGAGATGTGGTGCTGAGGGACAGGGCTCAGTGGTGCCCTGGCAGGGATGGGACAACAGTTGGACTTGTTGATCTGAAAGGTCTCTTCCAACCAAAACAATTCTCTGATTCTATCCCCAAGCACCCAAAACTACCCCCCAGCAGCACCCAGCAGGCTATGCCTGGTGCTTCCATGGCCCAACAGGGACATCGTCACCTCACCCATCACCCCAACTCTGCCACCTTCCCACAAATCCCGGTGGCTGTCCGCACGCTGCCGGGATCTCTGCTGTGCCACGCCGTGCCATGCCGGGCAGCAGCGGCTGCTTCGCCGCCTCCCCGGGGAGAGGCAGCAATTTTCCTGCTCTGAAGAAGCTTGTGAAGGTTTGAGTGAATCTGGGAAGCAAATCTAATTGGCAACCTGGTAATTCCTCGGGGGGACATGTACTTCGGTCATATCTAAGTACATTCCAGCCAGTGTTTAAGACACGCTGAATCCAAACTTGGACAGTCAAATACCAGCAGCTCTAAGCTTCTTATCTATTTCAGGCAGATTAACTCCTTAATCATCCCTTTTGGAAGTTCCCTGCCCCAAATTCCTCTCCCTTCCCCTTTACCCTCCCCAGTTTTACAGCAGGAAGAAAAAGGAACAGGTTTTGCAGGGTGGGAAAGGTTGGGATGGTGCCCGCCGTGATTGACAGAGTCAATAACCAGGAATCAGGAGAAGGCCTTTGGAAATCTGCTTCCCCACTTCACCTGTCCCAGTGTTTGTCTTTAGGATTTGGAGACGGGGAATGTATAATGCCGACATCATTCATCGCACGACATCGAACCTTGATTTATTATTTTCAATTCCCTTTTATTCTATTATTTTTTAGCACGATTGATTTTTTTTTTCGCCAACCCCTTTTTATCCTTATTTTTCCTTTATTCTCAGAGGATTCCTGCTCAGCATCCATCCCCTAGCAGAAATCCAGCTGGGAGTGACCGGCTCCCACCATAGTGACTGGGGAGCCGTGCCGCTCCGCAGCCCCTGGCCGTGCTTGTGGCGAGAGGATGCTCATTTCTCTTCTTTTTCCTCCTCCTCCAGCAGGCAGAGGAGGCCGTGGGGACACAGCCGGTGCTGGCCACTGTCACTCAGGGGAGTGTCGGAGCATTACGCTTCATTACCGAGCTGTCTGCTGCTGGCAGGAGATGACTCGGAGGGCAGAGCCTGGCAGCGGCACAGCCGAGGCCGTCTCCGGCGGACAGACCTGTCTGCGAGCAGACGCCGAAACGCGGCGTCCGCGGGGTGCCCAGTGACTGGGGGTGCTTTGCCGTGCCGGCCGTGGGGAGCCGGCGGTCGCTAAGTCTCTGGTTTGGGCGGTGAGATTCGGCGAGGTGAAGCGGCTGTGCCAAAAGTAAGGGCAGGAGGTGTCGTGAAACCGCACTGTGGGAAGGTGAAGGGGGGACAGGGTGATGTTCCTCATAACCACGAGTGCCGGTGAGGGGGTCTTGATGGAACTGGGACCCCTGGTGATATTTAATAACACTCATCTGAAGCATGGATGTAAATCCTCCTGTATGCCGGTGGGGAAGGGACATGGTCGGGACAGGAGGTGGGCTGTGGAAAAGCACCGTCATCTCCTGGAGAGGGAGAGGGAGCGTGGGAGGGGGACGGGGCACAGCTGGGTGTCAGGATCTATCCGTTGCCCATCAGCAACCATCCTGCAGCAACCTCCTGGTTCTGGCCACCACGGTGTGGGTTTGCTGAGTTTTCCCAGTAGAAAAACTGTTCATGGCCGGGACAGAGCCCAACTTGCTGAAACCAGAGGGGATGGACCCAGCGGCACAGCTGGGAGAGCTGGAAATGTCCTGGGGGTGATGGCCACGAGTCACTCCCTGGGGTCTCCAGGGCTGCTGGGGATGGGGATGCCCATTGTGGGAGGAGGTCCTGGACCCTGGCATGGGGCTGGGGCACGAGCCCACTCCATTGCCCTGATCCCGGCCTCAGGTTGCACCAGGGGAGGTTTAGGTTGGATTTTAGGACAAGATTTCTTTCCCAAAAGAGTTGTCAAGGCCTGGCCCAGGAAACCCCTTGGAGGGGTGGGTTTCCAAGGCGTGGAGATGTGGTGCTGAGGGACAGGGTTTAGTGTGCCCTGGCGGTGCTGGAGGAACGGTTGGACTCCATGATGTGAAAGATCTCTTCCAACCAGATGGATTTTGTGATTCTGTGATTCTCTGAAGCCCACGGGACAAGGACTGCAGCCGGCTGCATCCTCAGCATCACCGAGGAGGATGCCGTGGAGCATCCCACTTTCCCTGCCCAGCAAGGGAGGGATCCGGCAGCACCTCGGGGATCCATCACTCGGCACTTCCCTCCGAGTAATGAACCGGCCTCTTTTTTATAGAGTTTCCAGCAAAACAGCTTGTCCGGCGGCCGCGCCAATGAGCGAGCGGTTGGGAGGCTGCTCCGCGGGGAGGGTCTTGCCGGCGATTTGCTTATGAAATATTGCGAGTAATCAACTGGTGTCGGCCCCGGGCGGCTCAGCCGATGGGCTGCATCCAGAGACTGCAGGTCAGCACTTCATCACCAGCAGCGCTCCGGTTGCTCCGCTCCCTTTTCCTTGCAGGGATGCCATTTCCGTAGGGCTTCAAGGGGAAACTGAGGCAAAAGGAGGTGTGGGAGAGGGAGAGGGGGTAGTATCAGTGGTCACAGTCGTGATTGGGTTGGTTAATTATTATTGGTATTCGAGTGAGTCAGGCTGAGAGAAGGAGGAGAGGGAGGAAGGAAGGGAGGAAGGAAGAAGGATCCCGACCCGTCAGGCAGAAATGAATAAAAAATTAAATGTGGGGGTGCTGAGACCTGGCCCAGCTCTCGGTTAACGCCGGCACCGCGCCAACACCGCGCTGCTCGCTTGTTTTGAGGCTGTTGGGTGGGCTGAAGGTGACCATGGCGGTGAGAAGCCACCTCATGACCACGGTTGTGCCCATCGATGCCCGGCACAAGCTTGGTTTGCCCATCCATCTGCCGGCAGCGGTGAGATTTTTTCGGTTCTTTTTCTTTCTTCTTTTTATTTTTCTTTTTCCTTTATTATTTTTCTTTTTTTTCTCCTTTTTTCTGTTCTGTTTTCTTTCTTTTTTTTCTCAATCTTTTTTCACTTTTTTTCTTTTTTTCTTCTTTTTTCCTTTTTTTTCTTTTTTCTTATTTTTGCTTTTTTTCTTTCTTCTTTTTCTTTTATTCCTTCTTTTTTTTTCTTTTTCTTTTTTCTTTTATCTTTTTCTTTTTCCTTTCCTTTTTTTTCTTTCTGTTTCCCTTTTTTCTCCCCTCCCCCCCTTTTTTCCTTTTCTTTTCCTTTTATTTTTTTCTCTTTTTTTTCCTCCCTTCCTTTTCAAATCCCTTCTCGCCAGCTGGCATTTTCCAGCGGCACAAAAAAACCCCACCGCAACTCGCTCTGACTCTCACATCCTCCTTCCACCCTCCTCAGCCCAACCCCTCTGCCAAACCCCCAGCCCTGATATCAAGGACCCAACCACCTCTGCCTCACATCCCCCCCAGCTTCAAAAATAAAGGAGGAAGAATCCAAGGGGCGAGAGGCTGGAGTTGGCAGCTGAGCCGGATTTCCACGCGAGGGGATGAGGTTGAGGAGGCCACGGGCTTCCCCTGGCAAGCGCAGGAGAAACCAGGGCCAGCAGAAACGTTGAGTCATGAGGGTGGTTCGCAGGCAATGTGTTTTTTTTCCCCGAGTCAAATTCCTCACTGGGGAGGAGCAGAGCTCGCTGGTGGCGGGGAGGGGGAGGAACAGGGATGAAGGACTGTGCCCCCTAAATGGGGCGTGTTGATGGGGGTGCACCTCATTACGATGGGAATTCCCTGGGCAGGTCCCCCTCAAACCCCCCTCCTGGAGCTGGGGGGACCTGCCCAGGGAATTCCCCAGCAGCTGGATGGGAGGAGCAGCGTGATCTGGGGGGGCTGCAGGAGATGGGGGACCCTATCCCTCCTCCTCCTCCTCTTCGGTCCCCGCATCCGCCCATCCCAGCGCAATGGGCGGCGCAGCCCCAGCTCCATTTATCATCATCTGCGGGCAAGTGAAGTGTGCAGGGAACAGCTGCTCCGGTCNGGGGTGTATTAAAGAGGGTCGTTGGGAAGAGGGTGTGTTAAGGGGGTTCATTAAGGAGAAAATGCATAAAAGGGGTTTGTTGGGGAGCATTATTGGGTGCACTGGGCAGAGGGTGCATTAAGGGGTTCGCTGGGGGGACAGTGCGTTGCGGAGAGGGGGCATTAATGGAGTGGCTGGAAAGAGGGTGTTTTAAAGGGGCATCATGGAGGAAAGGGTGTATTAATGGGGTGCACTGGAGAGTGAGTGCACTAACGGGGGGCATTAGGGGGTGCATTGAAGGGGGGGGTGCATTGACAGCGGGTGCAGCCAGCTAGGGGTGCCCAGGCCATCCGAGCTGGGTGCCATCGCCCACGGTGTGCAGGGACAGATGGACGGTGGCAGCTCCACAACCGCCTGCAGGGTTTGACCCTGCCCCGGGCGAGCCCGTGGGTCCCTCTGCACTGCCGGAGGGGGTCTGTCTGTCTGTCCAGCCCCCCCAGTTCCTCTCATTCCCAGCTTCTGGGCTGTCCCACACACCCTGACCCCCCTCGGCTCTCCCCACTCCAACCTCCGCTTTTCTCTCCTCCCTTAATAATCAAATTCTCCGGCGCAGTTTGCGGTGTGGCAGCCGGCCAGAAAGGGTTTCTTTAAACTCCACCAGCTCACAATTAAACAAATCCGGGGCTGACGCTTCTTGATAGGCGCTTTTTCCCCCTCTCTGAGAGCCACCGAGGAGGGGGTCCTATCCCTTCGCTCCCCCCTCTGATGCCGCCTCGCAATGCAGGGCTGCACCCCGGAGCTGGGAGGGGGTTTGGTGCAGGGGTTTTGGAGCGGGGAGCTGGGGATCTGCGCTGCCAGTGCTGCTCCGATGGCGAAGAATCGCCCCCCCTGCGAGAGCGAGCTGCTATTTTTAGGCGTCGAGTCCTTGTTGCTGGCGCAGCAGCGAAGACGAGGGAGCAGCCGGAGGAGCAGCAGGATCAGGCCCCGTGGGATGAGCAGCAGCTGGGAAGCGAGGCTGGGGTGCAGGGGGGCTGAGGGATGCCCGCTGCCCTCCCTCCCACCTCCCTGAGACCGAGGCCTTGAGGGTCTTGGGTGCTTACCGAGGGTTCCCTGCCGTGGAAAATCCTGGGCTGCCTTCAGAGGGCTCCGGATCCGGCCCTTACATGTCCCTACCAGCCAAGAGGAAAGGGGAGAAGGCAGAGGAGGAAGTAAGGACGGGAGGGAGGAAAATAACACCAAAGGCAGCCACGCAGCACAAATCCTCCCGAGCAGCAGGCAGGCGAGGAGCCACTGCACGAGCGGGCGGCAGCAGTGGCGGGGCTCAGCTGGCCTGGCACCGACACACGGTGCCCCGGCTCAGCTCCCGGTATCAGCCCCGGGCACCCCATCAGCCCTGGCACCCCGTCAGCCCCAGGCACCCTATCAGCCCTGTGCACCACATCAACCCAACATGTTGAGTCGGCCGCGGGCACCGCATCAGCCCCGGGCACCGCAGCGTGGCCCTGGGTCACGCACTGGCCCTGGGAGGTGCTGCAGATCCCTAAAGGGTGACACCGGTGCTGTGCTGGGAGCTGTGGGGCCAACTGGGCTGTCTGCACATCCCTGGCAACCGAGGGCATGGGATTCTCTAGGGTGGCCGTAGCCAGAGGCGAACACGGGTTCTTACATTGCGGGGACAGGGTCGTGCTGGCTGTAGGCACCATGGTGACCCCAAGTCCCTGCTTCCTCCGACAGATTCCCTGGGGATCCCCCTTCCCAGGGACCCACACCGTGAGCCCCGGCCAGGCCGCTGAGGAAAGGCGTCCGGCCGCAGCCGTGTGCCGACAGCCCCGTATCGATTCCCATCGCCGGCGCAGCGGGAACAGGGCTGGAAACTTCTTCAGGGCTGGGAGAGCACGTCTGGCAGGGACGTGGCGGGGGGAGCGAGCGCGCGGGGGCCCCCGGGACACGGCCGCGGCCGCCTCCCCCTCCCGGGAAGGGCCGTAACCTTGCTGCTGTCGACAGCTTGATTTGATGCCATTAAAGCGTTTGCTCGGAAACAGCCTACATCAGGCGGCAACATCTGTTAAGGCCCTTCTCCGGCAAAGCTGCGGCAGAGCCCAGGGCAGAGCTGGCCTCCGGCTCTGCCGACGGATCCGGGTGCTGATGGTGATGAGTTTGTCCCTTCCCGGCCCCAAATGGCAACGTCCGACCCCCAACAGAGCCCAGTGCCCGGGTGGCCCGCGGGGAGATGGGGCTGTAGCTCGTTGGCACGGGATTTTGGCTCGGCTTGGATGGGGAAGCAACGGGCAGCCCTTCGAAGAAGACACCTTGGGGTGCAGGATGAGCCCTCCCAGGTCTTGCCAGGCACTGGGACGCTGCCGAGGCCGCTTGTCCCCAGCTGGGCGTTGTCCTACTGCCATCACCATGGCCTGATCCTGCCTGAGGGCTTCCTCCCATCCCCACACGTGCACACGCCGCTTGTGCGCACACCCTGCGCACGCGTGTACACCCTGCGCGCGTGTACACCCTGCCCGTGCGCTCCGTCTCTACATCCCCACCTCTCTGTGCCGATGAGGGACCCGTCCCCTTGCGCCAGGCGCTTTTGCTCAGCCTGGCATTGTCCCAGCTGTTTAGAACATTAACAGTAATTAATTAATAACGATAATTAATAATAAAAGAGAAAGGTGGGGAAAAAAGGTCCCCTTAAAGCAGCAGCTCAGGGTCTTCTCAAGCCGGTTCCATTTTTCAAACCTGCTTCCGCGCGGAGCGTGAGGGGCCCTTTTCTCCCTTTAATTTTCTTGCCACGCCCGGGGCTGCCCCAGAGGCCTGGCTTTGATTTTGCTGCCTTTGTTCCGACAGCCCCGGCGCAGGACGGGGCAGCACCGCGCTCACGCCGGCGTTACCAGATTTTTAATTGCCCCGTCTTTTCCCTGGGTTCTGGGTTTTAACGGCGTCTGTGTACCCTCGCGAGGTACGGCTGCAACGGGGGTGAGCGGTGCAAAAAAAGACCCAAAAGGAGATGGGGGTTATGGGAGGGACGAGGTGCTGGGCTGGCATGGGCGGCACTGAGCCTGGCTCCAGTGGTGCTGGAGGGCACCGTGCCATCGGTGCATCCTTGAGTCGCCAGTGGTTACGGAAATATAACTAAATAAACCCCTGTGTGTGAGCGTAGACCCTGAAAAGGTGCTGAGACGAGACCGGTATCCATGAGGCGCTGGGAGGAAACAGGGCCAAGCTGGGACCCATCAAGCCCCCGACAAAGGGACCATCCAGAGCCACTCGTCGTTTGGCAGGTTGTGTGAGGGTGACGGGGGGACGTGTGGGGACCCAAACGCATCCCTGGGGAGGTGTGCCAGGGAGGTGTGCCAGGGAGCAGGGCCGGGCTGGGCTCTGCCGGTGGATGCCGGGTGCCAGACTCCACCTCGTTACACTCGTGGCCTTAATGATGGCAGAGGGGACAGCGGCAGGGTCACCGCCGTGGCGCGATGCCAAGGGAGCCACATGAAGGAAGCTCCCAGGATACCCGCAGACCCTTGGGGTTGCCCGAACCCTGCCTCTCAAATCTCGAGCTGCTGCTGCTGCCGAAACAGGCTCATGTTCACCCCAGCGCCTCCAACCCACTGGTGCTGGAGATAGATAGGCAGGATGCGTCCCTCCTCCCCTGCCACCACCAAGCCCCTTCATTAGCCCCCCAACAAGCCACTCGGCAGCCTCCGAGATCAAACCGGTGACCCAGGTGGTTCCCTGCACCTAACACAGGTGGGGCTGGGAAATAGGAAGGTTTAATGACGAGGGGAGGCAGGCCCTGGGCTAATAGCCGGCTGCTGGCGGGAGCAGACAGCTTCCAGATGGCATCGCACCGGGGCAAGGGGCTCGGCTGGGGCTGGGGGGGGCTGCAGGGAGGCAGCAGCAGGC
>VWZK01003726.1:134725-147125 GCA_013396935.1 Baryphthengus martii | reverse complement strand
CGGCCACGCACCGAGCCCCGGCTATACTCCCAGCCCGGTCCCGGTCATGCATAGAGCCCGGTCCCAGCATTGCACCGAGCCCCGGTTATACCCTCAGCCCGGTCCCAGCATTGCACCGAGCCCCCGTGATGCCCCCGGCCCGGTCCCGGCCATGCATCGAGCCCCGGTGATGCCCCAGCCCGGTCCCGGCCCATGCACCGGTCCCGGTCCCGGCCNGGGAGCACCGGGCAGGGACCCCCGGCAGCATCGGGCCGGGAGCTGGCGCATCAGACGCGGGCCAGGCTGCAGTCCCTGAACAGGGCAACAGTCCCCTGGGGAAGTCACCGAGCCCTGGGGACAGTTGCCGAGCCCTGGGGACAAGCACTCACTCGTGGGGACAGGCACCAACCCCTGGGGACAGGCACCAAATACCTGGGCAGGGTTCTAAACAACTGGGTTGGACATTAAAAATTATTTCGCCCCAGATCAGGGCACACGTGGGAGCAGGCAGGAGGGCCAGTGTGGGAAGAAGGTGGCCTCCATGGCTGCAGGTGTCCCCAACACCTCGTGGAGGCCACGTGCTGGGGTAAGCTTGGGCCACTGCGTCACCTCTCAAGGCTCATGTGGTTCCCTATCCACAGGCTGTGGACGTGTGCCATGTCCAGGATCTGGAGGACATCCCAGCACCGCTGCCCAACCATGGCATCACCCAGGGCGAGAAGCTCTTGTGACCCCAGTTAGGGAATGCTGAAGTGTTGATGTTGCCCTGTGAGCCCGACTGAGCCCACACACCCTCCCAGGCACCTCCCAGGAGGTGCAGGAACTGGTGGTGGGTCTCAGATTGGGGTTCTCATGCTGGAGCGAGCCCATGGCACCACGCCTCACAGCGCTGCGTGGTTCGTCTCACTGCTGGGAATGATTTAGGAAAAGACAATGTTCTGCAACATCATCCCTCTGATAGTTTACCCACTCCTCTTCTGCACCACCGAGCACCATCTGAAGCTATCTGTGAATTAATGAACCCTGGATGCACCATAAAAACCTCCCCTCAGCTTCGCCGGCTCTCATGAGGTAGCACAGTGGGCACCCCCGAGCAACGGATTGTCCTGGTACAACATGGGGCTTGCTGGGGACCGTGCAGAGCCCACCGTCGGTGCGCAGAGCCGTGGGTCCGCAGCCTCGCTGATCCCTCTGCGCCGTCACCCCCACTCGAACCTCCTCACGCTGGGGACATTAACCTGTGCCTGAGCTGGGGACGAGCCCAGGGAGTCCTGGCTCAGCTCCGTGCTGACGGCTGGGGCAGCGTCACCCGCACGCAGGCCACTGGCAGCAGCTCCGACACCTCTCACTCACAGCAAACGCTTCTGAAGAAGAACCCCCGGGAGCTCCCCAACCTGCCGTGGGGTGTGCAGGGGGGGGTCGCGTGCTCCCCCTCACATTTTTATTCAGGTCACTGGGGAGAAGGCGGGCGCCGTGGCTGTGGGAGGTTTCCCTTTGCTTTCAGGAAAGCCCCTGCAGTGGCCCATGTGCTGCAGGAGGAGAGGGCAGGTTTTCAGGGCTGGGGAAATGGGTGTGCCGTGGCCCTGCAAGGCTTTGAGGCAGCTTGATGAGGGTCACACACCTTTAACAACCCTTTAAAAACCCAGGACACAGCTTTCCCTGCGAGACATGGAGAGGGGAAATCACACACATAAAGACAGCTTTATTTTTGCAGAACTGGATTTTGCAGGACCCCTTCCCCGACCCGGAGCCGGAGGGTCCATCCACCCTGGAGACCCCCACACGATGCTTCCCCCTGCTCCGGGGGACCGAAGCAAACGAGCAGCATCCTCCATGCTCTTGGGAAGAACGAAGCGCCCCGGCAGCTCCGTGGCTTTGGAGGCCGATGGATGCCAGGCGGGGTGGGGCTCCCTGGGGTAAGCTTGGTTGCGGGGTAGGGAAAACCCCGCCCGTAGGACCAGGGCCACGCAGCCAATAAGCGCGGCGGCCCGGAGTGGAGTGATTCTGCATCACGGCTCAGAGCCCGCGATTACATCATGTCAGTCCTGCGGGGATGGCAGCGGGGCCACGTGGTTGCTCCAGAGTCGCTGAGACGTTTTTCCTCAGCACAGGCTTAGGAGGAAACCGCAGAGATGAGACAGAAAACAGACCCCGAGACGATTGGGTTTTGGCCACCGAGCCGGCCGAACAGGCTTGGGTGGCTGCAGAGGGCTCGTCGCTGGCGTGGAGCATCGCCCCAAGCAGCGCTGGCAGCAGTGACGGGCTCCAAGACCTTCAGTGCTTCAGCTGCAGAGCCCAAACGCGGCAGCCTCAGGCACCCTGCCATCCCGCCATCCCTTGCTCTCCCAAGACGCTGTGCCCAGCCAGAAATGAGCCCCTCAGATGGACACGAGCCCCCCCAGATGATGTTTGCCACTCTCCGGCGCACCTTAGCCCTGTGTGGGAAGGAGCCCTGCCCAGCCAGGGCAGCCCCCACTCCCAGCCCTCAGCATCCCTCCTGCTCCAGGGGTTTGTTCCGCTCTGGCAGAGCGCGGCGTCAGTCGTTAATCCGTGGTGCAAACAGATTCAGAGCCTCTTCTCTCCTTTGCTACCTGTAACTCTGCTTTGTCAACGATCCCTTCCCGAGCCGCCGGCTGGGTAAACACGCACGTGCTGCGCGGTCCCCGCTCGGAGTTTGTTCACCCTGAGGTGAAATGGGAAAAGGTAAATGCACTTCATGTGGGCATTTCCCATTTGTGCACGGATCCAAACTCAGTGCCCAAAGCTGAAAAGCAGTGACACAGAATCACAGAATCACAGAATCCCAGCATGTGGGGTTTGGAAGGGACCTCCGGAGATCGTCTTGTCCAGCCCCCCCTGCTCCAGCAGGGTCACCCAGAGCAGGGGGCCCAGCAGCGCAGGGTCCAGGTGCCTTTGGAATCTCTCCAGAGAAGGAGACTCCCCAAGCTCTCTGGGCAGCCTGGGCCAGGTTCCAACCCCCTCCCACCAAAGAAGTTCCTCCTGCTCCCAGGGAACTTCCTGGGTTCCAGTTGGTGCCCGGTGCCCCTTGTCCTGGCGCTGGGCACCCCTGAGCAGAGTCTGGCCCCAGCCTCTTGCCCCCTGGGGGCCCTTGAGCTCTTGCTCAGCCTTGCTCAGCTCCCCTCTGGGGCTGCTCTTCTCCAGCTGAACAGCCCCAGGGCTCTCAGCCTTTCCTGGCCACACAGATGCTCCAGTTCCCTCTGCATCTTCCTTGCCACTGGACTCTCTCCAGTAGTTCCCCGTCTCTCTTGAACTGGGGAGCCCAGCACTGGACACAATACTCCAGAGGAGGCCTCACTGGGGCAGAACGGTGCCCTCCATCTCGCACACAAAGATCAAAACGAATGGCCTGTGGTTTAGGAGCTGCTCTGGAGAGGGGGTGTGCGTGGAAGAGCCTGAAAGATGGGTTCCATTCCTTGTAGGTGCCAATTAGCACGTTAAATCCAGCTCTGCCCCGGCTTGTTTACCGTCGCGCTGATCACGTGCCTGGCTCCGCGTCGGATAAATTCGGGTAGGTTCACGGCTCGGCTCTGTCGGGAAAGGTGTGGAGCAACCACTGCCCTGACAGAGCAGAAATCGCACAAAAAGCACTGGCTCATAAATTTCCGGTGCTGTGCAGGGTGGAGGCTGCCAGAGCTGGGGGCTGCTGCCTTCCCAGGGGGAGGTTTGCAGCCTCACGTTTAAATGTGCGAGGCAAAGATCCTGCTGGGGCAGGGGGGGTCGGACAAGATGATCCTCAGAGGTCCCTTCCAACCCCCACCGCGCTGGGATTCTGTGTGATACTGTGAAGGAACACCGTGTCACTTCTCCCTAGATGGCCGCTTGTCCTTCTCCTGTGCCCATCACAACCACTGTCACAAATGAGGACGCTGAAACATATTCCTGGCCGATGAGTCAGGAAAAATCACCCACTGCGTGGGCTGGGATCATCAGCTGCACTGCAGCGCACAACAGCTCCTTACCCGTCGCTTTCTGGGTTACCAAAGCAGGTGATCTGAAGTTACCCTGAGGACATCTGGCAGGCTCTGCAAGGCGGGCAGGTGTCCCACCAAGCAGCAGGGTTGTCACCCGTGTGCCCGCCTAACGTCGGCCTCCAAAGATAGGCCAAAGATTTAGCGGGGAACGAATCTGCCGGCAGCGGCAACACACCGCCGTGCACAGCAAGACGGCAAGAGCAACTTCTGCTGGGAACAACCCTTCTCCTGGTGAGAAGACCTGGGTGTCTGTCATTTGGAGGAAAACGAGGATCTAGTTGCAGATGTCCCTGCTCCCTGCAGTGGGGTTGGACGAGATGGCCCTGAAAGGTCCCTTCCCACCCCAAATATTCCATGACTCCCAGAAGCCTGCGTCGTGTTTCGACACCTGACGGGCGCCCAACGGCAGCTGCCGACCGTACCGCGTGTTCGGGTCGGGCGGTGAAGCAGCGCGAGACACCACCTGACAGACAGACAGACAGATGCCACCCTCCAGGTCACACTAGTAGTGTCTTTATTGGAGTATCTCACATGCAGGAACCAAAGTAGAGTTGATTTCTGGAGCAAGTTAAACAACGGCAGATTAATACGGTTGTATCGTCTCTTAACGTCAACACTTCCTACGTGAATACAGCGACATTTTAGTGTTGGGTTTCGTTGTGTTTTGTTTCTCTTTACATAGTTGACCTCTTTAAACAGTTATGGTCCCCCTTTCTCCCCCTACCCCCTTCCCAAACAAAAAAATAGCCAGTATCTTCAGTAAATAAATATTATCCACTTTTCTCTGGAAAGCCGACAGCTGTAATATACAGAGAAGCCAGGACACGGGTTACGTTCGTAGGGTTAACGACAGCTCAGAGTAACGAGGAGCTCGCGCTCATAAAAACACGGAGCAGGGTGGGACGGTTGGCGCGGGATCGCCACGGGCTAAAGAGAACGCCGAGCTCCGGCGCCGCTCGCCAGCCTCCGGGTGAAATGCGCCCCGGGATGGAGAAGTGACCCGGAGCAGGGCACAGGGAGCCTGGGGATGGGGCCGGCAGGCACAGCCCGCTCCGGAGGCTGAGGTTGGAGAGGGATGAGCGGAAGGTGGGCACCAGCAACGCGCCTGGCAAGGGGGTTGCGGGTGGGCGAGGGCGGGCGGGTGCCTCCAGCAGCGGAATGGTTACCTCCAAGAAGGTTATAAATCCACTCACTGCCTGCTTGCTTCATTATTTCCATAAAAATAACTATCCTGAGGTGTTTTTTTCCGGGGTAGGCTCCGCAAGCTCTGCGGTTACCGTTTGGGAGGTAAACAATGACTGAGCTGGCTGAGGCTGGCCCGGGGATGGAGATAGCACAGGCAGTTCCCGCTCCTGCAAGAGTCTGGACAACTCCTGGGATGAAAAAAGCCTGTTGAAAAGCTTCTGTGTTGGCTCTCCTGGTCTGCAGGTCCTGTCCTCATGGGGGAAAAGCAGGAGAGCGCTGAATGGAGAGGAACAGGGCCGGGCTGCGCCGGCCGGGGGAGCGTTGGCCCAGCTCACGGAAGGGGGGACCATCACCCCTGCCCCGGGTCTGAAACCACCACCCAGATCTGTTCTCCCACCACTGGAGGGAAACATCTCGCCACCAGAGCCAGCTCTGCCGACTCCATTTAAAAGCAGAAACGGCCAAGGTATCCCAGAAAAACCCAAACCGAACGAAGCCAAACGAACGGAAACACCTCCCCTGAAAATCCTTCTTCAGTTGGAGGTGCGAGACCAGCCCTGGCGATGGCAGAGCCGGTTCGATCGGCGCGTCTCAGGGACGGAGGCGGTGAAAATCCGCAGGGGAAAGGTCCGTGGGAGGCTGTGCGAGGGTCCCAGTAAGGACCAGTCTCTGCAGCTAAGCTGTTCCCTTTAAGAGACGCCCTGCTGGGTTTTTATGAGCGATTCTCCTCGGAGCTTTACCTACATACTAAACACCCTACGTGTCTGTACAGCACATTGGTATCTATCACACCTGCCAAAGACGCAGCTGGAATCTACACAGAACAATTAAAAAAAACCCAAAAGGGTACGTTTAAATAGAAACCATTCATTTCTTACATCTCAGCACATAGGAGGGTTAACAGAAGAGGTTAAAAAAACAAAAACACACCGGGAAGAAAATATCTTGACAAAATAAATATTTCAACCTAGAACAGGCTACGATTAGAACTTACAAAGGACCCCGACAATAATTTAGTGTCATTGAGTGTCAAGCTGCGATTCCTAATATGCCTAGAAAGCGCCGGGATGTTATTTTCTCAGGGAAAGCGGATCAGGCTGCGGCTCCATCCCTCTTCTCGCAAGCGTCGGAGCCGCGCAAGGCCTCTGCCCACAGAGGAAGCACTTCGAGTGAAAGCGAAGGAAAAATAAATCAAGAGGTTGGTCTTCTGAAGTGAAAACCCCCTTCCCTTCTCCTCCAACAGTTTCCACCGTGCCGGTTTTCTGCAGACCACACGAGGACGGGGTGGGGGGAAGATGAGAGATCCTGATACAGGACATTAGGGAAGTTCTAAGCTCAGCTCTTAGAAGGTTTGGGCTAAACCACCCGTTCCGCCGCACGCTCCGTCCCCTTCGGCGCTCCCAGCCCCTGCCAGAGCCAGGTCCGCTGCCTTCGGGCTCCAGATGGAACTGAGGGCAGAGCTGCGCTTTTACCAGACCCACGACCCTCATCTCCCCTCAGTCCCAAGCCTTCTTGTTTCACCTCTTCTCCTCCCTGCTCAGAGGGAGCGGTCGCTGCCAGCTCTACGAGATCTTCCAGAAAAGGGACCGGATTTTCTCTAAAGCAACCACTTGGAAATCCCAGGACAGGTTTAGCTTGACAGACAGAACTGTTAGCGGCGCGGCGCAGCTCAGCGCTTTGTGTTTCGGGGTGGGGGAAGAAGGGCCAGCAAATCGGCAGCGGTGGGGGCTCCGCAGGGGGGCTCGCTGACAGCGCCGGCGACAGTCTTGCCACTCAGCATCATCTGACAATGTCCCCGTGCTCCAGCAATGCGATTATCTCCTCCGGCTTGGCAGGGAAGCTGGATTAACATGCTTAGAATCACCTGATGTGGCCATTTAACAGGGTCAATGCGTTTCAAGGATTTAGAAGAGAAAATACACGCTCAAAACACCCATGGAGCTTTTTTGCATCGAGAGGAATACCAACCGTTCATTCTGCGCCGGCAAGACTGCTCAGGCAATCACCAGACACCGCCTGAAATCGAATCGGCGTCACGGCAGAAGTTCCCTCAGGTTTCTGGGAGCCGGTGGCCACATCTGACGCGTTGCAGCAAGGCAGGGGCCGGCAGGAGCCGGCAGCGAGGGGGGTTCTGGCAGCCAGCGTCTGAGCATCGGGCTCACCTCACGTTAAAACAGCGAGGGCAGCGGGTGAGAGCGGCGGAGCGGACGTGCAGCTGAGGCAGACTGTCCTGGCACCTTCCTTCAGCCAGAGAGAAGATGAAACGGAAAGAAAAGCCTCTTCAGACCCCAGTGGGGAGAGGGCCTGCGAGTGAGGAGGAGGCAGCTTGATCTCCAAGCTCTTTCCATCCTTACACTGATTTTCCTCGTCCACCTGTAAGCCAGGCAGTGAGCTACGGAGCAGTGATGAGGTGACACGTCAGCGCGGGGTGGGGGTGCCAGGGCAGCCTTGCCTGGGCCCAGCTATGTATGGAGGGATCCTGGGAGAGGATGTAGCCGGGCAGGACAGAGGAGAGGATGAGGGGGGTTGGACTAGATGACCTTGAGAGGTCCCTTCCAACCCAACGCATTCCATGAGCAGGGACAGGACAAAGCGACAGCTGACCTGGGACACCTGGAAATCCTGCACCAACCAACGCTTCCCTCTGGAGGTGACCGTGACCGCTCTCAAAGCCCCTCAGCATTGCAATCAGACCACTTGGCTCAAGCTTTTACATGTCACAAAGAGCAGCGTGCCCCAGAGAGGACGTTACGAGCCGAAACTACCACGCTCAGATAAAAGCTTCTATCACTTTCACACCAGCTGTTTATAGCACAGCTTCTTGGTCCAGAACAACTTCTGAGAGGTCCACACACACACATACACACACCCACACACACCACCACCCCCAGCATCCAACGAGGCTCAGACACGCCAAGTCAGAACCAAGGGGCTGGTTGCCCAAGACAACGATGCCCTGAGGAAGAGTGGCCGGAGCGCTGCTGCCTGCCTGGGCCTGGATCTGAGAGAGCCAGGAGAGGAGATTCTCCCCGCTGTGCAGCGCTCAGCTCTCTCTTTGATCCTGCCATCTTGCCCCATTGGCTTCCTACCAAGGAAGACGCTGGGGGATGCGGGGATGGCTGGAGCTGCCTGCTCCAGCTCCGCTCTCAGCCCGGGAAGGCAGGCACACATGCTGGAATCCCTGCTGGCAGCTCTGGGAAGAGCAGCACTCTCGGCCGTGCCTCTGGCAAGCAAGGGAAGACAGGCTTGCTGGCACAGGCGGGAGGGAGACTGCAGCCTCCGAGGAGCTGGGAGCTCAGAAAGGGGCAGAGGTATCAAAAGATGCTCCAAAAATTACGAACGGCTCGGTCACAATCATCCAACACTTTCTCAGGCCCAAACCAAGGAGGAAAGGTGGAATTTCACCTCCAGCACAGGCAGGCAGGGCTAATCTCTCCACGGTAACCACCTCCCTCAGCGTTTTAGTACAAGCCCCGGTGAGGTTTGCCTCTTTTTCTCATACCTGCCACCAAGAACCAGCACGGCAGGGAATCCAGGAACCTCCGCTCACACTCATTCCTGGAGCAAGTTCCATCCATCCATCCAACCACACGGATGGTTTTTACAACGGCCGAGACAAACGCAGAGCTCTAGAGTCACCGAAGAAGGAATCGAAGGTAAGGACTAAAACAACCCAGCTATTTGAAAAGGCAAACACACTAGAAAAAAANCTTTTGTTTCGAGGCGCTGTGACGTACTCATGCATTCTAAAGGGGTTTTCAGCATCGAGAGCCGGTTTTGTGCAGCTGGGATAGGAAGGAGGGGATTAAGCGAGCGATGGAGAATCGTGGTCTGGCAGGAATAGTGTTGGATTTAAATAGAAAGAGTCAAGAGCTCGTGGGGGTGGAATCTTTGGAGGGAAGGGGGAGGGGGGAAGGAGAAGCCATCTATGAAATCAAGGGGGAAGGGGGTCGTCGTTAGCCAAGAACTGTGGGAGGACAAAGTGGCCGTACGGCGACGGTCGCCCGCGGAGCACGGGGGGCGGGAGGGAGGGCGGCTAAGAGCGATCTTCACAGTGCAAAGAGGGCATCCTCCGAGCGCTCCTGCTTTTTCCTGCTGGAAGGATTTGTCGGAGGGGTGGGGGCTTCCAGGGGAGGGGACGGCAGATTGGGAACCATCTCAGCGGCTTTGGCTCGCTCTTCTAAAAATTTGTCAAACTCTGCAATGGAAAAAAAGAAAGAAGGAATAGAGGTGAGAAGCGAGGCTGTAGGTTTAGCCCCGGAGACGGAGGTTAGCAGGGTCTGGAATCGCAGCTCTGGGCATCCAATCGGGCTGTGTTTGCACTGGGACGACCTGACTTCCTCGGGAGCAGGGTACGGACGTCCTTTGGGACACCCGAGCCCAGGCAGCAAGAGGGAATCAAACCCACGCCGCGCCATCGGCCGTCACGGAAGCAGGGAAACATCATTCCAAAGGGCTGAGCAGCTCGGGAACGCGTTCCTGCTGGCACAAACATGGTGCCACAGAAGCCAAGGAAGACAGCGGGAGAGCACTTACAGCCGGGAGGGCTCCTCGCACCATAACCGCAAACTTTTTGCCCTGAAATTCTCCCCTCCCGCCTTCGTGAGTGCGGAAGGATTTGTTGGAGAACGTCAGGCTGGGGGAAGGCAGCACCTCAGCAGGGATCAGGGCAGATAATTCCGTCGGTGCGCTAAGCTGAGAAGAGCTCATAGCAGAGATCGCTTACCTTCGCTGGTCACTCCTTCTTCCAGTTCATCTCCTTTCTGCAATGGGAACAGAGAGGTGTGTGAACACACAGGCAGCACTTCACCCTCACTATTTTATCCTCTACTTCACCCTCACCATTTATTTTATCCTCTACACATCAAATGCAACCAGGCAATTTTCACCCCTCATTTCCACTGGCTAACTCTTAGAGCGGGGCGGCCTGGGGACATCGCACAGCTCCCGTGTCAGGAGGCCAGCGGTGACAGACACTTCACTGGGCTGCAGAGCAAGAGGCCGAGCACGAGAGATGCTGCTGAGGATTGCTGGTGGATAGCTACACCTTCCCCTTGGACCTCAACGGCAGTCCAGCGCTGTTCCCACCTCAGACAGTAGGTCTGGTCAAAACCTGAGCTGTGCGAGTCACACAGAGATGCCATTTTTTCTGTCACACCTTCCTTTAAAAAGTCAGGACTGGCGTTTGCGTTGTGTCTGCAAATAAAATGTGCTTTTAGCTGACAAAGGGCACACGCTGCAAAATAGTTTGGTGCCAATGTTTCTCCAGTGGGAGCTCATTTTAGATTTGATACAAAAATCTAGCAGCTTTCTGGGCACCTGTGCTGTACAAAGTCAAGACTAGGGTGGGCTGGATGAAGGAGCTGGATGGGCTGATGATCCAGTGCTTGTCGGTGAGATACAAAGGCTGGGATGTCAGGGGGTCAGTGCTTCAGTACGGGAATTAAAAGTTCAAGGATGTGGCATCCTTGTCGATCCATCAGGATGTTAGAGATGGATAAAAATACTACTTGAAAACCTCAAGTTGAACCTGCTTTGAAAAAAAAATTATTTGTCCATACCCTGGCTCCTCTACCAGGAGAGTGGGAACATCCCGGTCGGCCTCACAGAGGTTTTTAACACCTGAGTATTAAAGTCAACTTTCTACTGCACAGATGTTTCCAAAGGTGCACACAGGAGCCACTGCTTCACATGCAGTGGTACTGTTTGTGCCAATATACCCCCAAAAAGGTAAGGAAACAGAGAAGAACGAGCTAATCTAACCTGGAACTGCCTTAGCTAGGAAGTGGAGAANCAAGGGAAGAGAGAGAGGCTTGCTGGCACAGGCGGGAGGGAGACTGCAGCCTCCGAGGAGCTGGGAGCTCAGAAAGGGGCAGAGGTATCAAAGGACGCTCCAAAAATTACGAACGGCTCGGTCACAATCATCCAACACTTTCTCAGGCCCAAACCAAGGAGGAAAGGTGGAATTTCACCTCCAGCACAGGCAGGCAGGGCTAATCTCTCCACGGTAACCACCTCCCTCAGCGTTTTAGTACAAGCCCCGGTGAGGTTTGCCTCTTTTTCTCATACCTGCCACCAAGAACCAGCACGGCAGGGAATCCAGGAACCTCCGCTCACACTCATTCCTGGAGCAAGTTCCATCCATCCATCCAACCACACGGATGGTTTTTACAACGGCCGAGACAAACGCAGAGCTCTAGAGTCACTGAAGAAGGAATTGAAGGTAAGGACTAAAACAACCCAGCTATTTGAAAAGGCAAACACACTAGAAAAAAACCAACCAAAAATCCTCCCGTGAGAATGCTCTCGCAAAGAGCGAAACGCTTCGCGCGCTAACGTCAGGGCATCCTCCAGCTCAGGGTTTTCTGTCCTCATCAGCTGCCAGAGGTACTGGACACGGCCACTAAACCGCTTTCAAAGAGAGCAAGCCCAGATAAAACACAAGGGGAAAAAAAAAAAAATTACCCTGTGAGATTTCGAATACGAAGCGCCGCACAAAAACGGGGGGGAAAGCGACCACCATATGGTACCGGGAGATGTGTGAGTGGGAGAGTAAAGGATTTTAACTTGTGAAGCACACGTTGAAAGGGGAACAGTTGTTCCTTGCTGTCGAATCCGACACGAAAGCCAATCCATTAACATTTTATCTAAAAATAAAGACGCGCTCCTCCTGAACATTCCAGCTCAGTCAATTACATGCTGATCGACAGAGCAGTCTACTTGGCAGGACCTGCCCACAGAAGAGGATGATCCCTACATAAATGGAAGGGCAAGGCTGCTCTCTCCCCTCTGGGCTTTTGTTTCGAGGCGCTGTGACGTACTCATGCATTCTAAAGGGGTTTTCAGCATCGAGAGCCGGTTTTGTGCAGCTGGGATAGGAAGGAGGGGATTAAGCGAGCGATGGAGAATCGTGGTCTGGCAGGAATAGTGTTGGATTTAAATAGAAAGAGTCAAGAGCTCGTGGGGGTGGAATCTTTGGAGGGAAGGGGGAGGGGGGAAGGAGAAGCCATCTATGAAATCAAGGGGGAAGGGGGTCGTCGTTAGCCAAGAACTGTGGGAGGACAAAGTGGCCGTACGGCGACGGTCGCCCGCGGAGCACGGGGGGCGGGAGGGAGGGCGGCTAAGAGCGATCTTCACAGTGCAAAGAGGGCATCCTCCGAGCGCTCCTGCTTTTTCCTGCTGGAAGGATTTGTCGGAGGGGTGGGGGCTTCCAGGGGAGGGGACGGCAGATTGGGAACCATCTC
>VWZK01003726.1:82892-134104 GCA_013396935.1 Baryphthengus martii | reverse complement strand
CAAGGATGTGGCATCCTTGTCGATCCATCAGGATGTTAGAGATGGATAAAAATACTACTTGAAAACCTCAAGTTGAACCTGCTTTGAAAAAAAAATTATTTGTCCATACCCTGGCTCCTCTACCAGGAGAGTGGGAACATCCCGGTCGGCCTCACAGAGGTTTTTAACACCTGAGTATTAAAGTCAACTTTCTACTGCACAGATGTTTCCAAAGGTGCACACAGGAGCCACTGCTTCACATGCAGTGGTACTGTTTGTGCCAATATACCCCCAAAAAGGTAAGGAAACAAAGAAGAATGAGCTAATCTAACCTGGAACTGCCTTAGCTAGGAAGTGGAAAATTGCAGTGAACCATTAACAAAAAAAAAAAAAGAAGGGGAGAACCTAGAGTGAGACCCAAAAATCCCGTCCAGACTTTCTCAGAGGGCATCTCTACATTGTACCCACACAGGGACAGGATGGGGACCCAAGTACCCGGGAGGAGAAGCTGGAGCAGTGAGGGCAGCAGCACGTGCCATCCCCAGGCCTGTTCAGGCACCTACACGGCATTTCTCGGCTTGGCTTTTTTTCAGCAAGACTGTCCAGGGGATGACAGATGCACAGAGCTACCTTGGTATTTCTCCACGAGATCTTCCCTCCACCTCAATTAATTGAAATGGCAAAGACAAAAGTCGATTGTTTAAGCAGAGTGGACGTGCTGCCTTTACTGCATTTCTTAAACAAAAGGAGGGCAGTTTGTCATTAAATGTGAAGATGACCGTCTGTCCCAAGGCCTGAAAAAAATGACCTGCAGCTGAAACCCAGTGACATTTCTAAGACAGCCAGTCAGTCTGCCAAACTCCAACACCCAAACCCGGTCTGTTGAAACACTTCGGGCGGCTTTGGGGAGCTGGAGCATTTTCTTCCTTCCGGTACAGTCAGCTCCGGTGCCGGAGCGAAGGGCTGACGTGCCGGAGCGTGCCTGCGCTGCTGCTGCCGGAGCCGGAGGGCAGAGCCTGAGTCCCAAGCTCCCAGCTCGGAGCTGAGCAGGCGGCAGCAAAGGGCTGGGGGAGACCTTAAGGAGCAGGGAGTTCTTTAGGGATAATATCTAAAGTTGGAAGGATGGAAGGAGACGATCCTTAGGGATATGGTGGCCATGAGGAAACGGTTCAGTTCACTAAAACTGTGTTTGAAAGAACAGGCTGAAAGGCAACCCATCACCCATCCCCAAAATGCACTTGGTTAATCTGAGGCAGCTGCTTAGATTAAAAACAACCTAAATGGGACTAAATGTGTCCTGGCCGTACCACTGCTAAACCCAGACGAGTGGTGGTACAGCAAAACAAACTCTGGAATCAAGATAAAGCTGCTTTTAGTCCTGTCTTTTGTTTGTTTGTTTAATAATTACCAGACGATAATCATTTAGGAGAAACTGAAAGCTGTAAACATTGAAGAGAGACTGCTATAAATTTTTATGACTCCTATTATGAAACCTGTGAAGACTGTTGGCCAATTTAACAAAGACATCTCCATTTGAAAGGAATCAAAGCCCTGATCCAGCATCCCTTAAAAGCACCTGCTTAGATCCTGTCAGAGCTATCGAAGCCTTAAACATGTGCTTTGGGTCCGGCAGAGAACACGGGGAAGCTTCAGCACATGTTTAAATGCTCTCCTGTATGGAGAGCAGAAACACAGGATTTCTGGAGCTCATGCTATTCTGTGAGGTTAACGTGGAAGAAGTGAAAATAAAATAACTTGAGAAAAAACCCAAATTTCGTTTGATTAAATTACTGAGCACAATCCTGCTGAGATATCTCCTTTCTGAGGGAAATCAGAGCTACGATTTGGACTTTTCACTGCCTCCCGTTAGGAGAAGTATCAGTAACTCAGCAACGCATCGAAAGTTATCCGCACAAGTGCTATTGCCCATGTGAAAAATGAAAATATAAAGAGTCTCACCAAGTCGGTACTGAGCCACTCCTCAATGTCATCCATGACAGAGGACTGTGCAACAGGGATCTAGGGAGTGCAGCGAGAGAACAGCAAGGCAGGCAAAAACCAAAACACATCCACAATCATGGCCACAGAGCGATGGAAAACGCCAGAAATAAGATTAAAAACAGAACAAAAAACAAAGATGTAAGATGTGCTGGAATAAAAAAAAAAAAAAAAGAAAAAGGCAACAAAATATAAATGGCATTTCAAATAAAGAAACACTTGGAAAGGAAATTATGAACAACAAGGCTAAAAAAAAACCAAGAGAAAGATTATGGGGAATGACGTGACTTGATGCCAGCGTAAGACGGGTAACTTCTCGACCACATTAAAACCATCAAGGTGGACTGATGATTCTAATCTTGATCGTGAAAAGCTTTTAAGGGTAGAATACTGGATATCAGTTAGGTTTTGAAATGTTAAATTTACACGTCCTCTTTTTTTTTTTTTAAAAAAAAATGGGTATTAGCCACAGGGAAGGGTTAGCAAAATGAGGGGCTCAATGTCTTCAGGCAACGCTCCTACAAAAACAATTTGATTTTCTCCGCAGGTGGAGGCGGTCAGAGCCCAGGGTACACAGTCATGTTTTCCTTCCAGATCCTCCTCCCACCACACCACCGAACCTTGGCACGGCTTGTGCACCAGTTTAAAGCAAAACAGTCCCCAGCCCCTGTCCCCGCTCCTCTGCCAAAGTGATCTTCTAGCAGCAGAACCCAACGTGTGCCAGTGCAGGGGCTCCAAGGGGAAGGTGTGGAGGAGGATCATAGAGTCACGGAATGGTTTGGGTTGGAAGGGACCTTAAAGCCCATCTAGTTCCACCCCACCTGCCACGGTGGGAGGAGCATCTCCCACTAGAGCAGGTTGTGCAAGGCCCCATCCAACCTGGTCTTGAACACTTCCAGGGATGGAGCCTCCACAACTTCTCTGGGCAACCCGTGCCAGCGTCTCACCACCCTCACAAGATGGGGCAGCAGCTCCTGGCGTGGGCAGAGGAGGAGAGCATGGTATGCGTTCCTCTTGGCTCCGGCTCCAGCACTGGCAACACTTTCCGAGGCTCACCGGAGCCTGCCCATCAGGTCTCCATGGATGGTTTAACAACCAGGCATGGAAGGTTTGATTCTCCTCCTGCGATCAACCGGGCAGAGCTGGAGCGCAGCTATTTCACAAAGCGCTACGGGCAACTGGGTCAGCCAAGGGAAACTTCTCAATTATTAGGTGCAGAATTTCCTGACTTAACTACGCTGCTTCCATACAACAGAGGGCTCCAGAAGTAAACAGGAAACTGCCACAATAGAGCTCCCACGGACAACCTGAAAACCCCTTGGAAAGTAATGTCAGACAGGCAGGTTCCAGGGCAGCCGAGCAGCGGGGCCGGCAGGAAAAAGAGACCTCCGGGTGCTGGAGAGGCTCTCTGAGGAAGAAAAGGTGTCAGGGGTTGCCCACAGCTTTGCCTGAAACCTCTCCTGGGAAGAAGAGCTGAAAGAGGCTCTGGAGATGAATTCTCTGGGAGATGTGCTTTTCTCAGGGACTTCCAGCAGAGGCAGACAGACAGACGCTGCAGGAGCGGCAGCAGCACAGGCTGACGCTGTTTAGCAGAGCTCCTCAAGAATTTTTTCTTCTAGTCAAGTGTCTCTTTTCACCGAGAAGATCAGTTAAGCCCTTGCCTGAGGTGAAATCTCTAAGGTGGGTTAGTTATGTCAAAGGAGTGAAAACCCAGGGCTCAATCCAAAGCTTTTCCCCCTAAGAGAGGCACTGGGAAGATGGCTCTAACTCGGCAGGCTGCCGGACAAACTGCACGTGACAGATCCACGTAGGGCCAGAGCTGCAAGTCGTCACTTTGCTTTCAACCGCTATATCAAGATCCTAAACAGAAAAAAATCTCAGTTTGCTCTGGAACGGGCCAGATTTAGGATACTTGCTCCTTTATAATTGGCCCGTCCAAGTCTAACGCAGCACGCTGAAGCTGCTGCGAGCTGGCCCAGATGGCCAGTAACGTCAACAAGAGGAGGGCTCTGCAGACATCTTCCAACGTTCCTTCCCAAGGACAAGTTGCATCTTGTAGAACTGGCTTGTTAGTTTAACAGCTTTGGAAAATCCTGGCTTCAGAGATACAGAGCAATGGATTTATTCAGTCTACAGCAACCTAAAAGCTACTGCAGAAGTTTCACTGCTCTGTCTCCGCAAGCCAACAAGTCATGCTTCGGAAGGTGCAGCCTTCAGAGCTGTTGGCAAATTCACAGCTCAGAAAGGTACTCGTGTTTCTTTAAGGATAAGAAAATGTGTATGGAGAGGAGAAGGAAAATAGGTGGGGTTTTTTTTTCACTTTTCTGTGAAAAAAATCAAAGCAGCTGTTGGAAAAAGCACCCGGATCTCTGTATTAGGAGGAAGAACAGTTCAAATCTTGGTCATCCTGAAAACACGACCGATGACTGAGCAAGGAACGGATCCTTGAGAATCGCAGGACTCCTGAGTTTGCAGGAGTCCTCCAAGAACAGCTCAGCAGTACAAAAGCCTGTGCTGCTGGGTTTGTAAGATTTAAAAAAAGAAAGAGGGTGGGGGGGAGGAAAAAAAAAAGGGAATTCTACTTTCAGACAGACCTACTTTATGTAACAAAGAAGCAAAAAGCTCCGAAGTGCCAGAACGCTTCTCACAGGTCCTATCTAAGAAGCAGAGCGAGCTGTAAGATAGACATCTGAGCATGTCAGCCCTTTGCTATTCAGCACTGACCTTTCCAAAAGCCGCCCCCATCTTTCCGCACGCTCGCAGAAGAGCCCAGGCTCTGTAGCTCTCGCTCCTTCCACGCTCAAACCTCCAATTTACTGTCCTCAGACTCTGAGCCCCCATAAAACACGGGTTAAATGTATCAGGTTTAACAGGTTCAAGAAGAAAAACGGAGGGGAAACTCTCAAGAGGAACTGGAAGTTTTAAAATATTTTATATACCGCATTGTAACATTTCCAAGCCCTTTTAAACTGGCCACACACAGCTCGTTTTTCTGCCATTTTTCTGCCAGTCCGCGGTGAAGTTGGCAAGAGTCCCCCCACTTCCAAAAGCCCGAAACCGAAAGACGTGGAAGGGAGTTTTGTTAAAAACTAATCCCCTAAAACGCAACAGAAGCAATGCGAAAATAAATTCACGAGTTTACACACGGAAAAAAAAAAAAGACACCAGCTCCTGGGAACAAACGGCAGTGGCGGGCGCAGCCCACGTGGAAATGGCTCCAGAATGGGATCCCGTCTTGTTAATACTTCGGTTCTGCAAACTGAAGCTCTCTTGGCAAGACAGCTCCCTAAATAGTCGGTGTTGGCTGCAAGAGCTGTTTTTATAACGATACTGTGATTTCTTTTTTAAAAGCCTATCCTCAAAAGTAAATGGAAATTAAGTCACAGAGTATTTTTAGGTACTTGAAGTAACTGGCTTTAATTAAAAGTTGGGCTCATTGTTCAGATTCCTTTTTTTTTTATTTAGTCTTCGGAAAATCCTGCGAATAGGATCGGCTCGATAGTCCTGAAAGGGAAATGGAAAAGGAGGGCTGGGAGAACAAAAGCGAGCGTTCAATCCCGCAAACCCCACAGGAACCTGGAATTCCAGTTCATACTTATCTAAGTTAGATTGTGTTGATGTTCTCACTAGCAATCAAAAGCCAAAGAGTATTGCCAATATTTTTCCTCAGCAGTCATAAAATCCAATATTCTACCCTTAAAATGACAGTTTAAGGTTATTATTATCACATTTTATTTCTATTAAAAAATGATCCCACTGGAAAAGAAGCAGGTATGAAATGACAATTCAGGTCTCTAGGTGAGCTCATTAATGTTCTTAAAATGTTTAACAAGGTTCATGCTAATTGTCGCTAGACTACCACCTTGTAGTAGCTGAAGTTAATTCCACTTCTTTCTAGAGGTTTAACAAAGCTGACACCAGCGCTTGGTTAGCTGCTACTCACTCCCCCCCCTGCCCGTTAGTTCGTTAGCAATAGTAAAGAAAGGTTTGTCCTTCCTACGGCAGCAGAACGAGAGCGCTAAGACGCACACTAGCAGTCTACTCCAGTTTCCTACTACAGCCTTACCATCTATTTAAAGCTGTTGTGATCTTGAAATAGCTGCCTGGCCTCGATATTAGCAGCCGCTCGACTTGACACGTGAGGACGGAATTAGCGACTTGATAGCCTTGTAACTGTGTTTACACATCGAGCAGACGGGGAAGGCAAGAGCTCGGGTGCTCTGACGCAGCTTTCCCCAGCGCGGCCTGTTGTGCCCGTACAACCACCAGCCCGTCTGGATCCCATAGGTGTGTCCAGACGGCCAAAAAAACCTTCCCTCACAGGGGGTATCACATTGTCCTTGCGGAACGCTCCGTATAATGCCAGGGCTGGACAGGTAATGAAAGCCACGTGCTCTTCGGAACAAGGAAACAGGCCCGCTTGCCTTCAAAAGGGAGAGAGGTCCTACCAGCCAGGAGAAATGAGGTCTTCACCTGTTTATCTCCACAATTCAAGCACTTCAATCACCAAGAAGATCATGTATTTCAACAGTCTCACGTTACCCAAGCCATTTCCCCACCTTAGATCCTCTCTCTCTAGTGAAGGCACGCAGAGCGGCATCCCACTTTACCACTAATTAACGACATCTCAGCAAAGCTCTCGTTTAATCTTTACTCCCGTATCTTTACCAGAGAGAGGACTCCCCTCTCTAGCCAGGCACGTTGCTGGTGGTCAAGATGTAATACTTCAAGCTGTCTCCTATCACCTTCTGTGAATTCTGGTTCAGTTTCATTCTTCCCCTGCCACTGTCCCAAGTAATACCGGTCCTGACGTGGCGGCTTGAGCAACGCCCGCTCCTCGCTTTTGTAACAAAGATCCTTTTGGTGTG
Organism: Baryphthengus martii; assembly: GCA_013396935.1. NCBI lineage: Eukaryota > Metazoa > Chordata > Aves > Coraciiformes > Momotidae > Baryphthengus > Baryphthengus martii. The sequence continues at coordinate 127,259 of VWZK01003726.1, read as the reverse complement.
TGAGTGGGGGGACAGATTATTCCAGGAAATTAATATAGTTATGCAAATCTCAACAACTGCCCAAACTCATGACAAGGGAACTGCAACGACCTGCACTGGAACGTGGTGGCCTTGTGGTAAAGTCTGCGCCTGAGGGCTGCTCGTGTGACACCTGCACGGCCTAACTGCAAACACCCAGAGCTCACACTGCAAACGGATCCGGTACTGCAACACCTCAGCTAACGTCCCTAAATCCCATTTGGACCAGGAATACTTTCTGCAGACAGCATTTTGCCTGTGCTAGTTTTGTAGGCACAGCTGGAATGGATAAAGGTGTGGTTTGTGTTTCCACGTTCCTGGCATCACCTTGAACTGGGTTGTAGGTTAAGCTGGAACAGAAACAGCGCTGCCAAATTCACTGGGAGAGAGAGTACAGACGGAGCCCTGGATGAGCCAGGCTCTGCAAAGCTGTGTTGGTGAACTGGGATGCAGAAATGGAGTGGGGAGAACTCAACCCTAAGCTTAAACGTGTCACAGTTGGAAAAGAACAATGTCAGGCCGTGAGGGATGCGAGTACCGCTCTGGCAGGGGGAGAACACCCTGTCAGTGGTCTCAGTGTTGTACAGGCACAGGTAACGGCGAGGTCAGCTCAACCCTCTCTTCCTCCTCATCTCAGAAGTGCAAAAAGTTACCAAAAACCATGCACATCAAGTTGATACCTGGAGCTCTAGTTACCCTGCTAGTACTGCAAACGCTACGCTGGCGGATTAATAAACAGGGTTAAAAACTACAGCCAGTTAAGAGCAAAATGGAGTTAGTGATTAGTTTAGGTTCATTTTAGGTATTTCTCTCTTGTATTTAGCATACAAACAAGGTGACAGGCTTGTAAGAGCAGCGACTGGCTGGACAGCCAGACCCCCTTCCCTCCCCAAATCCGTACGCCTCCGTGAATGCTGCAGTATCCTTTTTCCAGACTGAATAACCACAAGCCAATGAACGAATATTGCGTTTGGTTTGTTGTTTTCTTTTTTTTAATAAAGCAGCGGCGTGAGCGGTGTGAACGGCAGGGGTGCCGATTTCATGCTTCCCCGCTCTTGTAAACAGTGGAAAGGCAAAGAAGAGGAACTAACTCAATCACCGGATTATTCATTATGGATGAACATCTAACAGTGGCACAGCACAGCTCCGGCTGCAACGGAGTCACCAAACAGCAAGAGCCTCTGTCAGCCACGATCAACACTATCAGAGGCAGCATGCTGCACGCTCTGGATTTTCTCAACCTTAAACTCTCTGGGATGTTTCTCTTTTGAAGCACCGGGCAGTTTAGCCCAGGCCATCGGAGGTTCTCCTTGGCGTGAGGTATTCCTGGCTCCACGGGTCTCCTGAGGCCCAGTCCCACGGGCCGCACGGTGAGCGCAGCCCAGGGGATTCCAACGGGAACTCTGCCCTGCACCTTTCTGAACCCAGCTGGCGTCAGGACTGTCTCGGAAGGACTTTGTACTGCTCGGTCACATTACTGGGACTAATCTCAAATGCTTGCAGTGGTGGATGACGTCATCCCAAATGACAAAATTGCTTTTAGAACTTGCCTTTAAGGCATAGCCGAGGCTATTTTTTTGCCTGCTTCTGACTTCTGCACTTAAAGCAGGTTTTTGAACTTCGTTCTGCGAACGTGTTGGTGAAGGACAACTTCAAACAAGGTCAACACGTGCACAGATTCAGTGATCTTCAGAAGCTTGATTTTATCAGAGCACCGGCATCACTAGGCATGGGAATTCAATCCTTAAAGTAATTTACCTTTTGGAGTCTGAATTCTACCAGCAGTGGGGTGGAGGATGGCGGTCTGGGCAGCATTTCTCCCGTTCCCTTCCTTTCATACGGAACCATCCCTATGTTACTCACTTCAATTAGGTAGGATCCTACAACTTCCATATGTTTATTCCAGACCATGAAGTTAAGCGCTACCAGAAGAGGCTGCTTTTAAAGACACGTAGAAAGCTTCTATTTTATGAGCAAGATCCATCAGACTTGTGTTTATCCCTCGAAAAGTGGATACTGCATAAATAAATCAAGACAGTATAAGGAACCATTTGGATCCCCAGGCCTCTTCCGAAGGTGATGTGGGATCCTACAAATGATTCGGTTGGTCACAGGCCTTTGTGCTGAATAGCCCAGAAATCGGTGCAAGCCATTCCCTTTGCCCCAGGTAATGCTGTAGGTGGGATTAAATCTCCTTGTACTGTCTGATTTCAAGTGGTTCAGTAGGGCAGGACGAGAGGTGAATGGAGGATGGTTATTCTAGGAGAAGGGACTGGGGCGGGCAGTAGGAAATCGCTTCACTGGTGAAGTCCTCACCATTCCTTGTGTAATTAGCCACTTGTCTATGGGCTCCATGTCTGAGTTCCCACCTTTACCTCTCCTCTGTGTTGAGAACAGAAAGGTCCATAAAGAGAGAAACCACAGCAACAACCCGTGACAAAGTAATAGAACAGCAGCAAGTTGAAAAAAAACAAAACTTCACAGACACGTCCACACACACTCAGCGGTGCCTACGGCAGCTTCTGGCAGCGGCTGCGTCCCCCTCTGCCGCCTGTCAGCGTGGAGGGACAGACCTCACCTCGATAGACCTCTCCCCCACCTCTGCACTTGCTACTGACAGTTCACAGAATTTTAGCATTTCCTCCAGGCTGGTATTAAAACGACACAAAAAAAAGAAATCATAAGTCTATAAATAAATAAAAATCACTGACTAGTAGTGAGGCTGGTGTTTGTCATCTTCTTAGAAGAAGAAAAAGTGTAGGCTGAATCAGGATAAACCAGGCTAAATCAGAGTAAAATCAGACTAAAATCAGTCAGACTTGGCTGGAAACACAAATATTACACACTGTGGTGTTTATCCTTGTTTATAAGGCCGTGAGTTGCAGCGCACCCTGCTTACCTCCTTGACCTCAACTTACAGACTCCGCTCAACCTCTAAGGACAGATCTCCTGACGAGCAGGAGGGTCAGGAACGGCCGTTTGCTGCAGTGTCCTGGCAGCCTTTCAAATTGCCCCTCTCGAAGGGCGGCAGAGGTTAAAAGGACCGTGCTGATGCATCCAGCTCCGCTGAGCAGGTTGCAGACTGCACAGCACAGCAACACAAAGCCTCTCAAGATGGTTTCTCGTCCTTCAGCATCTTGTCCCTGAGCCAAGGCCTGGAGGCAGAGTCATCTCTAGCTCTGAGGGGCTTGCTCGGGACCGGCAGAGAGCAGCACTTCCAGCCCTGCTAGGACTGGGCTAGCTCAGCAGAGAGCCACTGGTGTGGTTATGAACCTCCATCCAGATGCCCACATACGTGGGTTACCTCTCCTGTCCCCACTACCACAGATAAGGGAGAATCAGCTGTAATCTTTAATGTCTTATTTCAGTATTTGTGCTGAGCAAAAAAACCCAACAAAACCAAAACAGGGGGAAAATCACTTCAGCTTCATCTACTATCTGTGTAACACCAGAGAACTGTTTCTTGGCCACCTCTCCTCCCAGTTGCGATCACGCAACAACTCTGTGGCAACAAAAGCAATTCCCAACATGGAAAAGCAATATTAAGAAAACAGTGTATTTTTAGCTCATCTCGTTTCCAGCTGCTAAATCATATTAAAAGACGGCTAATGCCACGTGACCAGCCATCTCCCTCCGGACCACTCCGAGAACGACTACATTAGAAACGTCGGATGCGTTGAGTTTTACCGCTGGACAACTGCGCTGGAACAAGCTGGGTGTGAAGAATGCGCTGCGAAGCTTTTGGCTCCTCCTTTAGAGCTGTTCTGAAATTAGCTCTCTATCCAAATTAACGCCTGTCTTTCATTTCCCGAGCACCGCCAGCTTTTTTGCTACGCATGCCGGGGCTGGTAAATTTAGGAGAGTTTCATTTTTATTTCCTTTAAGAAGAGACACCCACAAGCCTCATGACACTTGACAAAAAAAAAAAAAACAGTAATGTTTATCGTTTACCGAAAGACTGCGTTACAAAACAAGCCGTTCTGATGACACGATACAGTCTTCGGGACCTTTGAAAAGAGGCTGAAAGTTGCTACAACACCTCAGAGCCCAAAGTTCCACAACTCATAAAGCGTTTGCCCCACAAAACTTTGACCATCAGATTAGCTTAGACACAACCCTTTGAACTGACACCACTCGGGGCAGAGCAGCGGCTATGCTGGTGTGAGTGACGCGTCGCATATCGGAGCCTCCAGCAGAACTGGCTGAGAACAAAAGTGTTAATACAGAAGGACATGACCCTGTGGCCACAGGGGAACACAGCCCCCCTTGCCCAGTAGCTAAATGCAAGCTCCTTGCGTTTGGTTAGTCGGAAACAAAGAGCAGAATTCTCCAGTCCTTTCCCAGGTCCTGTCAAGAACACAGCTGGGTGATCCTAGGGGCTTGGGTCGTCACACTGGCTTCAGGAATCCCCCTCTCTCTCCTTAATACATTTCTGCCCCTGCCTCCCCACGCTCCCCCCTCTTCCCTCAGCACTCCTGGCATGAGTTTTTGTGAGGCCGAGCTCGAAACTGGTCACGAGGCTGACCTGGGTTATAAATTCCCCTTTTTGCAGGAGGACAGGAACAGGAACCAGCAGATAGATTTATGGGGCAGGGGATGCTCCCTATGAAATCGTTACTGAAGCGCTGCTACCACTGAGCTACGGCCGAGGCAGGCGGGCAGCTGTGATCTGACCCTAGCTGGCTCCCAACTCAAATTCTCCCTGGCTCCGAGCACAAGCTGCCAGGCGTGCCAGCTGCCCCCAGCACTCCCATTTCAGCTTATGAAAGAACCAGGGCGGGATCAGCTCGGGCATAAGGAGGCAATTTTTCACGGAGGGAGGGGTGTGCATTGCTGCACTGGCTCTCCCGAGCTACACTGGCTCTGCCGTGCTCCCTAGTGGTCAGCACAGACCCAAAGGAGATGAGGAAAAAGCTCTGAACTTGCCCTAAAAACTTTACCACAGCTGAGTACAAAAGAGCAGGACGGTTTTAAAAAGCAGGGATGGTAGAAAGAAGTTGAGGGATGATCTGAAAGCTCTTTTCCCTTCGCCTTCACCACGGTACGCAGCCAAAGCTGGCCAAGCTCGCTCTCTCAAACGCGTTTCTAGCATCAGCTGCTGCGAGGCGACAGCGTGTGGGGCCTCTCCTGCCCACACAGGAGAGCAGGAGCCTGCCCTGGGGCGGCCAGGACAGACTGCACACAAGGGCAGTTACCGCAAGGCGTGCGAAGCGTTAAAAGCCTCCATCATCTCTGCCTCTGGAACTCGCTGGCGCATCCAGGCGCTTAGAGCAAAGTCTGGCAGATCACGGCTGCATCGGCTTCCGTAAGCAAAACCAAACCAAATCACCGCACACCAGCGTTCACAAGACCTTCCCCACTTGGTCTTTTCAGCAGTGATTCCAGCCAAAGAGCTGGAACCCCCCCCACCCCCCAGGCAGGCTGCAAGAGCATGGGAGAATTTGCCCACCACGATTTTTACATCTGTTAGGCTGCTGTGCTCAGTAGCAGCTCTTTAGAGATGATTACTGAGCAAGCACTTGCTCTTAAATATCAATTTGAAAATAGCCAGTACCGCACGTTGCTGGAATACAGAATGAGAAGTCTGGGTCAAAGCAGCTGCCTACAGCTTGGATTCCACACACGGCTTCAGGTAACGAACGGCAGAGGAACGACCTACCCCTCCTGTGTTCTGTTTCCGAACATCCAGGGCAGACGCGAGTCCTTTGACAGCCTGCGGATCCTCGTACGTCACGCTGAAAGAAAGGAACAAACCACAGAAGTAGAAGGAAGTCCAGCAGACATCACCCCGCACCGAACGCGCTCGCTGCCCCGATTTACTCCCCTGGAACTCAGAAAGCACATTCTTTCTTCTTAACGAGACTTTGAGTGTATCGAGTGTGTTCCAGGAAGAGGAGCGTGCTCCGTGTAATGCCCATCCACCGGAGCACGCTGAAGCAAAAAGAGCAAGACTGGCACTATGAAAGGTGGGCAAATAGGTCATGAGTGTGTCCAAGAGCTAGGAGGGGACCATGAAAAGCGGCCTGATTACAGGTGATGCTTTGCAAAGGTCTGAAGATGACATGTGGAAGCCTGACCTTGATATGTGCTTGGTGGGGGGCAGGTGGGAGGCAGAGGGAGACTCAAAGACAGAGGAACCATAGCGAGGCAACTGCAGTGAAGCACACGAAGCAATGCACGATTTACAGAGGTCAGATTTCTAAAAAGCTTCTGAAATTGCTCCGCAAAAGGGACGCGGAGCAGTCAGGTGACAGAGGCGAGAGCATCGTTTCTCAGAGCACAGCGGCGAGCAGATGCCAGCACCTGCCCATAACCCGGCCCCTGGGAGGAGCTGGCTGTCAGAGCAGGAGGAGCACGGCCTCCTCCAGCGCTGGCTTCTGCCAAGCTCCGAGCACAGCACCCACAGGCTCTCGCCCACACATCGCAGCGAATCGCACTCGCACCTTCCCCGCCTCGCCGCTGCTCCGCTTCCGCAGCGGACAATCCAGGGAAGACGGAGCAACCCTCCCTTGCGCAGTCACGGGCTGTTCTGTGCTCCTTGTTCCATTAGCTCGCAGAAGGAAGACAGAGGTGCAGCGGGGGAAGACTGGCTTTGCGCTTCATTTAGCACAAGAGACAGAGGGACCTTCATCAGATCTCTCCGCAGCGCATCTCCTTTTCTGACTCTACATTAGGGCTCCCCGCTCGCCTCTGCGGTAGAGCACGTCTTCTCAACGCTGACGCTACAGCTGAGGCAGTACCAATGGCTCTATTGATTAGCTGCAAATCAAAGAGCCTCATAAATTTGCCAGCTCAAAGTTTTCCAGAGCTGCTAAGTTTTTGATCATCTGCTAAGGTCTGAGCTAAACTACTTAAGAATTTTTCTTAGTTTGAGGCAAGATATTGATGATGTTCCGACTGCTGGTAGCCACTACATCCTCCAGAGTCTGGAACCAGGAGACAAGAAAGAGTATGAAAGAAAAATAAATGAGTGAGTCTCTCACTGAATCTCACCTGACACGGATCAAAGCATTCCTTAATAAGTGCATAGATTTATTTGACATTAGAATAATTTGACCTGTTAAATGCCCTTGAAAGTGCCAGATTTGCAGCTCTAGGGATGCAAGCCCTATGCACACAAGCAAATTAGGGAGAGCACGGCAGCCAGGCGAGCTCCACTGCCTTGACAGCCTGTGAGAGTCGGAGTGCTGGGCCAAAGCCGGAGTTTAACTGGATGGTAATTGTGTTTCCATGCCCCTGGTGACAGCAATTCAGTCACCAAAGTATATCCATGACCTTCAGGTGAAGGACCCTTACGCGCCTGTATCCCAAGCAGCGGCCAGGTGGGTGGGATGACAAGGCTTTATGAGAGGGAGCATCTGCAGATGTAAAGGCAAGTTCATTTCCGAGTTTCCAGTGAGCTCATTAACTAAGACAGTCAAATAACATTACTCAGCCAGTCCGCTCTGCCCAGCAGCAGGAACTTCTCCACTTGCTCACATTAATAATGACCAACAGGATAGGGACTGGATTCAAAGCACAAAAACATACACCAAAACTACTTTCTCAGTCTGGAACGACGTCACCAACTTTCAGATTTCTGCCCTTAGAAAACAGCAACGTCGTGACTCAAACAGCGCTAAAGACAAACCCCAACCTACTTCTTTCGCTGCTCAGCCAAGGAACTGCCTCTTGTCTGTGCGAACATGTCGAAGTCATCCCGAGGATTACAGTGCTGGAGAGAGCTGAGCGTGCCGCTGACGCTGTTTGTACCCAAGTCTGCAAGCAGAGGCACAAAAATGAAATAAAAGAGGGACCCAAGGAAACAGCACCTCTGTCGTGACTGTGTCGGTCACAGAGGAAGCATTAACAACACACCACGTAGAGATCAGCTCCTTAACAGCTGCACGGCTCTGCCAGAAGAGGCTGGAGGCGGCTAATCACACATTTCTTAAAAGACAAACGTAAAGACTGTCTTGTTCACTCCTGGAAGTGCCACACCGTCAGCGCTCCTCGCCGAGAGGCTGGGAACGGGTGTGCACCTGCTGCCAATCTCAGCCAGAGAAGGTTACTGTGCACTAACAGGGTCCAAAAGTTTGGGCATGGATACTAGACTTCTCCACAAGGTTGTCTCTCAGCTATTGATGGTGAAACCCACAGTTTCAAACCAAGCAGTAGGATATAGGGGCTGTGCTGGAAGAGGTGGAGAGCCTCCAGTCAAATCAAGTCATCCTATCAATCAATCTTTGATTTAGGAACCTAACAGTTCATGAAACCTTTTATCTAAAGATTTCAAATATTATCTGCAGGAGGAGAATCAAGAATATTCACCAGCCTGATTTCATGGAGTGCTACATCTAAATAAAAGCAGTAGTACAAGTTTTACCATCAACGAGAGCCCGACATCCCACTGCAATAAGGGCTTGTCCTGGGTGTTCAGGTCAGTCACAGGGATCTCAGCAGCTGCTCAGACTTCATAGAATCATAGAACCATGTTCACTAATTAGATCACTCACCAAGCCCTGCAAGCTGTGAAGAAAGTGAAGATGGGGGTGCTGAGTTTCCAACCATGGGACTCACTACAGCTGGAGAGCCAGGACCCAAATCTATTAAGTTATCTTCTGTCACCTCATTCAGTACCTGGTGGGACACAAGAAGCACAGTAAGTTACACAAGCCAGAAGATTTCTTCTTGCAGTTCAACATTAAACACCAAAACACAATGAGGGCTTCCTAAGAAGATTTCTCTTTCGTGGTGTCGAATGGACTAGTCTCTTGGATACTATGGTGGTGAGTGCAGAACAAAAAGGGTCAGCCACCAAAAACACTCCCTTTGACTGTTCAGGAGAGCAGGAAACTCTTCTGGAGGTCACCTCCATCTCCTCAGATTTAGCCAATGTGTTTGTGTGCTCCAGCTCTTTAGCACCAGATTGTTTTGTCACTCAAAAACAATCCAAAAAGTTAATAGAGGAAAGAAAAAATCCATCAAGGATTGTAAACACAGAGATGTTTTAGTGCAGTCTCTTCCTGAGCCAAGTCGTCTCTTGCTGTTTACCACATTCTTCCACTATTTTCCTGGGATCCACTATTAGCCACTACAGGCAGGACACAGGGCTGGGCAGGTTAAAGGTCTGATAGCAGCAATATGAGCACAGCTAGGATGGTGTGGCTGCTGATGTAATAAATAGTTAGGTACTTACTCCATTGCTGGCGTTTTGCGTTGAACGTCCCGACCTGTATCGTTCAAATCTGTGTAAAAAAAACACACACAACCAAACCAACAAAAAAAACCCATCATGGATTATGAAAGTCACCAACAAACAATGAAAAACCTGAGTTTATAACAAAGCCATGATATGCTTGTCACCGAATTTAGTTTTTGTAGGTTCAAGAGGGAACCCTGAAAGCTTTAACTCAGAGCCAGGACAAAGGGAGGACAGTCGCAGAAGTTGCTCTCTTGGCCAACGTGGAGATGACGTTGACTAATCTGATCCTGCAGACTGAAAAAACACTGTAGGATTTCTCTTTGGGCTTTGTTCTTTTTCATTAAGTGCTTCGTGGTAGACTATTCTGTTAGTCAAGGGGCAGGAGCTGCAGCAAGATTGATGCTCCCAGTTAAATAAGCCGAGCGCCGCAGCGAGTCTCACTCCCACCTACCAGCTCCCTCTTGCTGCAATAGATGTAAACGAGAAGCCATCTGCAGCTCAGCGCAGCTCGACCCGAGAGAAACACTCATTAGCAGATTCATTTCTTAAAAACCATTCAGGGTCAGCTCAAAGGTTGTCAGAGTCCATGTTCCAACAGGTTGGTACTTTCCAAGAATGAGAAGTCACGGTGTTGGACAAATAACATCCTCCTAGTTTGCAGAGGAAGAAGCCTGGCCAGTCAAGATCCGGTCTCCTCTCTGCTTCTTCCCCAACCAGCTGCAAATCTGGGGCCACAAACCTAAGCCCAGATTTTGTGAACTCAAAAAAGCAGGGGAACTACCCCCTCCCACGGCCTGTCTAAGGCCAGTTCGACCCCCCTCCTTACCAGAAAAAGCACCATGATTTCTCTGAGGTTAGAATATTTAAAGGGAGTTTCACACGTAACCTCTCTTTTCAGTAAAAAGCCCATAATATTCATAGAATCCTGTGGGTTTTCTCCCAGATGGACAAAATACAGCAGGGAATCTCAAGCAAACCGAAATGTTTTCTTAATGTAACAGAAGAAAACGCAGACTTAAAAGGCAGCAAAACCCAATTGAGGCCCAAATTTCAATTTTAGGAAGCTGTGGGCGTTTACTATTACTGGAAATCCAGCTCCCTTCACTGGGAACCTAAGACACCTCCCACTTCATATTTCTCACCCAAAAGCTTACGAACCACACGTTCATTTCCATCCAAAGGCCAGAGCTCCCGCTTGAGTCACCGGCAGAGCTCGGTACCCATCTTAGGAATCAGTGTGATGAACGCGGAGCTTTTGGAAAAGCAGAGGAGGAGCTGGAGTTTATTGCAGCGCTCAGACCAGCGCAGCTATTCTCCTGCAAATAGCTCTGCTGACATCACTCAGCTCACCTTTCAGTGCATAATGACCAGAAATACATTAGCCCCGGTCAGCAACGACGCCGATGGAGGAAAAGAGAAAACATATTAAGGGCGAGCGGACTAAGCCTTAGTGACAGCGACATTCTGCCACTTGTCGAATCCTGCCCGTGCGCGAAACACGTACCAATTTCACACAAAAAGCCACCACTTGTTTCAAAGTTTGCCCTGATCTCCTCTGAACGACTAAATGAAAGATAAAAATCGAGGCCACCGAGTCTTCTTTCCAGCCTTTGCCGTGACAGCCCAGGTTCACAGATTGAGAGTCTAATTTATTTTTTAAAGGCTTGAGAAACAAAGCCCTGTGCTAAAAGCAAGGAACAAAGGGGACTCTTTAGTGCCTCGCTCCCCAGGCCTGTCATTAAGGGGAAGATTAAACTTTCCCAAGGCTGCTGTATCACGTGTCACCTCCTGCAGCAGATGTGGCTGACAGCGCCTTTGTCTAACGCGTCCAAAGTCCTGTGACCCACGTCCCGCCCCTGGGGATGATTCCCGCAGATCAGCTCTTCAAAACCTCAGCTCTGTGCAAGGCAGGTTGGGGTTTTTTTTTTCCAAGATCTTAAGTGTTACTTCAAAACAAACTCCTTACATGCGTGAAGGTCACGCCCACTTCAGACAGCTCCCTTGGCACCAGTTCTGGAACCAGAAAGCTCGGCGATCAGAAGACAGAAAGAGCTCACGGGAGCCTCCCGAAGCCAGGAAGCAGCACAAGCATTTGTGCAGAGCCCCAGCGACCAAGTGGAACTAGTGCCTGTGCCACCTTCCGTCCCAAGGCCCTACATCTGCACAGCACCACACTACTGGGACTGCAGACTCAAGTCTCTGCTAGTCCAGAGTTTTGCACAAGGTTGCCTTGCATTTTCTGGGTACGTGCCACAAAATTTCGACGCCTAGGACAAAAGAAATCCCCCCCCAAAAAATCATAGTATTAAAGGAAACGGGAACATTTAAAATAAAAGACCATAAAAAGACTTTGCAAATGCTTTCTGTGGTTTGGTTCTCTGCATTTTGTTACGTTGGACCATCGGCTCAGATGACCAACTCTTGTCAACTGACCTATTTTATGCTGAAATGAAAACTGAAACCAAACGTAAGCAGCTGACGGAAAAGGTGCCCCACCTTTCATATCGGAGGAAGACGTTATTTAAATCATCATTCACATGCAGCAGCTCCTCTGTGACTTCTTCATTGGACACTCGTGAGATAAGCTCCACAATTCTCTGCTGCATAGCTCTACAGGTCCGGTTCAGTTCCTAGGAGGAATGCGTTGGGCACACACGTTCTGATAAGCAGCCAGTAATAAGTAGATTTAGTTGAGCTCTGTTCGCAGCCAAACATATCCCCTAGCTGAGAAACACTAAGACAAGTCTATCTTTGCATGATTAAATGTCACCCAAAAGCACATCTAATCAAACACGCCCTTCAAGAGACGATGGCAGAAAACCTTGAGAGCCTATTTACAATTCTGCATCCCGATTCTTCTTTAACTCTCCGCACTTCAGAAAATAAATATCTGTATTTTAGTGATCTGGTTTAAGAATAAAACATGTTAATACAACAGCTTTCCAGAAGAGAGCTTTCAAGGAAAATTCAATCTGCTCCTTTTGGCAATATCATCCTTAAAAACTAAAAGATGCACATGGTGGAACAAGTAGGGGAAAAAAAGATTTCAGCGGGGCTATCACAAGCAGCTAAGTGTGTGCTAGGAAGTGAAGTGCTGGGGATGCAGAACTCACCAACTGCTGAGAACAGAACATGAGGCTGAACACAAACCAAGGAGCAGGAGGATGAAGAGATGAGCGCTCCACACGCACTCCAGTGCTGAACTACACACCGGAACGTTCCCTTCAACCGAGCAAACCCACAGACGAGAGGCAGCGGGGAGTTTCAGAAGAAAAATGTAAAGAACGTCGAGTAAGGGCATTTCTTTCAGAAGTCTCTCATGCCGAGAAATCTAGATTTGAGTTTGCCTTAGCCAAGAGCTCTCAGGTTTCCAGGATATCTCTCCCATCACCAGTTACTGAGTAGAATTCTTTACTCCTGAAAGGGCTCAAGACTAAAGGTCAAAAACAATCTGTTGAGGAGGAACTACAAGAAGAAACGTGACATATAGCACGGAGCCGCTGATGAGGCCCACGGTTTTACTTCAATAAGCGCTGACATTCCAACTAAAGCATGTCCTTCTCATCTCCTATCCCCCTCCCCACCCCACCAGCTCCGCTTCACGGCAAAAATTGAGCACTAAACAAGGATGACTTGTTGGTACACAACCTTCGGGATGAAAGCAAAAATGTGTTTGTTTTCCTCGCTTGGTCTGACATCCTAAGCTCTGGATAAATTTCACCTAGTGCAATCCAGCTGCCTTAACAGCTTGAGGAATGTGCTCTCCAATGTCAGTTTTGATCCCATCACTTTAGAAGCAGATTGTGACATTTCAGAGGTTTGTTTGCTGCCTTTCCGAGAGGGCTGACAGTACCTATCTATTCTGCTCAGAGCTGGCTCTCTAGCAAGCTGTTTACATTTGATTGTTGGAGAAAATGTCAGGAATTATTTAAGGAGGAGGGCTATATAAACCTCAAAGCAAGGAGTCCTCGCAGGCAGCACCCAGCTCGCAGCTTTCAAAAGACTAACCATCCTTTGTGATCAAAAAGGGGTTCTCCCCAGCTCTGTGAATCAGCTAGAGGATGCAGCAGGCAGAGAAGGGAACCAGTTGGAAGAAAGCATCGGTGCTGTCACTTCGTTTCATGATCAAGTCCTTTCACCTCAAAGCTACGCTGTAAGGTTACGCTGTCAAGATGTTAGCGGTTGTTTCTGAATGTAAGCAAACCGTTCGACGCCGGTCGGGTCTGTCGCGGTTTCCTGGAAGCTTCTTTTGTTTTGAGCAGTTCGACCCAAACGGGCAGGAACTGAAAGGCTCTTTATTGCAAAGCCTCTTATCAGCTGCTGCAGCGGCTCCGAGACTAAGACACGATACCGCCGCACGGGAGAGACCAGGTTTTGGATAGATTTCAAACTCTGATGTACGCCAGAGAGCAATTCCCTGCTTTCCTCCAAATGGACTGTGGTGGGGGCCCATCCTCCCTGCTGGAGGATCAAAACAGAAGCCTGTTTCTGAAGCTACGGAAAGGCAAACACTGTGTTAAGGGCAGCAGCTGGAATCCCAGTATTCCTCATCTGCGTTGCATGTGGTACCGTATTATTTTTCTCGGCCAAAAGGCCATCCTGATACCACTGGCCTAAGGAAACAGCCTGAGACATGAGCTCAATTTACATTGTTTTCTCTCTTGAGATAATAAATTCTGTGCTGGATCAAGACTTTCCAGCAAAGCAGTCCCTTCTGATGACCCAGTTTAATCCTCTGGACAGCATAAAACTTTGCCTGAGCGCCTGCTTTAAGACACTGCCTTCAGGAGAAGATACAGCACATCTGGCAAGACAGCTCGTGCATGAGCTTTCAAGAGGCAGAGAGTTCACAGACCTTTGGCAATATTTAGTCCAGCTGGAAACACGGGGTGTTTTTTCCCTGCACAGCGACTGGGAATGTTTTGACACCGGACAAGTGATGATGGAGGATGTAGAAAAAGCAGAAATGCTCAGGGTTTTGCCGAGCCTGTGGCAATTCTGAGCTGCTTTGTGGTAAAGGACACCTTGCATTCAACACCGGGAAAAATTTCTAGCTACATGGAGAAGCACTGGAACAAATTTCAGGGGAAGGTGGGAAATCCTTGTCACTGGAAGCTTTAACAAATGAAGAACAGCAAGTGATGAGACCAGCCAGGGTCAAGCAGAGGCCACGTTCATTACGTTAAGCAAGCAAAGCAAGGCAGCCAAGTGAACTATCACAAAAACCACACACCCCTAGAGAAACTCAGGCACAGAAAAGATCAGAATCATATTTGCTAGGAAATGTTACCTGGAGTAATTCAAGGTCTGAGGAGTCTTCTTGTCCAGGTACCATTTCTGTCAGCATTTCAGACATCACTTTAGTGTTCCCACGAACGATATCCAGCTCGCTGCGCAGCCGGGCAATCTAAATCGGGGTAAAAAATCAGCAAAATACTGCATAATCTTTTGGTTTAAGCAAATCATTTTCAAGAACTGACTTTGTGATACCTCTGGTTCTGACTGACTTGATATCTGAGGCTCCAGCCATTCTACCAGGGGAAAAAAAAAATAAAAAGAAGATAAAAAGTTTACCCAGGAGAGAATTCTAGAAAAGCAACAGAAAAAGAAAAGAACTTTGTAGAACCCTCACTATCATCACAAACACAGATGTGCTATGTTTGTGTGGAAGGGAAAAATTGAAAACAGCAGCTCGTGTGCTTCACTCAAGGGTGGGGAAAGCCAAACAATTTTTGAGCAGGATCTTTGGCTCTGGAGTTATTATTTTTGCAGAAAGAAAAGAAGCTCCTATACTAAGGTGTTTCCAAGGGTTTTATGGGCGTAGATTTTGCTCCCTGATAGATTTCCTGCATCTGCAAGACATTCTGTGCCTTTACAGGAGGAGGACCGATGAGGATAACTGCTGAGCTACTGCACAACCGCTGAGCGGATCGGTGTATCAGATGGTGAGGTTTCCTAACTGCTGCCATTAGGAGGCCAAAGATTCAACTCAAAAGCCTGAATTTTACAGTATATTAGGAGAAAAGACCATTAAAGTAGCCTAGAAGGCAAGCAAAGTCCACAGAATTAAAATGAAACTTCCTCTGCAAATTGGTTTCTAATTTGATCTGCTGGAGGAGTCTCACTCAACAGAATCACCCCCTCAATACCTGTTCAGAATTGGCAGTGATGGGACCAGTCACATTCAGAGCTGGGGCCTGAGGAGCAGAATACGCCGTTGGAGAAGTGGAAGAGTAAGAACTGGTGCTCATCCTTTGCTGAGACTGTGAGTTGTGCATATTTGCTGCCGGATCGACTTCGGGAACGCTCTGCCACATCAGAAAGACAGGAGTTCAAACGCTGCCTTGTGACAGCACTTGCTTTGTCAGCAACCTCAGGCCAACTACGCTCAAATATAGAACATAACTGCACCTTGTGGAAAAGGGTCGGCGCAGTTCCGAGAACACTCTGGCAGGCCAGCCCAGAAATAGGCAGCTGCACCAAAAATGCATGCCCTCATCTTTTGACCCAGCCCACGTGCACTTAAGTCAATTCACCTTTACGAGAAAAGTGAGAAGAGAATGAAAACAAGAGCCAAAGATAAATAATTCTCAATTATTTTAAACTAGGAAATGAGTCGCTGGCTTCCAAAAAAAATACATAGATATTGAATTTAATTAATCTCAACACCAGAACTGTAATCTTTCAGTCCTTGATCACTCATATTTACCACTTCAAAGATTCATTAACTCCAGTTTTCAGAGTGAATAATCAGACCATCTGTAATCATTAAGTGACTTCCCAGCAGCAGTTCTATCAACTTTCCACATCCAACTTTTCAGAGGTGTAAAGATTTTATGTTACCGTAAGATCAGCGAGAGATTCAGATTCTGTGCACCTTTAAAACCCAGACAGGCCTTGGTTCAGGGTTATCACCAACAGAAACAACCATACTTTTGAGTGAAAAAAGTAAATCTCAACCATATATTCTGCTGGACTCTCTCTGAATAAACGAGTTGTTTGTTTGGTGGTTTTGTGGCACAAGAATATAAACCTCCTCCCAACTCTTTTTTTTTCAGATTGATATTTGACTCGAGGGAGGAGATACCATAGGCTTAGCAGCCTGTCAAACGCAGCTGTATTACGCTGCTTCTACTTGCCCTTTCACTGTTAAAAAAGCCCTTCCAGGAGTGAGAAAATGAGTCAAATTCAGAGAAGCTGCGAGAGAAAGAAGAGTAGTTATCCAACTATTATGTTTGGGGGAAAAAACCAGTTGCATCTTACCCTCTGTGGTGTGTGTATTGGAGACAGAGCATCGAGATCTGCCATGGGGAACTCTATACCTTTCCTCTTGAGCTCTTCATAAATATGCACTACTCCAGTTAAATCAGGGCTGCTTCGAAAGGCATCAGCCCAGGCCTGGAAAACATGAGGGATTATCCATAAATCTTCCAAACAAAGTTCCAGCTCCACCCTGACCTCAGATACTGACTACCAAAGCTTTCATGTATTTTGGCTTCAAAGGGAACCTCTGATCAGTAGACCTGGTCTACAAGATCCTGTGAATATTATTAAGATGGTCATGTACCCATGTTATTCAAATATAAAATAAGACAGGAACCCAGTGCCCAGGAGCTCTGGCTGGCTCCCGACGTCACCAAAACCTCTAAATGCAAAGAAAAGCCTCTTCCAACCTCCTCAGCTTAGCAGCGATCACACGCTGATCTTTTCTTGCACATTCTATGGCCAACAACCCACTGGGAAAAGTCTGTGTGAAAAATGAACTCGATCTAAGCCAAATGCATAAAGCCACAGCATAATGTTAGGCAGTTCAATTTACTTTGTGAAACATCCTCGTTTGCTGCCAAAGGAAAAAACAAACAAATAAAAAAAAAAAACAACCAGCTGACAAGTTTTCTTGGGTATTTTATTTGGACCAAACTCAAATGAAAAAGGTTGTTTCTGAGGTTCTTGTATCGTGAACCCTTCAGTGCCACGAGCAGCAGAGCTAATGAAGCCTGGGTTCTTACAGAGCATACCCAGCACCCTGGCGTGTCAGAAAGAGGCAGTTGAAAGGGAGAATTTCTCACAGCCAGAACACTCCTTATATCTCTCCTGCACGAATTCTCCGGTGCCTACAAAGACTTCAATTCACATCTGAGCTGCTTTTTCAGCGGGAGTAGCAGGCGCTTCTCTTTGCTCGCCAGCACCCTGGACTCACCAAGCCGGAAGGAGCACAAGATCTTGAAAGCCTCTCCCCTCTTTCACTTTAGTTGGAAATTAGCCAAGTTATTAAACATTTAGAGGAAGGGAAAAAAATGAAATATTATGACTCAATTAAAAAGGAAGCATTCCACAAACCCCCACATATGTGAGGTGGAGTAGGAGCGTGCCGGAGCCAGAACTACCACGAGACATGTGTGGGGGCTCTGAACTTAATTCATTGAGTCATCGCTTTTGACTATTTTCACTTTGAAAGTTGTTTTTAACCATTTTTTTTTTTTATATTTGAGAGGAGAGAAATCAAAGCGAGCAAAGCAAGATAAGAAATAACATTTAAGTTACATTCCTATTCTGTTTGGTCCTAAGAAAGAACATTTCCTATCCTACGTGCCCAGGAGACAATTCATTATCTGTTGCGTGCCGACAACTCTGGGTTTGCTCCTCAGCTTTGTTACGAGGAAATGAACTGCATCAACTGTGCTGATGCAGAGCAAGCCCCAACAGCCCTATCTGAGCCAGAGAAAAGAGCTCTGACTTCAAAGAGCCATTCTGTTTCCGTTTCCTTGGAATCGACCTTCCAGATCATCCCCAGTTCTGGTGGAGGTATCGAATGGTCCAAGTAACTCTACCCTTGCATTTGCTCTACATTTCCAACTTACCTAACAAGTCATCTGAACGATGCTTCTACATAATGGGGTTCCCCACTTCAACTCTATTTGCAAGTAAGAGCGAAAAATGTCAGGCAAGGGATTTCATAATCGCTCCAGCGAAGTCGGAGGCAAAAGTACGTTGCTGTGCTGCCCTCAACTTTTAAAGAGGCTTGTTTGTCCAGGAAGAGGTAGTAATGCATCCCCCTGTTCCACCAGCTTCCCATGGAATCTATTGTAGGCACTAATGACAGCGAACACACTTTGTCTGCACTCTACTTTTTTAATATATCCTCTCTTCTGCAATTCTTTTCCCTGGAGAAAGGGGACACTTTTATTTGTATTCTTCTTTGCCCGAGCTGAGAGCATTATTTACATTAGTGCGTCTCAGAGGTCACAAGCAGGACTGGGCACTATTGTCTTAAGTGCTGTCTACACCTGTTGTAAGACAATCCCTCTCCTAGACAGCTTACAACTCAACTGGGCAACAGTAATATTAACTCTAAAGATACGGACTTGTGCATTGTCCAACCGTGCGTATGACAGAGGTGAGACTGAATTCAGATCGTCTAAGACTTTGGGCCAGACTATCAAAGGCAGATCCTTAAGGATCCTGGATTTATAAATATACAACCCAAATAGGTTAATTAAATACTATTGCAAATCTGGCCTCTCCATCAGTGACCATCCCAAGCCAAATTTTTCAGTGTCAGACACTTTTCAACACGTCTATCTTCATGAGAGTTTGCCACTAAAAGTCTCCTCGTGCTTCATCTCGGATGAGAGCGCCCAGCTACTGGGCAGTAGGGTGGGATGAGCTTTGAGGTGATACACGAGTTTTTACCAGAGGCACAGCAACAAGGAACATTTCCAAGGCCTTTTAGCAAGGTGAAGAAGGAAGGATAAGCAATACATAACACACAGTAAATCATCTACGCTGGGAAATAGGTTGAGAAGGTGAGACACAAGATGCTCAATATCTCAAACCAGTCAAGTCTCTAGGTAAGAAATTGGATGGTAAAATCTACAGAAAGGCCCAGGAGTACAAGAGCTGTATGGCTGAAGACATATTCTGCTTGTACAGCTTTTTTCCACGCTTCCAAGTGCTATTAATCTTCTCGTTTCTGTTCTTATTAATTCCCCGGTATCAAATTGTAAAAAGCCTCCAGAAGGGGATAAATGTAATGTTAGCGGAGCAGAGCTGAGCGGAGATCAGCTGCCTGGAACAGAGCGAACTCCAACTGCAGGGAGCTCCAAAGAGCAGAGTCTAAAGCTGAGCGAAGTGGTCCTGACGTAGGGGATATTTTGAGTGTGCAGGTCCCCAGGGCACCTGGGATGAGTGACTGCAATCCCTTTTCCAAACTTGTCAGGCAATCTGGAAAACAAAGTCCCCTACCACCTCCAGCTAAAGAGACGTTAACAGAACCCACCCACAGGCAACTTCCATCATTCTCAGGCTTTTTATACCAAAAGGCATTTAGTACCCAGAGTGAGGCTTTTAGCTCTGCTGCACCAAGTTTACTCAGATAAAGCTCCGTTTAATACACTCAGATTGCTGCTTTTTAGTTACGGTACAAACACTTCCATCTTAGTTGCACCGACCGCCGGGAATCCACTGAAATCCAGGACTCAGCGTAACCAACGCTCTCCAAACCACTGCAGCGGAGCAAACAGTACGGAAACACGCACGGTTACTCTTTATGGGACTCATTTCATTAGATTTCTGCCATTTTTTAAAAAGCCTTGAGATCAGAGACCAGAAATCAAGGGACCCCACAGCCCCACAATGCAATGCCCACTTAATTCCTCCGCTCGGCCTATTTCCCGTTCATAATTCAGTTATTTCCATTGTCACGCTCTAACGACGTCCTCTCTGCATATCCAGAGAACAAATAAACCAACAGAAATTCGACTGCCACCAAAAAACGAGAAGCATATTCAGAAAACTATGCCGTGCATTTGTGAAATCCCTTCCCACAAGAAAAGCTGCAGCAGGTTTATATCATTTTAAATCCGCAGCGTCTTTTCGTCTCTGGTGCATTCAATAGCCTGTAGGAGCTTAGTGATAAAGCTTCCTATAATTGTCAGATTTCCTCCAGGCGGGCACCAGTGTTTCCTCATGTGTTGCTAATGGTTTGTGGAATTAACGTGGCTGTTTATTGTTACGCTGCGCAGAAGGAGAAGAGGCGGACAGGCCCAGGTCTGAACTTCCCCCACTGCAGGCAAGGCCCTGACAGTGCACAATCACCAGAGAAAAGACACCGAAACCATTTAAACTCCTATACGGTCATTTGCTTTTCTATAGCCATCTTTAAAAGGAATTCTGAATGCTTTCTAATGGAGGGAAACAGCTTCATTTTACGGTCAGGAAAACAGACACAGAAAGGTAAGCGCTCTGGAACTCACAGCAAAAGCACGATCCTCTCAAATTCCCCGGCTTCGGATGACAAGCCCATCACCGAAGGAGGTCTCCGGCTTCTAGATGTGACTGTTAAATTGCAAAGCCAACCACTTATCTTTTCTTAAGTCCTCTCATTTTAGAGGAGAGCGGTACCTCTCTAACTTGAACCCGGCCATTACTCCGCGGATAAAATCTCTTAGGCGTGCGCCTGGCTGCTCTTCCCTGCCAGGCTGGATATAGGGTTTGTTTTTAGATATAAAAAACTTGCCACATTTTTCACGATGACAGCGTGTTTAGCGATGCGGAGCACTGAAGCAGACAGTCCTTCTTTCAGGCAGCAACATATGGAAGCAGAGACAAGCTGTGTACCTGGATCAGCGCTAGGACTTTATCCTGTACAATAGTGGGGGGGTTATTCTTGGGCGAGATGATTTTCACCAGGACACCGTCTATGAAGTCACGGTTTGCCACTAAGACATGAAAGCGATGGCCGCAGTTCTTCACACACGTCTCCAACACCTACACACGCACATGAAAAAAAAAACCATTCACTGTTAGAGCAAAGCTTGATCCTACACACAGCACCTATGTGGTTGGTTTCTGGTTTTTTTTGTTGGTTTTTCTTAACGTTTTTGATGGGAGGAAGAGAAGTTAGAGGAGAAATTACACTTATACTCTTCATTCTTCTTTTCTTTCCCAGTTTTATCAAAAATCTTCCTCTCGACACACACGTTTAGATGGACCTCACCCACCATTAACATACTGGGCACTTTTGTGATCTCCCTTTGCCTGTTTTCAAGGTAAAGAAATAAACAGTCTCTTCCTCTTCAAAGTAGAACTTTGCAGCCTGCACAGATGAAGAGCTAAGTCCACAGCATCACATCAGGAGCAGGTATGAGAGAGGACACCCCGTCACAGTGAGCTATTACCGTGCTGTGGCACTCCACCATTTCCCGTGTACCTGGGAACACAGCTGGAGCCGGTTGCTCTGAGCTATAAGCCATGTTGGAGAGGTGGGAATTCAGGTGAATGATCTTCACTCACTCAAAACACTCCCTTGTGAGCGCTGTGACAGGTTATGCTTTGACACATTTTCCCCCTGCAACCTAGCTAGAGGCACCTTCCACTTGCCATTCAACTGCCACGGAAGAACAGCTGTTGATTTTTCCTCTGAAGAACATGATTAGCATGGAGATAAATCCAAGCCGTCACTTCTTCTCACAGCCATGCCTAATAACTACCGCGACTCGGCATCTGAGGAGTCTGTAATTACTCTCCCACTTCAGCTACTTTCATCAGCCATGATGACACGGCCTCATTCCTGATGAATTTCGCTCTTCCCTGCACAATGGATAATCTCATGGTTTGGTCTTTGGTCATCTGTCAAAATGACAAGCCAGGATAAGAAATGGCAAGGAGACAGAAAAGTACAGTCACGCCTCGTCGGGGAGATGCAACAAGAGCTGCGTGAAAGAATCATCCAGATCACCTACCCACGGCACTATAACTCCATCTAGTTAGCGCTGCTCGCTCCTCTCAGCCTGCCCAGCGCCGTGCGTCCGGGAGCGCCGCCTTACCTGGGAAAACCCCGTCCCGAAAGTCAGCACTGGGAAAGGTCACCGGCAAATTATCTCACACCTTCGCAGCGGCTGCCGAAACGCGCCGAATATAATTTACGCTTTATTGAGTGAAATTAGATCAGCGTAAATTAATGCGAGTCTCCCACGGAGAGCCATTCGCAGGGGAAATTGCGCATCAGCTACTTATGAAGCTGGAAATACGGCAAGTTCATCATCCTCCCTTGCAGAGATGCCCACAGCTGTTGTCTTGGAGTGGAGGAATGGTTGGACACATGGAAATGAGAGTAAAAGGGAAAGCCCCAAAGGATACACAGATCTATTTGGGCTCCTTTAACTTTCCTCTGTTACTACTTGGGATGAATAAGAGCCCAGAAAAAAAAAAAGCAGAAATCAATTGAGTCAGAAAAACGCTGTGCAAAGCTTCCAGCAACTCTCCCCAAGGAAGTGAGGAGGCAACTGGGGAGAAGAAAAGGGCAGAGCAGTGGCTGTTAAAGCAACTAGTGCGTGCATTCAGGAGCGTGCCAGGAAAAGGAAAAAGACAAAAGAAAAGGGTTCTGCCCTTTTGAGGCATTCCAGCCTGCTCCCACTCACCGTCAGCGCCAGCATGACTTCTCTGTAATTTTTGTTCCCATTCAGCCTCTTCTTCAGCGCTCGAATGGCATCCTTTGGACTGGAGGAGAAACACATCGTTTTTAAAAGACAGCTCAGACACCCTTTTCATGTGCTGTGGGAAAAGGAACCCTTTACCGTCTCCAGCTGGACATAAGCACCTGTGTTAACTTCAGATACCTGACTACAAGTGAACTAAGGTCACATAATGTGAGGAGACAAAATAGCACAGAAGTCAAGAGCAGAGCAACGCCCGAGGCCTCCAGAAAAGGCCAGATGTTGATCAAGCAGGAGAGATGGCCAAGCCACTCAAAAAAAGGCCAAGGGCATGAGACCAGCGATCATCAGTTCTCCTGCAAGCTGGAAGCAGCACAGCTTTTGTGATGCTGAAGGAGATATATCGGAGAAGCTCTCTATTCAAAGATGAAGAGCACTGCAGCGCCCGCTGAAAACAAGAACCCCACAAGTACAAACTCAGTACCCTTCCCAGCACCACATTTTTCAGGTCGAACAGACAGCGACCACAGAAAGTCCCGAGTCATATAGTAATTCTCTGAAATGTCTAAGGAACAGGAAAATGAAGCAACTCCTATGCAAACTGCATTCAAAGCAGGAGCATCTGCCCCTAGACTCACTGCACCTCCTCACGTGCTTAGTATGAAGATGGTGTTCATGAATCTTTCCAAGTTTGCTGAAATAGCACGTACCCTTCTTCTGTCTCGTTGATAATGTCACAGATTTCCATGTTAAGTGTCCAGTCTTCGCTCTGCAGAGAGCCATCTGTGGCCTTTTCTGTAAAGGAAAGAAAAAGAAATCATTTCACATCTTCCCGATTAGGTGCTGCACTTCAAACTCGCTCCGGTTACTTTGAGCTGAAACTATCTGGCAAAAGAAAGATAGGAAAAAACCAAAATGTCCCCAATGACTTTAAGCAATGTCAAACCTTTCCTCCTGGTTTTAGGGATCAGCACCAGCACAGAGGTTTCCAGACAGAATCAATTATCCCTCAAGCTCATTACCTTCAGCCCACATAGATGGGCTGTTCTTCAAGGACTCCTGGGAGAGTAGGAAAATGTCAGCTAATTCCAATTTAAACTTCTCAGATGCTGCATTATTGGCAAGTTATGAGGCAGGAAAATCGCCCCAAAATCAACAAGACCTCCTCCCTGTATTAGCTGATTATACCCGCGCCTGAACCGAGGGAGGAAAGATCGCAACTGGGAGACAGAATTCAAGGAAATCCAGAATTTCAGCCTGAAAAGAACCACCAGCACGTGAAAACATCCAGCACGTGACAGGTCACGTCACGATATCATTCACGGGCACCCCCTTTTTGCCCAGGACTCTTTTACTCCTGCACCACGATCCCACAGTATCTGTTTGCTGGGGGGCTGAGCACCGCTCCCCTCTGCCCCTCGCTGGGCCTGCGTACACCTCTCCCAAGCACAATCCACCTTCCTCCCGACTCCCAAATGCTCCCTCACCATCTGGGCGGCAGGTAGGTCAGTCGAGCATCAGCCTCAATTCTAGGGGAAGGATGACCTATAGCCCTGTGACAGCAGCAGATGCCAACTGCTGGCAGGTTAATTTATAGACGTCTGCAAGAGTAGCAAAACCATAACTTCAAGTAATCAGTTGACAAGAGCGATCTCCTCCCTGGGATTTCCTCCTAAATCACTGTAGTTCTGTCCAGCGGTGCCTAGAACACCCCTGGAATTTTTCACGCTTCTCGCTCGCCGTGTTCAAACCCTCTCTGTCAGAAACGCTGCCGAGCTGAACGTAAAGCCAGAGAGACCTAAACGAGGGCTCTTCAAACCAAACGTGACCTTCTTCACTAAATCAGTCCAGGTTTTTTTCTACAGGTCTCTGGCATCTAATGTTAGAAGGCAAATAGGGTAAACAGAAGTATTTTTAAAATGCAAAATAAACCAAGGAAAAAAAGCCTCCTAAACATTTTATAGCCACGGGTACCATCTTCCCCGACTATCCTTCTGTCTTTACATCGGATCTTGATCTGTCCCCCAGAGCAAGGCAGGTTCTGTTGGAGAACAGCAGGCTCCAAGGACTTTGCACATCTCTTTTCCAACCATGTTTTCCCCATTAACATTTTCATCACTGTGACTGAGGATACAGATGCCCACAGGCCATAATGATGAGATGTTATACGGATAAAGACGACGTGTCTGGGTAATCCAAGTTCCAGGGACTTGTCTTCACCAGAATCGTGGCTAAAGCAGCTCTGCCAAGGACAGGAGCTACGGGAGGCTGAGACCAACAAGGCAAAATCCAAGCAGACAGTGCTGGAAAGAAGTCCCATGTCTCCAGAATGGAAAGAACAACATGGAAAAGGAGATGATGGAGCAGGCCATCATCCTCTGTACACCTCGCTTCCCATTCCAAAAGCCAGTGCTCCAAGGCATTGAGACGGCTGCACAGGGTCCCACTCACCATCTTCACCTCTGGGTCTTCTTCAGCCATCGCCACCTCATGGTAGAGGTCACTTGGGCAAGGAAAAATCTTTCTGCTTGAGGAAGAGCCTCAGAGAGACGCATGACTTCCAAAATTGCCAATAAATACTGGGCAGGCTATTGAGTATTTTTAATTTACTGCCTTTAGGCTCTGTTGGACAGGGATTCTCTTACGGAAGAGCGCAGGCAGAGCTGTTTCATGTTTTCTGGGATAGAGGAATTCATTTTTGTGCAAGGCTACTTGGAACATTCAGGGGTTTTAGCGCTTTTTTTCTTCTATTTTGTCCTTGCACTATATGTGAGGCTTTATTGCTATACAATGTGATCTGCCTTCACCTCCATACAGTCCTTGGTGCTTAGGACAACATTAGAGAAAACTCCTTAATTCTCAGAGGTATAAAAAAAATCATATTTAGAGGTATAAAAAAAAAATCATAGTCAGAGGTATTAAAAAAACCCCACACTCAGAGGTATAAAAACCCCCCACATTCAGAGGTATATAAAAAAAAAATTCATATTCAGAGGTATAAAATAATCGCTACATCTGCTCTGCTGGAGAAGGTGATCTCCAAAGCCGCCGAGGATTTATAAGCACAGTGCTGCAGTAGGAGAGATTACGCCTTAAACAGAGGGTATTCCTTAATCTAGCTGCCTGATTTGTTTTCTTAATCTAAAACTACATTAACAACTGTGCGTGCTCTCGAGAGCGTTTGGCACCAGGCAGCGACTCAGCAACGCTGGCAGGCGCCGGTTCTGCCCTCGCCGTTTATAAAAGCTCATGGAAAACGCTGATCCTGCACCATCTTGTGTTGGGGGCCAATTCAGTCGTTCCTCTTGTAAATCCCGTTTAGTTCAGGGTTTATTATGAGAAAATGTGTATGTAGCATCGCTCCACAGCTAAAAAACGTGGTATTTTGGAGATGCTGCCGTGGCATTGTAGGAAGGGGGGCACAGGGGCGCTCAGCGGGCGTCCCCAATAACCTCTTTCATATTTCCCCGCTGAGACATAGGAGGAAAAACAAAATTCCCTCTCTCCCAGAAAGTTTGGTGGCCGCTGCCTTCTTTTTGCATTTCTGTTCCTTAGCTGGAATAATCCATGGCTGAGGCTGGGCAGGTTTAAGACATTAACAGCTGCCTTTTGGAGAATTAGTTCTTTTCCCCTTAGGAAATTTTTAATTCGAACAAGAGTCGGAAGCTAATTTTAGTCTCTTCTTCGGCGACAGAGAGCACACGAGCTCTTCTCATCCGTAGTCGTTCGTCCTTTGGAGGGTGTGTGACCCAGATTTGCTGCTGCAGTGCTCTCTGAACTGCTCGAAAGGAGTTAACTGACTGCAGAGAAGGCATGTGGGTTAGTGTGTGATTTGTTTGAAGAGCAGTATTACGCTGTCGGGAAGCGAAAGCCTGTAGAGCTCTTCCGGAACCAAACCTCAGCAGGTTGCAGTTCTGGATTTCTGGTGAAACAGCTCTGCCTGCACGCATCCGTAACAGAATCCCTGCCTGATATATCTAAAACGGACTAAAGTAAAAATATCCATAACTTGCCCAGTATTTAATGAACATTCTGGAAGCCACCCATCTCTCTGAGGCCTCTCCTCAAACAGCAGATAGATATGACCGACGAGACGAAACAGACTTTGGAAACTATCACAGAATTGCAGAGGAATGGCACGAAAATCCTGCAAATCCCCTTTAAAAAAAAAAAGTCGCCAGTTCCTCAAGCTCTTTCAGCCTCATTAAAAAGGCATCTAAACGGCACCAGTTCACACAAGGACTCTGGAAGGCGACCAAAGGATTCCAGGGTGACATAAGAAATGTTAAAATCAAACAAGGAAAAAGGCAATGAGCTGGAGTCCCTCCTGCCCCTCCCCTCCCCGAGCTGAAGGGTTTATGATCTGGTTTAATGATGAAAGAAAAGAGCTGGCAACTCCCAGCCGGGGTGCCAAGGGTGCCTTGCACGGCTCCCGACGGGCGAGCGACGCCGAGCGCCACGTTATTGCCGACTCCGCCGGCGCGGCGCGGGCCGGGAGATTAAGTCTCACACAGAGACGTGATCTCGCCAGCGAGATTATTGGGAAGTCTCTCACAGGAACAAGGTGCTATCGGTTCCCACCGCGCTTCCCAAATTAAAGCATCGATGTTCTGGTGGAAAGAAAGACAATCTGGCACTGCCGGCCCGACGCGCTGCAGACCTTGGGCGCTGCGCAGGCACACGAAGCACTGCCTGCAAAAAAAAAAAAAACCAAAACGGTGCTATTTTTTCATTCACACCTTCCCTCCAGGATCCAACTTTTGTGGCTGCGTTTCCACACTCCGCCAAACGGCAAGATCAGTATTTCCCTGCTCGCGTTGAAACCGTGTACGTTTTACGGCATTCAGAAGGCGCTGTTCGGTGGCGTGAAGTTTTCGGTGTAAACGGTCTCGGTGCACAACCCTCCCCCCAGCCAAGTCTCTTCCCAAGCCATCTGCTGCCACCTGAGAGATGCCACCACAAGGAAAGCAAGTCAGAAAGGTCCATGTAGCCTCCACCAGGCAACAAACCGGCCGTGCAGGGCAGGCCGGGAACGCTCTTTTAAATGCAAGGAGAAAACAGAAGAATTTTTCCCACCCATCTTGAACGCAGCTCAGAAGTCACCTACCAAAGAAATGCTACCACTGGTTGCCCTCAAAAAGATTCTCTCGCAGCCTTTTTCAGTCCACGTTACGTTTGCTTCAGAGTTACCGTTCAAGGTTGACGACGCTCGACTTTGTTCACACACGGATGAGAGAAAACACAACTCCTCGCTCTTCCCACCTTCCGCCTCCCAGTGCTTGTCTCTGACCATCATACTGAACCTGCTGCTGGAGACAGCCCGAAGGTTTTCCTTGAGATTATGACTGTGCTCTTTAACTCACGTGCCATAGCCATGCTGGATGGTTGTTGTATCTACATCCGTGTCGTTAACGGTTGGACTTGACGATCTTAAAGGTCTCTTCCAACCAAAACGATTCTCTGATTCTATGTTTATGCTGTTGAGACTGACAAATTGACTGCTGGAAGCCCTGGGAACAGCTACTCCAGCTGAAGGATGACAGCAGGCACAACCAGGGTAGAAATTTCCCCGAAAAATCTATCTGTAAATAGGAAGAAGTGGTTGTGGTGCTGCATAATGTTCTTGGAAGAAAAGGGACAAGTTACTAGCTAGAAATCACATTAAATGAAAATGGGAGAACCGTGCTGGTTTGTGTCTAAATACCAGAATCTCGCAAATGAACAGATCTTTGTGTTCAGAGAAAATACAGTTTTCTCTTGGGACTTCTCCAGATGTTGCTTCAGAGACTCTCGGTTCATATGTTTGGGAAGAATTCCGCATGAAAAATCACCTCTGGCTTCTGCAAGAAGCACACTCCCCAACGCACCGTATCAGAGAGATGCAAAAGCAAGAAAGTCCCCATTCCAAATTTCTCCCCCTCCAACAGCGCTCGGCGTTCAAGCAGCAGCAAACAGCTTGTTTTCTTTCTTCGCTTGGAAGTTCAGAAGAGCGCGGATCTTAGATCTTTGTCTTGCCTTTTAACGGTCCACCTGCCTACCAGCTGTGCTCGGAGACTGGAATGAGCAAATCAAACAGGCAGATGTGTTATATTTTGGTCTGTATAATGTGTGACAGGGAAGAGAAGAAGTCCTGGTTTTAGCTGGTGTTTCCTTCCATCCTACTGGGCCCCCTCCCTTGGGCGCAGCAGAGCTCTCTCCGAAGCACGTGCCGTCGGCTGAGCTCAGATGCAAAATGTTTTTATAGAAAGGACAAAGGTCTTTCAGGAAAAGAAATAATATTTAATTTTTTTTTTTTTTGCAAGGCAATGCAAAACACACAAGATAGCTCACAAGGGAAGATAAGCTGGTGAACGAGATGATAACATCTCTCCTCTGAGCTGTAGCTGATAGAATTGTTTTGCTCTAAAGCATCGTTACGTTTTGTGGCTGCAGTTGCCACTCCTGGATTCAAATCATCGATGACCTGCACGGCACCAGCAATGAGACCTGGGGAAAGACCATACAGAGGCCACGGTGGCAGAGTTTAGCTGTTCAACCAGAATGAAGATAAGACTAAAGATCCTCAGCGTTCACACGGCTGCTGAGTTCAAGACACCTCCCTGGGAAGACAGAGATACACCAGGATAACAGTCGGACACTCCAGGACTTAACGGCATGTTCTTGCTCCCTCTAGATCTGCTTTTAGAAAGCCAGTCACGGCCACTTACGCGTTACGGTAACCAACAGGAGGTTTGCTCCTTTTTATCAAACCGCTGCTATTAAAAAATAAATGTGACCCATTCCAAACTGAAGCTCAGAGCTCAACTCGGAAGCGACTTACTCCTGAAAACCTGCCGCTTTCTTTGTTAGGAAGCTCAGCTCCAAGAGCATTTTTCAATTAGCCACCTCACCGCTCCAAGTCCTTTTCCTACGTTCCTTATTTCACAGGGCTCTGAAAATGCTGAGCTTCACACTTCCAAAGAAAAAGCCCGTCAGCTAGAACAAACAGGCTGGGGCTGAATCGCCAGGCATTGCAGAAGAACGTGATTTGGGTTGTTCTGCTGCGGCACCGGTCACCCGCTTCGACCGTGGTGATTTGTCAATCGATTTTAGCTGCGTTTACATCGAAATTCTTCTCGACTCATTGTTTCGTCAAAGTTTCTGGTGCTGAATAAATGAATAATCAGAGTTGGTAATGACTGCGGAGTCTACATGAAAATAAAATAACAAGAGAAGCCGTGGACACGCAGATCCTAACGAGTGTTCAGCTCGAACGCTGGTTGAAGGCACAGTGGTAAGCTGGGAACTGTCATTTTCTCCAATTAACTTCCAGGTTTTCTTCTTTTCAAAGCTACTGCCCAAATGCTAAACTTCTTCCAAGGTGCCTCCCAGATTGCACCTACCAGCCAAAGTGTATTGCAATATGCAATTATTGTGCCTTTTTAAAGACCATGTGGTATTTACAGTTACGCTCCAACATCCCTGTGATTTAGCTACACTACGAAAAAGACACCGTCCAGCATCTCCCACAAATCCAGCCTCTCAGGAGCAGGAAGACCAAAAAAACCCAAACAAATCAGAAATCTTTACAATAATATCAGAGTAGGCAAGGGAGCATTATCAACCTCACTCGGTTTATCACATCTCACACGTCTCGATATTTTTGCAAGTTGCAAAACCAGCTGGACCTTCCAGGACTAGACCGTTGTACGGTACAGAAATGTGATAGGGTCATATCATAGAATGCCAGGTTGGAAGGGACCTCAAGGATCATCTGGTCCAATCTTTCAAGTCCTGACAAGAAAATCTGGTCCAGGCAGCTTCCGTATTCAGGCACAACTGATGGTTTACTCACAGTCATAGAATCATCAGGGTTGGAAGCGACCTTGAAGATCATCTAGTTCCAACCCCCCTGCCATGGGCAGGGACACCTCCCACTAGATCAGGTTGCCCAGAGCCCCAACCAGTCTGGCCTTAAAATCTTCCAGGGATGGGGCTTCCACCACCTCGCTGGGCAACCTGTGCCACGGTCTCACCACCCTCATGGGGAAGAACTTCTTCCTAAGGTCCAACCTAAACCTCCCCTCCTCTGGTTTGAATCCATTCCCCCGTGTCCTATCACTATCCGACAACCTTAAAAGCATTTGGAATCTGGATCCCAAGCAGAACGGTGTGTTTCTCTACAATAAAGACTTTTGTTAGGAACCTTCTCCCTGAAGTTCCCCCACCGGCAGAAAGCGTCGCTGGCGACAGCGCGCTCCGCTGACTGGCGCATGTACAGAAGTTGTCCTCTTTCCAAACAGATGGCAGAAAGAGACTCCTGCTATAGACCCAGTGAAACCCCTCCGACTTACTCATTCCATACAGCTTGAAAAAACCAAAAAAACCCAACAAACCACCCTCAGAACTTCCTCCTGTGTACTGTAGGCTCATTAAAGTGAACACGTTGACCCACGTACCGTAAATAGCTGTCCTTCAGAGCTAGGTCACGGCAGCAGCTCCCGGCTCATCACGCCATTTGCATGATTCAGAGGCACTTTTCCCTAAAACTCGTCCTGCTCCGCACATTTCTTCCCCTCTCTCAGCAGTGACCTTGGCAGGATTCCCATCTCGCTGCCAAGCCACGACACTCAAGGCTGGTGTCGCTTCCCCGCCGACAAACACGGATCCGCTCGCGTCAGAAATCAATAGGCCGAAGCCTTCAATCAGAAACGTCCCAGCGCTTTTAAAATCTACGTCCTGTATTAATGGAGTTTAATGGATCCGAATGGAGATGTTTACGCTGTGATTTACTGCAGGGGAGCACCAAATCAATGCTCCTTTATGACATGTCACATCTCATGACAGACTGTCCCCCCGCGCTGGTGGATATCGGCGGAGACGATGGCTCGGCCCTTCGCAAACAGCTGTGATCTATTAGGCAACACTTCCACTAGTCTAATATTATCACACTCCGAGTGTCCATCTTTCTTCTTTAGATGAGAGGCGTAAGAGCATAAATTAAAACCTTCTGGGTGATAAAATGGTCTCCCTTGGATTTGCCTGTTCTGAAGTGGACGACTTGGCCACATAGCACTCTGCTGATAAATCCTCCCGTATGGAGAACGCAGAATTTAAACAGAGTTTTTATATTGAACAGGAGGAAAAAATTCTTTCCTGTGAGGTTGGCAGAGCTGCCCAAGAAGGCTGTGGAGTCTCCTTCTCTGGAGAGATTCCAAACCCGCCTGGACAACGCGCTCCCGGGCACCCCTGCTCTGGATGACTCTGCTGGAGAAGGAAGGGTGGACAAGATGATCTCCAGAGGGCCCCTTCCAACTCCCACCAGTCTGGGATTCTGTGATATTGTTTTAATTTCTTCAAGGAATTTGGATGACTGGGAGGGAGGGTGGGACGACCTTGTTCCTTAACTGGGGCTACCAGCTCTTCAACTGAGAATCTCAGGTATTAAAACACTGACCTACTGGATCAATAATGCCTGTGCACCAACACTAGAAACACAACATTTCTTAACAGCTGAATCTTTGGCTCTGCCTCACTCCAAAGAAAAACCCAAATGAAGAAACGAGCCAAAGAACCTGAAAAAATAGTCTTCTTCCAAAGACCCCTCAGAAGCCGAGAAGCTCTTCTCAGCTGAAAGACAACTCACAACAGACAACTTCAGCATTCCAAAAAAGCTCTTAACTGACTAATGCATAGACATTCACTTATCCCAATATCAAAAAAACAATTGCTGAAAAACCCCAAAGGAGCAGATTCCATTCATTTTCTTGGCCTTAACTTACAAATTTGAGAGAAAGGGCAGCTGAAAGCTGTGATTTATTTGCAGACTTCTTTGTTAGCCCATGTGCCTAAAGGCTCTGCTACAGCCGATTCGTTATTTCTCAGTCACCCAGAACACCAAGATGACAGCTCCTTAAACAAACTGATGCAAATCGCTTCTTAAAAACATTCCCCAGAAAACGCAGGAAAACAATACCCCACATATGAAGTGGAAGAACACATCTGACCAGGAAGATACTCTCAGGAGTAAGAGAAAAAAGGAATATTCTACCCACCCAGCTGCAGTTTTAGCACCCAGAACTGCAGGCAGCGCCTTTTACAATTGACGCCCTGGCTGCACAGAATCCTGCGAGTGGCATCGAGAGGAAGAAGGTGTCCTGATCTGTCGCTAACTGCCCCATTCCGGACTCAACAGCACCCAGTAATTACAGGTGAGACTGAAAAACACCATCTTTATGAAAAGTTATGGATGATCAGTGTGTCAGTGAGTTATATTTGAAATCTATCAGCTCTTGATGGCTAATTTTGTACTACACGAGTAAAGCAAGTTCTAATAACTCACTTGGGACTTCACTCCAGTACTTACAAGCTACGTGCTTTTCATATTCATAAAACAAAACTAATTGCCTTTCATGGATGAAATGTTCTAAGAATTTTTAATCCACGTCAGCTGCAAACTCCAAAAATCCATCCCCATATATTTAAAAGTCCCCCTCCCACCCACTCACTTGTAACATGTTGTTTGCTGCAAATAACCTGGAAGGCAAAGATAATCCATCAGGCTCCTACATGAGGATTATTTATATTATATTTTTACAGGTCACTCCTAAAGTCAATTGCCCACATTCTCACAGGCTTAAAATACACTGAAAACACGAATTACATTTAATGAGGGGGAAAAAAAAAAAAGGTAAAATTTTCATTCCTACAAAGAAAGCGGTTACAAGTCTCCTGCTTAGCTGTAGCCCGCTACAGCAGATTTTTGAGTATACACTGTCATTAAAATGTGCTCCAAATTAAATCAAATGACTCTTGGAGTAGACAATTATCACGTGCACGTCCTCACACCCAGCTCTCCTCTCTGTCTACAACTTGGAAGGCGAGAGCTGCGGCCTCTGGAAAACCCACGGCGATCCCACGCGTCGAAACCAACTAAACAGCGAGGAGCGGGCGGCGAAACTCTTCCGAGGGTTTCCTGTTGAATTTTCCAGCCTTCCCTCACCCAGGCTCTCCGGGGCGCCAGCCGGGCCGCGCGAGAGGCAGGTAGCTCCCATCCTATTCCAACTCTCCCAGTAGCTCCGTGCCTTGAAGATCGGCGTCCGGAAGGCACTAAGCGTTTTCGCCACGGGAAGAGGGAAGAGCTGGCTCCCGTTCCGTGAGGTAACAGGAATTATTTTTGCCAAGGCCGCTGTGGTTGAAGGGCTCCGTGGCCAGCTGCCCGTTCCCTCACGCCAAGCTCGCTATGCCTGCAAAAGCTGAGCGGCTAAACGCTTCCCGGCGATCTTCTCGGGGAAAACCGGAGTGCGAATCAGGCAACGGGATCGACCAGCCACACACGTGCCATTCCAGGCTGAGAAACGTGGATTTCGCGGTCTCCAATATAACCTTACCAAAAATTCTGCTCCGTTTCTAGAGCCCTTTCGCGTGTGCAGCCTGGAGAAGACTGATAAATAGAAACTGGAAATGGCAGGAGCGGAGCTCGAGTGTGCAAATGCCTCTTTCTGAGACTGCTGTTTTCACGAGCTTGTGGTATCTTGTCCTACGACTCTAAATCCTTCAAATCAGGAACCGTCTCCATACATTTCATGTCCTGCTGCAGCCGCCTCTGTTACTTATTACATGATACTATTCGTGTGGTAAAATTAGGAACAGGGTAAATAAATCAGGGGACTGCAACATACTTTCGGAAAACGACCGTATAGGTTCTTGGACAGTAAAATTCTAACTCTGAGCACAGTTTAGGAGGAGTTTGGCTTATTTACCACACTGAGCAGGGAAGCAAACCCTAGCAAATGAAAAGGGCTGATCTAGTGGCTCCGTAGCACAGAGTACGGATGGGATGGGAACTTCCCAGCGCGAACACAGAAGAATTTCAGGCTGGAATCTACGGAGAAGCAGCTCTCTGGTCTTAATTGCTCACAGTCTGTTAATCAACTACACAGGAGATGTCAGAGGAGACCAAGTAACCAACAGGAAACCTACGGAAGCCTTTTTGGCAGCGTGACACCGATAGGTGTCGGTGTCACTGCTCCTTGCTTGGGAAGGTGCTGAGAACCAGCAACGCCAGCTCAACAAGGGAGCTTCCCCAGCTCCAGCTGAGCGTAGCCCCTCCTGGGCATTTCCATCGGGGTGAATCAAGACTTTCTCAACTTCTTTGGGGTTTTGTGTTCATTACACCGTGCACGTCCTTATCGCTGAGTCCAGCAGCAGCTTCCTAAGCAGCCAAGGACAGCAGAATGGTGCCTTTTATGAAAAAGCGCCCTTCAGAGATGTAAAGCTTGCCTGAGAGAGGCTGCATCATTTCAGCGCTCTCCTGGTGAACATCAACGGCCTGGAGATGATTCTCCAAGTCAGTGTGACACTTGTGAAATGTAGCTGGAACCCCTCTGCTGGAAGGCCAGGCTGAAGAGTTGGAGTTGTTTAGCCTGGAGAAGAGAAGGCTCCAGGGAGACCTTCTGGGCACCTTTCAGGACTTCAAGGGTCTTGTCAGAAAGATGGAGACAGACTTTTAAGCAGGACCTGTTGGGACAGGACAAGGAAGGATGGTTTGGAAATAAAAGAGGGAGATTTAAACTGGAGAGAAGGAAGAGATTTTTTACACCGAGGGTGGTGAGAGCCTGGCCCAGGTTGCCCCGAGAGGTGGTCGCTGCCCCATCCCTGGAACCATTCCAGGGGAGGGTGGATGGGGCTCTCTGCAACCTGCTCGAGTTGCAGATGTCCCTGCTCCCTGCAGGGGGTTGGACTCTTAAGGTCCCTTCCAACCCAAACCAGTCACCGATTCTATGATTCCACGAAACACCTCATTAGCTGCAGCAAGACTCCAGGCCAGTGTATACCCTTTACGGAATGTGACTGGAAGAGGGATTTTTCATTATTCCCTGGCTACGCCAAGTCAATGGCAGAGCTGGGGATTTTAAAGGCAGTTTTAATTATAGTAGGTAAAACCCACACATGATGAAGCAGCAGTGTCAGAAAACCACCAGAACTGAAAACTGACCCATTTGGGTTGTTTGCTGAACTTTAATCACTTTCCAAGTCTGACAGCTGCTCAAACTTAATTGCTCATTATGCTTGTAAATAAAAACTGATCTCACTCTCTGATTAGCCAGCCATCTTAGAGTTGCCATAACAACTTCTTGTCTAATAAGTGATTTCAGATTTACCATTATTTGGACTAGCAGCAAATTTCACAAAGGTCTGAGATCGCTCTTTTCACTGAAATAACCCTTCTAATTAGAAAAACTCAAAACCAGTAGGGAAAGGGCAGCTCAAAGATAATGAAAAAAACCCAACCCAAGCTATTTACTACAGCAGCTTAAACATGAGATAAGGGTACCCCGAAACCAAATAGATGCCGGATCCTGATTAACCCCTACCGTTCACTGTCAATCATCTTATTGCCATACCTAAATCCCATCATAAGCCCTCAGAAAAACCAGCAGACAGCATTCAGGGAATGACTGGGCACAAGGCAAAGAGCCATTTCAGGATTTAGGGATGTGGGTTATTGGCAGCGCTGAGTTATTGGTTGGACTTGATGATCTTGAAGGTCTCTTCCAAGTAGAAAGATTCTATGATTCACTCCAGATGAAATATTCCAGTCCAATTTGTATATTTTCTCTCCTAATCTCAAATTAGGAATGAATTAACTGGTTAAATTCCTGAAGACTCCGTTAACTGATCAAAGAATTTTTTTGGTGAACACTGAAGAGTTCAGATTCTTGACAGTGTCATATAAAAGAGGGAAGTGTGTTTGTATGGAGCTCAGTAGATGTTCATTGTACCAACTGCAGGGAAAAATGTTTTGGAAGGAAGAGTTACATTATAGTATCTCATCTCTGGATCACCTCTGTCACAAACTTCCTTTGGACATGACTTTTTGGGTAAGATTACTGATTAAACCTTATAGATGGCTGCAAAGAATTCGTCTGCATTTCAGCAAGTATTTTGTCATCACAGCTGAAGCAAAATGCCTCTGATAAAACATACAGCTGTTCTTTGCCAGCCAGAGAAGACCAAGTGATTGGGAGCGATCAAATGCCACCAGCCTGTAGGTGTCGTAGGGCACAAAGCCCTTCCAACATGTGCTGGCAAAGCTGCTCAAGTTTGCAATTGGTTTAATCTGCTCAAGGTAGCTTTTTGTGTGCGCAGCCAAGGAAGGATGCCCTTTGCCTTCCAAAAGGAAAATAAAAGCAGAAAGATGTAATTGAGACAAAACTAAAGCTTAAAAAAAAAATAAAAATAAAAAAATCAGGAAATACCATGTTTGAACAAGAGACTTTTTCTGCATTCACTCAGCTACACAAGAAAAGTGATTTTTTTTTTGTTGTTTAGGTCAAATGCAAATAGAGAGGATGCAACATGTCCAAGTTAACACCACCCTCAGCGTTCCCGACCACGTTTGGAATGTAACAAAAGTCTTTCCTGCCTTGAGAATAAGAAATGGATGCTCTGCAAAGGTCTCAGGGTTCCAACACAGTTTGTAACATCACTCCGTGCCTTCTTTCATCTGATTTTGAGCAAAGAATTTCTTCCCACAGTAATGTAACCCAGAAGGCTTCTGAGGCCCAGCTGGGGAACAGGCTTACTCCAAAGAATAAGCAGGCTATGAACTAAACCAAATTAATCAACAGGTTTCTTCTCAATATCTTCTCATTTTCGAGGCTCCCGCCAGTCTCAGAGACTACACTGCAAACACGGAGCTGCCAAAGGGCTTCAGTCAACCGAGAGATCACAGAATCACAGAGTATCTTTGGTTGGAAGAGACCTTCAAGATCATCTAGTCCAACCTTTGACTCAGCACTGTAGGTCACCACTAAACCATGGCCCTAAGATACAGAAGCACAAGTAAATCACCTATACACTGTTGTTGCAAGAATTATGTACAGGTGTGTATATATACATATATATGTACATGGACTTTTTTCCTTCCCTAATCCTTGTTTTTTTAAATGAGTTACTACATTATGGGGCCTACCTTCTAATCCTGGCAGGTATAGAAGAATCATAGGGAGGATATTGAAATTTAAAGCCAGTGCTGTCAATCACAGACCGGTATCTGCCCCTCTTGAGCAACGGGAAATGTACCTACGGACTGGAAGAACTTGCTCCATGCGGTAGGTGAAGACACATCTACCTGTAGCAAAGGACCTGCTCCTAAGGGAAGAGAGACCAGGCTGTAGCAAAACCTTTAGAGTAGGGTCTTTTGTGCTCAAGACCCCTTGATTTTAAAAGAGCCCTTTCCCGTTGAGGAGAAGGGAAACAAAGGAGCAAAGCGATCGGAGAGAACCATCAGCAGAATGACTAAGCAAAGACAGAAGATAAGGCCTGTCTATCCCAGATAGGATTTTTTATAATCAACAACAAGTTTCTTTTACGTAGAAAACCAGTAATTCTCCAAGTAGATGTAAATGAGAAAATAGAAAACTAGTCCTGGATGATCTGTGCGGACTCATCCCTGTCGGACACCAGGAGAAAACGGTGTTTTTCCGGCTGGCCTTTGGGGTCACTTCCAAACTCCTCAGCGCTCCTACCAACACTTCATTTCCCCCTCTGTTTTCCAAACATATATGCTTTTTATCCCTGACACATTGGACAGATTATGAAAGCAAAAAATGAAATGATTTACCCAGAGTCAAACATGACAAACCAGAGGAGGCAGGAGATTGCCAGGCCAGCCCTGAGGAGCACCCACGCAGGGTCCTTCTCCGGGAAGAATCATCTCACCTGACCATTATCACCAAGGACACCACCAACTAAATGCCTTGATCACCTTCAAGGACAGCTTCCTTAATAACCTAATGGAGTTTACAAAATTAAAGTCAAGTCTGACTAATTGAAATCTGGTTTTAATTCAATGAAGGAAAACAAAAAATACTACTTTTTTTTTTGGCGAAAACTGTTTCGGGTGAAATACGAAATCAGTTGGAAGAGTTTGTGGGGATTTTCTAACTGTATTTTAAATACACACTTTAAAATCTACCGAGTACATGAAGAGAGCGCTATCAAACCGGGCACGAGTCGTCCTCACGCCACGATCTCTCACATATAGGTTTCTATTAGAAGCATATGGAATATACACTTACGTGTACCGTGCTGGAAGACAGAAAACCACGTTGCTCTAATACCTTCAGGAACTACAATCTGCTTTTGTGCCTATAAAATAAATCCAGTCTTAGAAACCTAGTATTAAGTGGTATTACACTAATTACCCAGCTTCACACACGTAGGTAGCTCCTCCAAGTTGCCAGTTCCGTGACTCAGTATTTATTTGTGCCTTTAAAAGCAAAGATATCCATTTCCATAGTTCATGGAGATTTTCCTTACAACATAAGCCATTGTCACGAAGGGAAAGCAGATCTAAATAATCTTACAAAACTAAATTTTTTATTTTTTTTTTTGCATGACTAGCACAAGTCTGCATGAACAGCAGGGGGGCTGGATTTTAAATGCCTGACCAGCTACAGGAGTACCTAAAAAGGTGCTTAAACTCTGAGGAAAGCACTTCCTGCATCCTCCTCGCTGTGGGAAAAGACCAAATTCATCTTTTTGATGCTGTGGGCATCGAAAAAGTCACTGCTGTCTCGGACTGAGAAAAGCTGCCCTTGGAACAGAGCACAATACTTCAGCGGTTATGGGGGAATGCAAAGGACTTTTTATTTTATTATAAAGCCATTAATGAAAAGAGAGGTGATTCAGATGCAAACACGTAATTTTATCAGTACCAGATCCTAAGGTGACAGAGTGCACGTGAAACACCGACTTCTGGCGCTGGGAAAAGGTTTGGCTTTAATAAAACTGTTTTCCTCACAGCACAGCGAAGTAGGAAGTTTGCTTTGAAGGGAACTTTGGTAAATTGTGTACGTGGCTGTGAAACCCGGGGTTAACTGCTCCTGCAGGATTACCGTGGGCTGCACCTTGCAATACAGCTCTCTGGTCCTGTGTGGAGCCATCAACTCCTTTATTTAGGAACCATTATTTTTCTAAGACTCATAAAAATCTCAAGATATAAGAAACCTGAAGAAAGAAAGGCCTTAAAGTGCTTTTTTTTTGTGGAAAGGAAAATAAAACGGTGTTTACTCACCCCCCAGGCTGAGGCATTTTCTCATTTGGAAAAAAAAAAAAAGAGAAAAAAATAAAAAAAAAAAGGAAAAAGAAGGAACAACAAACCAGCAGCCCTGGAAACAGACTCTGTCCACCATATTTATTACCAATTTAACAGCCTTGAATGGAAACTGCAAGTGCTTTGCTAAAAATCAATTGCAAAGCTGTCTGCCTCACTGCTGCTTCAATAAAGTGCCTCTGTAGCTTTTGCTGAAACCCTGGTTTTGTAGCCTCCTTAAACAACACTCTCTATTAAATCCCCACACTGTGCCTCCTCCAAAACCAGGCTCCAAGCACCCAGACCAGCACCCTTCAGCTAAACCTCCCATCCTGAGAAGGGTCAAGGATATGAATCAACACCACACCCCACCTCAGCCACGCAGGACACCTTCGTTTTTATTTTATTGTTAAAAATTAACTTTCAGGTCTCTGTGCATGTAACTCAGGTGCTGAAGCTCTCTCCCTGGAGCTCTTTCCCAGTCAAGCAGACTTCAGGCTGTGGCACAAAGGGCTGACTTCAGCGTGGCCCTGACCAGAACTCTCACCAAAAGTGACCCACATACTCCCATCCCGAGCCCAGTTCACCCATCACTGCCCAGGTGAGCACCCGAGGGAGCCGGCGGGGCCAGAACCAAGATTTGATTTGGATTTAAACAAATCCACTCTCCTGAAGCCTTTGCAAAGTCTCCAGCACGAAAATAAACCTACAAAATGTAACTGGTTTTCCTGTGTCCTCATGTGTAAGCCATATGGCCTATATCAAATAAGCAGAATGAGCCAAAAAAAAAAAAAAAANNAAAAAAAAAAAAAAAAAAAAAAAAAGGTCCTCAGTACTTCACATTCTTGTAATTCAATCAGCTTTAATCACCTCAGATGTTTTCGTGAACCTCCGGGAAGGGTATTTGTTCTAATAACCTTGACTAGAGTGGTGACACTTTAAAGATGGCTCCTTCGAACAAAGAAAGATAAAAAGACAATTTATGGCAGGATGTTGAGTCTCAAGGCAAATTCCCACTACTGTAAATCGCAGCTTTTTCCCCAGGCCAGCCCCTCTCCCAGCAGCAAGCAGCCTGTCTTCGCCCGTTTACTACGCGTCTTCCGAAACTTCTCCCTCTCACTGATCAGGAGTGTTCTTCAAAACAGGCCTCCAAGGATCCAGCCTCTCTTATTTACAGCTTTAACTGGGAAAAAGAAATAGTGCAGTCCTAAGAACCAGGCCAACACTCAGCACCATAAAGGATCTCCTCAGCCCAGACATACTCGGCAGCCTACAAAACCCAATTCCACCCTCCGGACTCTTCCCGCTTTTCAAAAAGACCTTCTCCAGGGCATGGCCACCCCTCGGCTGGCCAGAGCCACGCAGCACAAGCCGTCAGCGAGAGCTCCTCGCCCAGCATCGCCGACGGCTGCTGGATTCACTGGGTTAAAAGCACCAGCAGCACATCAGCCTCCACACAAAACCCCTGCCCAGGCATCTTCCCGAGGAGCCCGCTAGGAAGTGTTGGCCACCAAGCAAAGCGACGTTGTGAAGGGTTTAAGGGACCATGAAGATTAAGTCCTGTGAGATGCTGGAAAGCACCGCTGGCTCACAAAGCCTTTGAGAAGTAATGGATTCTGGGTAAGAATTTGATCTTCTGTGCAAAATGGTGCAACAACCTCCCTTCACTGCAGCCTCCAGGTAAAAACCAAGATGGAATGAGCAGGATGGTTTGGAAGTTCAGGAATCAACTTGGCACGCCGCAGCGGCCGACGGCCTTCCAAACACCAGCCCTGCCAAAACCCACCTCCTCCGCACAGGAGAGGACCTCGCTAGGGACATACGCACAGGTCAGGGTCCACGGGTCAACTGAAGTAATAAAGAAAAACGAAGCGAGGTTTGGAATTAGCAGCCACAGCGACGGCTCGTGATGTTTGAAGCTACGTGGACTCTACCATAGCAGCCAGGCCAGAAGGCAGGTGGCTTCCAGCGGTGAGGAAACTGGTTGCCATTTCAAGTGGCACTTTAGATGCAGGAGACTCTATCCATCTCCATTACAAATCCTCCGAGCTCATCCTAGCGTTACTTTCCCACATTAAGCAAAAGAGTTAACAGAAAAAGCCTGTCGAGCTTCAGACATTATCCAGATAAAGAGAAGGAAAAAGGAGAAAATCCCTTGTATTACCTCTCTCGGCTCACCCCGGCCCTTCTCTGACATCTCTGCTCTTTCAGACCTGGCATTTAGCTGAAGACATTGTCTGGCCCTAATTAAATCTTCATGTGAACCAACGCTACTTCCTGGCAGAGAACGTGCATTCTTGGTGTGCTGACGGACCTCCAGAATTTTCCGCGCTTCTCCCTTCTGCTGAGTGTTAGGCCTTGCTTGAAAACACCACAACTGTGTTCAACACAATATGTTTAAACAGAAATACAAAATGATGCCGTTTCTTTTAAAGAATGAAGAGAAACAGAAGTGAAAATGATATTCCACAAGCTCATTGATGCACACAAAAAAAAAATAAAAATAAAAGAAATCCAACTGTGGAAACACTGGGCAAAGCGCACCGGCTGAGAACAAGGCGTGCTTTTGTTTTCCTGTTGTCTCCAAAAGGGATAACTGGCAGTGATAGGAGAAGCAGAAAAAAATTTCTTTCCAAATAAAATCTGCAGCTATCTCTTCCCCCCCCGAGGATAAAAAATAAAAACCCAACCAACACACACATTCTTAAAGCGCAGCTGAATTTTGCACGAAGAGAAGTCGCATTAGAAGGGCCTCGCACACGCTCAAACTTCTCTGCGGAAAGCGGCTCCCTCGGAGCTTTGAGTTCGAAGCCTCTAAGTTGGCAGCGACTCATTCCATGAAAACCTTTGCTCTCCAGAGTTTGAAAGGCAGAAGGGCTAGAACAGCAGGTTTCGCCGCTCACCTCCCCCAACCCCTCTTAAGGGAAGCCCCTTTTAAACCACTTACTGCCGCTAAAAGAACCTGGCAATAACTCGACGAGGAATTAGCTCCTTCCCTTAACGAGGAGCGGCGCGGAAGGCTCGGCCGAGCAGCAAAGCAGCTGTCCTGGCAGATGTGCTCGGAAGGCCAAACGCAACGAAGCAAATTCACTTGGAAAAAAAGAATAAAAATAAAAAATCCCACAAAAAACCCCACCAAAAAACCACCAAAACAAAAAAAAAACAACACAAAATCACGATTCCCTTTCAGCCGTTCTCGGTGTTATCCTCCAACTCTCGGCACTTCCCTCCCTAACCAGAAGAAAGAAACACCCCAGATGGTTAAAGAAAACCAGCAAGCTATCCATATGCTCCAGAGAGCCTGGCAAAGCAAGAGTCCAGCCATCTTCGAAGCACCGGCAGAGACTTATCCGTGTTTCAGGGCTCAGACAAAAGAACCTTGAGGGGGTTGAGGCCGCGACCAGGTGCTCCGCAAAACGTTTCCACTTGAATTCCCACAGACGCCTGTTTTCCATCGGTCCCTAAATCGGCGCAGGCTCGCCACAGACTAGCTATACATGATACTATATATAACCCCTAAATAAAGCACTGGAATTACGGCTGCTTACGAAGCGCATCAAGCAAACGTCGTTTCACCGGAGAGCGACGTCGGCGCAAGCGCGTTTCAACCCGGGACCGCGCGCCGCACGAACCCGAGCCAGCCGGTTGTCCTTTCTCACCGCAGCGCCACGGATCTTATATTTCTTCAGGGTCCGCGAGAAGATATCAGGAGGCAACGGCAGCCCATCCAACCAACCTCAAACTCTGCAGAAGCGGCGTTTGGGCTTTCTCCTGCGGCCCCGGCCG
Organism: Baryphthengus martii; assembly: GCA_013396935.1. NCBI lineage: Eukaryota > Metazoa > Chordata > Aves > Coraciiformes > Momotidae > Baryphthengus > Baryphthengus martii. The sequence goes on along the minus strand of VWZK01003726.1, from coordinate 83,755 downwards.
CGGCAACCCAGACCGAAACCAGACTTGCCACAGTGGAGAGCGACCACATCTGTGGGAGGGAGGGAGGCCGTAGACGCAGCGAGGCAGGAAGGCCTTGGCCAACCGCGCGGCGAAAGCGCCCTCAAAATAAGCTGCCTGATGTCACCGAAGCGTTAGCAAAACCACAATTCAAGCTCTGGGCTGAAAAGGGAGCGTGCAGTTGTATCTCTAAACCACAAGGCCCTCCCTGCGTGCGGACGGGTCCGGGGAGGTTTCGACACGTTGGGAAAAGCGGTGGCTGAAGGACAGGGTCGCGCTGTAACAAGGAGTCCACGTGCAGGAAAAGGAGCTGGGGATGCAACAACTTTCCTTCACCCATCAACCATCTCGAAGGGGAATTGCTCCTTCCTCAGGGCAAACAGCCAGCCCAAACCTACCACAAGTCACAGAGCCCTCCAGACCCACACAAATCCCCACTAAGGCCTAGAGCCCCCACCAACCCTGAAACCTCCACCACCCCCAGAGGCCCTACCATATCTCCAGAAGCCCCACTAGCCCCCACAGAGGCCTCACTGCCTCCAAAGGCCCCATTAACCCCCAGAGATCCCCACAACCCCCAAGAATCTCCTCTACTCCCCACAGACCTCCCTTCAATGGCTCCAGAGGCAACCTTGGATCCTCACAGACCCCACACCACCTCCACAGCACCTCACTGAGCCCAGAGCCCCCACAGCAACCTCAGCACCTCCAGAGCCCCTCATTAATCCCCTAGAGATCCTCACAGTCCCCAAAGACCTCCTTTAAGCCCCACAGCCTCGCACTCTCCAGCTCCAGACCCCTCTGCGAGCCCTCCGCAGCACTTCACTGACCCCCAGCGCTCCCCG
>VWZK01003726.1:57667-82842 GCA_013396935.1 Baryphthengus martii | reverse complement strand
CCTCCCCCACCCCGCCCTGACTGGCAGCCGCGCGCACCAACCGCAGCTCGTTCTGCCGAGCGCGGCCCGCCTCCTTGCAGTCGATTGGGCGGCGTCTAGACGCCCCGTCGAGCCATAGGTTAAAGAGCGTGTCCATCACTGTCAAGCGAGGCGCCCGCCCCCGCGGCTGTCCCGCCTCTTTCCGCGCCCTCCGGTTGATGGACGGCAGATATACGGCTACTGCCGTTCTCCATTGGGCAGCGGCCAAATCACTCTCTGGTGTTATTGGGAAAAGGAAACGTCAATCATTCTCGTCTCCTCCCGCCCCCGAGGGCACGGTGACGGCGCGGATTGGCTGACACGGATTTCTCGCGCTCTGATTAGCAGCCTGCCTTCCCACCCACTGCCTGGCCATTGGCGGCTGAGCCGGTCACGTGTCCACCCTTAGCAACGCGCCTGAGCTTCCTTAGCGACGGGCGCCGAGGCGCAGCTGGGGCTGGACCGGGAGCCTTGGGGACCTGCGGGGTGAGGTGCCTGAGGGACCGGAGCCTGCAGCGGTCTCGGGGGGAAGGTATCGGGGTCAGAGCCACCCCTGACGGGCAAAGTCAGCGTCCCCTGAGGGGGTTGGGGACGTGGCACTGCTGCCCAGGCCTGGGCTCCGGCTGGCTCTGAGCAGCAGCGTGCTTGGGGGGCTGACACCCACTGGGTGCTGTGAGGCTGGATAGAAGGAAGAATTTTTTTCCAATGAGTGTGGTGACGCCCTGGAACCATTCCAGGTGAGGTCTNCCCCCTTCCCCCACCTCCACAGCACCTCACCGACCCCCCAGAGCCTCTCCAGGCCCTGACAGAAACACCCCCGCCCACCTCCAGAGCATCTCACCGACCCCCAAAGCCCCCGTGCTGCCTGCGGACCCCGCCGCGGGCCCTCACAGACACCCCCCCACCCACCTCCACAGCACCTNCGCGCCCTCCGGTTGATGGACGGCAGATATACGGCTACTGCCGTTCTCCATTGGGCAGCGGCCAAATCACTCTCTGGTGTTATTGGGAAAAGGAAACGTCAATCATTCTCGTCTCCTCCCGCCCCCGAGGGCACGGTGACGGCGCGGATTGGCTGACACGGATTTCTCGCGCTCTGATTAGCAGCCTGCCTTCCCACCCACTGCCTGGCCATTGGCGGCTGAGCCGGTCACGTGTCCACCCTTAGCAACGCGCCTGAGCTTCCTTAGCGACGGGCGCCGAGGCGCAGCTGGGGCTGGACCGGGAGCCTTGGGGACCTGCGGGGTGAGGTGCCTGAGGGACCGGAGCCTGCAGCGGTCTCGGGGGGAAGGTATCGGGGTCAGAGCCACCCCTGACGGGCAAAGTCAGCGTCCCCTGAGGGGGTTGGGGACGTGGCACTGCTGCCCAGGCCTGGGCTCCGGCTGGCTCTGAGCAGCAGCGTGCTTGGGGGGCTGACACCCACTGGGTGCTGTGAGGCTGGATAGAAGGAAGAATTTTTTTCCAATGAGTGTGGTGACGCCCTGGAACCATTCCAGGTGAGGTCTGGCTGAGGCTCTGAGCAATCTGCTCTAGTTGCAGATGTCCCTGCTCCCTGCAGGGGCGTTGGACTACATAACCTTTAAATCTCCCTTCCACCCAAACCAGCCTATGAATCTATGAAGGATAAACCCAGAACCTGCTACTCCTTGGGCTGTACTGAGCACAGCCGTAGAGAGGTGTGGTGTGTTAATTAAAAGCCATGACGAGGAGAGAACTCTCTAAGCCCAGATGTTTATCCTTCCTGTCCTCCTATGCAAAAAGTCAGCGGAACTTCTTCCATAATTATAATGATCTTAAGCCAGCAAAAACCTGACGATTCAAGTCCTTCGTACGGATTCATGAACTGTGCACAGTTCTAGGAAGATAAGCAGTCTCACTGCTTCCCGGGCAACAGTGGGGATGTTTAAAGGACACAGCCAGGCCAGAAAGCTTTGCCTAAATTGTTTACCATTTTGGTGTTTAAACTTGATTTAATTTCCCTGTGCTATAAATCCACGTCTCTTACTCTATAGATCAAACTCACCTATAATCAGAAGCGTGCCTTTTAAAACGAGATTAAATGGCAAACCGAGCCCTGGAGGTGTCCTCGTCGTGAAGAAGGATTTCAGCAGCAGCTGATTGCCGTGCTATGGACCCGGTGCTTAGGGACATGGTTTAGTGGTGAGCTTGCAGTGTATGGTCGAAGGTTGGACTAGATGATCTTGAAGGTCTCTTCCAACCAAAGACGTTCTGTGATTCTATGACTGTTTCTGCTCATAGGTGCAGCACAGGACCTCCTTTTCCAGTCCATTTATCTCACCAAATCCTGGCATTCTTCGCAGAAAACACTCAAAAGTGGTTTGGAATTTGCATGTGGTGGTGCCTGGGGCCCTAAGGCTGGGCTTAGAGTCACATCAGTGACTTTGTGATAAAAGTCAAGCCTGCCTTTGTTATCAGCTGTGAGGTGTTGGGTTTTCTTCACGCTCCGCTGTGCTCTTCATTCCTTGGAACCGTCAGCCCTGTGCAGCGAAAGAGCAGCCAGGCAGTGGTTTTATTTATTTTTCTTTTCTATCCTGTAAGGGTGGTACCATCTAACAATGAGTGAGTCGTACGACAGCATTGAGCCAAACGTTATCGATGATGAAATGGTTCAGAGAGCCATTGAAGAGCAATGTCCAGAGGACATAAGAAATCTTCTCAGAAAGGAAGGTATCGACCTGAAGGATGTGACAGAGCTACAGCTTAGTTTTAGAAGTAAGCATCAGAATATATTCTTTTTTTCTTCTTCTTTTTCAGAGGGTAATAGAATTAAGCACGGAGTGCCTAACTGACAACAAAACAATCATAATTAGCTCGGATTTGTGGTGTGAAAAGCAACATCTGGCCTCCCATTTTTAGTCAGCAGTTCCATCGGAACCGGGAGCTGGCGGCTTTCGCTGCTGGGTAACTGTAAAGCTGCTCAACTTGACGCTCTTATTGTCACCGCTCTTCTTATTTAACATTTATATTGTGGTGACACCTACAGGCCACAGGCCTGTTGGGCCCTTCTCTACGTGGCCAAATCAAACCCTGGGCAGGCTCTGCCATCGCTGGCCATTATGTGAGGGCTGTTTGGGAGATTATGGTGATTAAAGTCCAATTTGGTGGCTTCCTCTAGTCACCCGTAGCATTATCACAGCTTGCCTCTTCCCCTCCAACCAGTTGTAAACTTGCAAAAGGGAGAAAGTTTGGCTCAATATTTTAGGAGTATGTAATTTCATGGGCAAAATGTTTTGATTATTCATTGCGTGTTCCAGTAGAATAATGTGTGTATTAGCTGAGTTCTTGCGAGCTGAATCCCCGTTTCCCGGTCCCGCATGGAATTCCAAACACAAAATGCGGATCGGTGTGAGTATTTCATGCAGGTAATTCCTTGCTTTACTCTGCGCTCGCTAAATGACGACAGCAACGGAGCCACAGGCGAAATCCTCGGGGGAAGAAAGAGAATTGGGAACGAGAATGTTCTGTATTCTCCGTCACCTTGGTCCTGACGTTTTGCTGTCATGCCTACCACCCTGCCCTCCTGATTCTGCTTTTGGAGAAAGCTAAATGGGGGGATATTGATTCGTTCTAAACCGCAGCCTTGACAGAAAGTGTACACCCCAACTTGCTCTCCTGTGAGGAGACTCCCAGGAGCAGCAGAGTAATTTATAAAAGCAGTCGTTGGCCACTATATGCCTGAAAACGCAGAGAAAAGCAGAGTTTCATCCCAAACCTCCCTCGTGGAGCTAGAAAGGAAAATGAAGGTCAAGACCTCCCTGTGGTGGATTCATAAAGCCACTCTTGACTGCAGGGCCGCAGGCAGAGTCCCCTCAGCGACTCGTTGGCATCACTGATGAGCGGTGTGCGCTGGTGCAGGACGCTGAGATTAACTGGGCTGTTCCACTCGAATCTCACCCAACCAGTGGACCTCTCAGCTCTCTAGGGCGGTCATCAAACACCATCATAATCTGCTGGAAATCATTTTGGACGTAAGATGGGACGTCTTTTCCTGGTGCAAGCTGGAGTGTCTGCTAACCTGAAAGCTGCCTCACATGAAAAGCTATTTTCTTTTTTTTTCCTGTGACTTTAGATATCCTGCAGATTGACAATCTGTGGCAGTTGGAGAACCTGACTAAACTACAACTGGACAACAACATCATTGAGAAGATAGGAGCTCTGGAGAGTCTGATTCACCTCGTGTGGCTTGGTAAGAGACAGGCATGTGAGGTCAGGTGCCTTCACAGGGGCAAAGCAACTGGTGACAAAGCCAGGATGTCACCTTCCTTCTCAAACTCGACTGATAGGAGCTTTCCCAGGGAAACCTGTCACCTCTCTATACGTTCCCTCCTTTCACTGTCAAATGTCAAAATGCCAGAATATCAGAGCTGCAAAACAATCCTGCAAATGTTTACAACCTGGTTTTAATACATCTGCTGTGACAGGAACGAGAAGCTGAGATGTCAAGGTTGTTTCCAGGGTTCATACTTGTATTTGGAGATGCCTTTCAGAAATATTTAAGGAAACATCGCTGTGATTTAGAAGCCTGTGTTCTGTTTTCAGAACTAGTGCAGGCATTTCAGAGCCTGGAACCCACAAACTTTACCCTGACGTGCTTAAGGGCTTGTCGTCATTGTTGTCCCAGAGAATCAGAGAATGTTTTTGATTGGAAGGGACTTTTAAAGCTCGTCTGACCCCCCTGCAGGGAGCAGGGACATCTGCAACTAGAGCAGGTTGCTCAGAGCCCCATCCAACCTCCCCTGCAATGGTTCCAGGGATGGGGCAGCGACCACCTCTTTGGGAAACCTGAGCCAGGGTCTCACCATCCTCGGTGTCAAAAAAATCCTTCCGTCTCTCCAGTCTAAATCTCCCTCTTTTAGTTTAAACTCATCCCCCCTTGTCCTGTCCCAACAGGCCCTGCTAAAGTGTCCCCCCCCACCTTTCTGACAGGCCCCTTGAAGCCCTGAAAGGCCCCCAGAAGGTCTCCCTGGAGCCTTCTCCTCTCCAGGCTGCACAAGCCCAACTCTCCCAGCCTGGCCTCCCAGCAGAGGGTTCCAGCCCTCCCAGAATTGCTGGGGCTCCTCTGGCCCTGCTCCAACAGGTCCCTGTCTCTCCTGGGCTGAGGACCCCAGAGCTGGACCCAGCACTGCCTGGGGGTTCTCCCCACCAGTCCCAGTCCCAAGAAGTGCCCATCCTTGCACTCTTATGTGACTGCTTTCAACTAAAAACTCCAGATGCCAACAGGACCACCCCACAGTGGTGCAGGTTTTGATGCTGGGCAGATCTGGGAGCTTGCTGCTACAGATTCATAGCTTTGAGCATTCTCTTGGAGCTGGAGCCACATTGCTGCCTGGCAGTGTAAATATATCCTCAGCTGCCTTTCAAAATAGCACCCGGGCTTCGGATCATCAGCACATCTTGAAATGTCTAATGGGTTCTTCCGCCCAGTTGTCCACACTGTTCTGCTGCACAGATGACTAATGCACTTGTGAATCAGCAGCTCATCACCACAATGTAAGCAGAGAGCGTTTTGAAGCACACTCCTGGGTTTCGTTTGCCCAGAGGCCGCGGTGGTCCAGCAGCTGCTGGCTCGAGTGTCGGAACCCAGGGGCTGGGGTGCTGCAGCCAGCTGGTAACCTCATCAACCCTCTTTGGACTCCTGAATCGCTCGCTACGGGCCTGAGGGAAAATACTGCCCTGAGTCATGATGGATGTGTGTGTCAGGGTAGAGGTTCTGGCAGGACAGGAGGAAATCTCCGTGAGTGAAATAGCTGAAGTGAGTAGATGCCTTTGCATACCCTCCTTGACAACACGGCGGTTGTGAGCGTGGGACTGGCGTATCTTGGTCCTCAGGGAGTGAGCGTGACCGTGGGCATTGGTGTAGCAGGAGTCTGCAGGAATCAAGGCAGGGAGTGTCAAATCTGTCACAGAAATCCCCCCTTTTTAGGGCATTTCCACACCTCTTTTCTTGTATTTTGGGTTTTGCCATAAGGTAGACGTCGCTTTCAGGGGTGTCTGTGGACTCGGTGTGGAACATCTTCAGCTGTTCCTCTCATTTAGAAGTTGCCTGGGCAGTTGCAAGGAGGAGATGTGAGCGAATGATGATTTAATGCCGAGCCTTTCCCTTGGGACACTGAACACCCCTGAGGAAAATACTGCATAAAAACTCCTAAATCAGGAAGCAGGCTAAATGCACGGTCTGAATCGGGGTGGTCTGCCAGAGATAATTTAACTTCTGCTTGTAAAACTTTTGCTTTCTAAACTCTTCTCCAGACTTGTCGTTCAACAACATTGAAGTCATCGAGGGCCTGGATACCCTGGTCAAACTGCAGGACCTCAGTCTCTACAATAACAGAATATCTAAAATTGAGCACATGGACACATTGCAAGAGCTGCAGATTTTCTCCATAGGGAAGAATAAACTGGAGGTTCTGGAAGATGTGAGTGCTCCCTGCCTTTCAGATGTTCCCTATCTAAGGATCAAATATTCTAAAATTTATATTTGCCACTGTGTCCGAGATCCTCCTTAGAGGAGAAAATTCTCCTTTGGGTTTCACTGCCTCTGTAGTTTAAGTTGTGGTTTTGGGAAGTGTTAAGTGCTCACTACAGCTATTTCTCTTTTAGATTATTGACTCATGGGAGGCTGGTCCTGTTACTGCTGTCAGCTGTGGCAAAGTTCCTATTGCTTCCCATGAAAGCTAAGAAAGGACTAAATATCTACATAGAAGAAAAGGAGGGAGTGGAGACTCGGATTTATTCGGGGTCCTTTTGAGGGCAGTTTGCCAATCTAAGACCACCATTTGTCCACCACATCTGCCTTCTCTCTACACCCATCGTTTATATCTTCACAATGTGAATTTAAGGGTTTCCTTTTCTGACAGCATCAGAAACTCCTCCTTTAACACATCACACATGTTTGGCAGCAGAGCAGGATACGAATTTCAATGTAACTGTAATAAGAGCAAGGAACATCAAGGCTGCATCTCCCCAGGGCTGGGAATTACAGCATCTCTTTCCCCTTGGCACAGGTGACCTATCTCAGGAGGTTTAAGAAGTTACGCACGCTAAATCTCACGGGGAACCCTCTCTGCGACGACGAGCGGTATCCGCTCTTTGTTGTGGCTTATCTTCCAAACCTGGCGTACTTGGACTTCAAGCTCGTGAGTGACACCACGGTGAGCGTTTTCTGCCTTCCCTGCTTGTGCAGTCAGGCAACGGCAGCTTACAGAGAGCGTTTGTTTTGTCGGCGCGCCAGCGATATTCAAGCATTCGGGGCAGGTGCCCTGCAGAAATCCGGCTGAGAACCGCACGGTGTTTATTCTGCCTCCACCTAACAGCTGGGAACCTGTAGGCCAAATTCTATCAAATCTGACAGGGAGGTAGAGGTGTCGGAGGCGCGATGTCTTCACAGATTTTGTGAAAATCAGCAGCTGTGTGTGGGAGAGGGGCCTGGCGAATGTTGCCACAGAGAGGCAGCAGTGTGAGTGAGAAGGCAGCGAGCCTTCAGAGAGAGCAGAAAATCTCCGAGGAGATCGGTCTTGAGACAGGAATCCGGGGTAGAGGAGGCTTGAGGGTCCTGCTGCTCTCTGAGCAGTTTGTTTCCGTAGCAAACAGACAGACAGACCAACCAACCAGGCAAGCAGCGACCACCGAATCCGTTTCCCTCTCTTGGTTTCTGAGAACAGGACAGTCCCTTCCACACCAGTAACCTGGGGGCTGCTTTTTGATCCCAGCACTCGAAAGAACAAAGGTTTTCTTGTTTGGGTTTTCTTTTTTCAGTAACCCAAGAAAATGATTAATTGTAGATTGGCTTGGCACAGAACAGGAGCTGCGCTTGGAATAGACATCACTCTTCCCATAGGACTGGAAGGGCTTTCCAGGTCGTTGAGCCCAGTCCCTGCTTGTACAGACAGTACATCGTAGAATTGCACACTTAAATTCGTCAAGCTTCACTGTCAAGCTAATTAGGTTCTTGCCCCTGCTACAGCCTCGCCATCCACTCCTCCAAAGAGCCTCCTCCTCCCTAGTAAATGTGTTAAATTTCTCTCGCTGGTCAAATCAGAGCTCAAATTCTAGAAGTCAAAACAGGGCATCCTGCTAAAATAAACCAAAAAAAAAACAAAACAAAAAAAAAAAACAAAAAACCCCAACCCTAAAGATGGGGAGAGGAGAAAATAGTTTCCTGAGACTGAATCAGCTCAGATACATTGAATGCAGAGTCAGAGTAACCTGCCAACAAAAAAAAAAAATAAGATGAGGAATGGATTAGAAACTTGATGAGTAGTTTAATAAAAGCCTGTAAGGAAATGGAGATGCTGATGACGCTGGGGTGCATGTTCTAGGAAGAGCAAATGCTCATGCCCGGATTTGTTGAGCAATGCTGGATAATCTAATAAAAATATCTTCTTTGTTTATATTTCTCAGCAAGAAGCTGCTGTTTTAGAGTATCGAGATCATACGGAGCTGTTGGAACGTGAGGAGGCTCGAGCCCTGGCTCAGTTGGAGGAGACCCAGGCGAAGCAGAAAGAGCTGGAGTTCCACAAGGTCTGTTTTCTGTGGCTGGTTGTATATTGCCTCAGGAGCAAAAAGCACAACACATATTGACTTCTGCTTGAAGATTTACTGAGAGGTTACCATTGACTGCACTAGAACTACGGCTGGGATTAATCTCTGTGATCTCTGCATCTCATCTTTTGAATGAAAACAGGAGCTGCTGCAGAATACACATGACGTGGGGGAACATAATTCTTTTGGCTAAACAATGAATCTACAGATATAGACCCTGCAAAACTAAATAGTGCATCATACCCAAGGAGCTTATCAGCCTGACATGAGATTAAGAACATTACAGGTCTGAGGGAACTGTTAGTGTTTTTGTTAGTCCTTCACACTAAGTCAATGCTTTTCATTAGCTTTATAATTTAACTCTTCAGGGCTTTCAGAGATCAGACTGAAAATAAGACTAGGTTATGCCAGACCAGTTATAGTCTGGCTCTGTACTCCAGACCTCCAGAAGATCAGACCTGCTGCAAAGCAGGAGGTGGTTCGGTGGCCGGGAGGACACCTGCAGCTCTTCCCTCCATCCCTCCCCAAAGTCTCCTTATCTGAAAGGCTTTATACCCCTGCAGTAGGTGGTTGTGTGTGATCGTGTCTTAGATAAGATTAAACAGCGTTTTCTATCCTTAGGCTACAGAGTCCTAGGAGCAAATCCACCAGGATGGTTTTCACACCGGGATGGTTTTACTTCCCTGTTATGGTTGGTGTGTCTGGTTGTGTATCTGCACCAGGGTCCTCTGCTCTGAAGGTGCTTATAGGAGAGACATGTCCTGAGGACCTGGCACTCTTTATTTTACTTACATTGCTCCAATTCTCTTCAAAGACAGCCTTTGTTGAGCACCTGAACGGATCGTTCCTGTTTGACGATATGTACGCCGAGGATCCAGAAGCTGCCAAACTGGCGTGCCTGCCTGGAGTGAGTGACCTGCTGCAGGAATATCCTTCCTGAGTTTAGAAAACCGACAGCTAAACCATAATGCCTCGAGTTAAGGAGGTGCATCCACAGGGACTCCTCATCCGCTGCTTTTGTCCAGGCCTGAGAGCTACATTGATCTAAGATCTGAGACAGTCTGTGTTCCATTTTGGAATGGTACTAAAAAACACCACTGCAAGACTGTGAGATCCCTGGCAGCTTTAAGGCTCGATGGCTCCTGGAATATGAGGGCTACAAACAAACAATTTATATTACTGGCAAGCTGGCCAGCCTGGCTTGAAACATCCCATTTATAAAACCGCTCGTTTCTACCACCAACAGGTCATGAGATTCCAGCGTTTTAAATTCTCCCTGTTGTAATTACCATTTTCCTTTTCCTCCCCTCGAATCAAACATAATGTCAGGAGCCTTCTTTTCTGACCCTTCAAGAATCGAGGCTTTGTACTTATTACGTCTGGAATCCACTTCTAGTTTAAAATGAGCTCGAAGATAAATCTCTGTCGGTTAGGTCGTAAGAGCGGAGTCGCTAAACTGGTGTCGAAATTGAAGTGGTAGGAGATAGGAACAGACTAATCAGAACGATACGAGTCGTGTATCTCACAACCTGCCAGAGCTGGCAACGTGAAGTTTTCAGGCCAGCGCTTTTTTTCTGCTCATCGCTCCTACACGGGGCATCAGAAAGCAGACGCTTTTTTGCCTTTCTTTTTTTTTTTTCTTTTCTTTTCTCATTCAGATTAATAGACCATTGTCAAGGCCAGTAACTTGACCTTCCTTAAAATTGCATTACACTGTTGGGGAAAAATGCATCACAGCTTAACTACAACAGACTCTAGAAACAATTCCATTGCCAAGATAATAGCAGAAGAAAAATTGACATTATTTTTGCGATGCTACCGAGTCGGTAGTTCATTCCGTGCTCTGGCTGTAGGCTCCAGAGCTGTATTTATTAACTACTCAGGCACTGTATTCACACTCGGGAAGACAGATAAGGTTGTGCGCTTCATTCCGCTCGTGTATCAGAGAAGAGTCAGAGAAGTCTCCGTGTTTCCTTTTTTTTGGCCTCAAGGTCTTTTTCTCCCTCAAGTCGCCACTGCTTTCTCCGTACCCTTAAGGTAGCAAAATCCAACTCATAAAACGTGAACGGGTGACCCAGTCTTGCCACAGACAAGTACCAAGAACCGCAGAGTCTAGATACCAGTAGCTTGCAACTCCCGTTGCTCAAATTTGCCGAGGTAAAAGGAACATAAAACGTTGCTCCACTGAACAAGCAACACACCTTGACTCTGGTGTCACGTACAGGAAGGAGTTTGTCTCGGTTTGTGAGAAGCTGTTTCACTACGGTCTGCAGGAGTCTGAGAAACGGGAGGCTGAAGTCTCCGATTTCAATGAAGGCCTTCGCGAAGCCTTAGCAGCCAACCAGCAAGAAGGCAGGAAAATCATCCTTGACTTCGAAAATCGGAACAAAACGGTAACGTTGTTAGGATTTTGTTTGATCCGTCTTTTCTCTACATCCTAAGCCAGCTTTTAGTTTCACCAAGAACGAGAGCGACTCCTGCCAAATCAGGATCGTGATTCTGGATTTATGCTGTTGTAACAGGAGTCGGTACTTGATGCCTAATGGCAGGATCACCCAGTGGTTGAGGTTGGCAGGGACCTCTGAAAGTCATCTGGTCCAACCCTCCAGCCCCAGCAGGGTCACCCACAGCAGGCTACCTGGGGTCACGTCCAGATGGCCTTCAAATATCTCCATGGATGGAGCCTCTCTGGGCAGCCTCTTCCAGCACTCAGTCACTGATCTTTCCCTTCATGTTTTTAACAGTATAAAACTATACCAAGAAAAATCATTGTGTTAGCTGATAGTATGTCATTAACTAACACAAAGTTAAAAGGTTTTTAGTATTTTTTTTGTAGGAAAAGAATTTGGGGACTGAAGTTTCAACCCTATGGGCAAACCACAACCAGCTAATACTGATGGGCTTCATCTGTACTGGAACTTCAGTGTAGGAAAAAATTAATATGTCATAATATTATCTTATTGCCCACAAAGGTAAAGGGCCTTCAAGGTTTTGCAGAAAAAAAAAATGGCTAAACAGGCTGGGGGTTTTTTACTTCTTTTTTTGCCATCCAGAAAAGTTGCAGGTCTTTAAGAAAATGGAAATGCTCAACCTTTCATTTAGTTGAAATATTTTTTTATTAAATAGATTTTAAAAATACAGTGAGATTTATCAGATTTAATGCCGCTCCCCTTCTCCTTGAGGCCTCCAATAGCTCTTCCTTCCTTGAAAAATGGGGAAGAAAAGGAAGGAGATTGCAGGGTATTCGGTTTGTTTGCAAGTAATTTTCTGCTTCGGTTCATTTTGTCAACAGCGGCTCAAAGACCTTTCACCAAAAAAAAATAGATCAAGTTTTTGTAATGTATTTCTAGACCTTTCTAAAGCAGAAACTATCTTTTTTTTTTTTTTTTTTTTCATTTTGCTCAACCACAGCCACCCATTGTGGCTACCAGGGGAGCAGCTTCCAGCAGGATCTCTTTCTGACCACATAGAATAGATAGATCATTATTTCGTTTCCACAGAAAAAACACAGGGAAGGGAGGAGGGGGGTGGCTAAAGCTGGAATGACACTGTCAGCTGAGCAGAGCAAGTCCCTGACAGCTGACAGCAGGAAGAGTCACGAGTGCTGACTCCCTTTGAAAACCGGGTCACTTTTATTTCGATGCCTTGTCACAGGCTGGCACTGCTGAGTCACTCTGTGCCCAGTCCTTGAGCCCTGCTGACTCACGCTGGCAAAGTGGCTCTGTCAACCCTCAGCAGGACACAAGTTGGCAGCCTTTGCAGAAAGCAACACCTAAAGATTGAGATCTGTGCTTATTTAACGTGAGTTTGAATTCCCAATATATATTCCATTAAAAAAAACCCAGAACCCGAAACCTAACACAAAACCCCATCAAAACTAACAACCAACAAAAAAACCACCCCAAAATCATAATCCAAAGAAAGATGGTATTTCAAAGCCGTGGAGATGTGGTGCTGAGGGACAGGGGTTAGTGGTGCCCTGGCAGTGCGGGGAGAACGGTTGGACTCCATGATCTGGAAGGTCTTTTCCAACCCAAACCCAACGACCTGCAGGCTCAGCTACGGATCAAGCTGCAAGAGCAGGACACAGTGGTCAGCGAGGCAGTTTTCATATCAATATAGGAGGAACCAGTGTCAGAACTGAGCGCTGGATTTTATCAGTGTTTCCCCATTGCTTTAAAACCTCCAGAGGAGTTCAAAAGGTGCAGAGGTCCCAGCAGACGGAGATCTGTAAGCTGCTCTGAGGGGCTGTTTGTCTCACTGTAATCCTTTCATGTAAACTTGGGTAACCTGTAAAATAACTCTGCTCTCTGAAGTTGGTTAAGGAGCAAAGAAACCTTAAAAGTCTTGAACTTTGAAGTTACTGCTCCCAGAGGTGAGGCTGGAAGGGCTGGGGAGCTTTTTGAGCCTCTGAACTTGTTTGTGGGAGAAAAGAAGATACCACGCTCTCCCCTTTTAGCTCCACGAAGTTTGGATAATCTAGTCCGTTTTCAGACAAGTCTTGGCAATGATTTTCATCAGAATTCTCTATTTTAGCCCATTCTCTCACAGAAGTGGATTAGACTTCTCAAAACATGTATATTTTTTTCACTCTATTAGCATTTGATTGTTAACTTCTTTTGAACAGACTTGAAAATAACACGTTGCTCAGCGCAAGAGGATTTTTTTTTTTTATCCAAGAAATCATAAATCTTGTCTGATACAAAACTGATGTGAATATTTAATTCTGAAGGACAATAAATCCTTGCTGTAAGAGGAAGGCAGGCGATGTTAGGTCTTCCATATTCAGCCTACTAAATCCCGACCCTACGGAAGTCAGTCAAGATTCACCTTGTCACAAAGGGGATCAGGATTTAGGCCGGCATTTCTTCCTGCAAAATCATTGTTAATCTCCTCTTCGTGGCCAGCAATGCCGAGAATCTGATATTTTATTTTATTTTCCACTTGAAATGTGTCAGAAGGGAAACCAAAGGTGGAAGCATAGAAGGGGCAAAGTCTTCCACTGCCTGGGGGCTGAGGAAGCGTCGTCACCGACTCCAGGGTGACAAACCTCAGCGCTCTTGACTCCTCAGGATGTAAATCTGGAGACTTCCTGAATCATCACATTTCTTTTTGGCTCAGCAGCAGCAGGAACTTTCCTCACATACCTAACGAGTTCATGAAATTGCAGTGGAGCGCTGAACACAAACTCTGAAGTAATTTACGTATCTCTGGCTGCGTTTAGAGGCTGGGTGAGATTCATAATGCCGGTAGTAACGACGTCGCTGAGTCTAAACGAGCCGAGTACCAGGAGGACATCTTTCAGCTGTCAGAAGCGCTCATGACCTTGGAAATGTGGATGGCTGACCAGCTGGAGGTAAGGGGTCAACCTGTGAGACCTCACAGCCAGAATGTGGGGTGAGGGTGGGAGGGGTGTCACTTTTCTGTTGCTGGACCCCCATTGCACAAAGAGGGGGGTGTCATTTTTTCCAGTCAGGTTTGTTTGTTTGTCTCCATCTCCTTCTTTCTCTGCTTGGAGGTCATCTGGGTGAGATCAGGCCCTGGGTGTTGATCCATCACTCTGTTTCTGAGAGCAGAGCGCAGGATGTCCTTCCCATCTAGCCCAGCTCATCTCCTTGGCTTTAGAGAAAGGGGCTTAAGGTCAGTCAGTTGTTTTTTAGGTCTGCTGTGCAGCATGGGGTAGGCATTGGGGATTCTGCAGGTGTAATTCTTTGAAGCTGATCTTTCCTATGAATAAGATTACACACATTCTTGCTCTGCTCACTGCATTCGCTCGGCGTAAGAGATGCTTTTCCCCTCCCCAGACTTCTCCTTAAAAACCAGGGCAGAGCTGCTAATGTGCATCTTCATTATAAAAAAAAAACAAAACCAAGTCATTTGTTCAGAAACGAGCAGGCAGGAGCTGCGGCCTGCGCGCAGGCAGAGGCAGCAGTTTGCTCTTGCGGACGCACACGACAGAAAGCAGCAGCTCAAAATGGATTCCTCACTGCCAAAGGATTGTGCCTTTTTTAGAGTGTTCTGGTTTACGGGTCCTCAGGTGTCTGCATTCCCTGATGGAACGAGCAGAAGCCTTTCTCCCCGGGCGAAACGCAGGAGCGTTTCTCTCTCGGGGTGGCTGTATTCGAGCCGTCCTACCCAGACATTCAAGTGCAACACTTCACGGGTTCTCCACCAGCCCTTTTTGAGAAGGAACAGGCAGCAGCATTTTTAGCTTCTGAGGGTTAAACCAAACGCTGCGGTAAGCCCAGGTGTGGGTTATGCTTCCGACAAGAGGTTCTTCATACGGATGAGGAGGCTACAATGTGGGAGTACACAGGAATACAGCCCTCCCCGTACATGACTTAGGGGAGGGTAAAGAAGGATTGGCTGCCTTCCCCCAGGCACTGAGGGAAGGTATCGCTCAACTTCCCTCCAATAAACCGATTCTGATTTTTCTGCCCCCGAAGGAGGAAGGAAAATCTCGCAGCGCTTTCCAAACGCTTGAAACGCTCGAGGCAGCGCGGTCTCTGCCTGTGCTAAGAACAGCCCTGAGTCCAAATTGTAATCGGGTGTAGATTCTGCCTAGAGTCCCTGACTCCCTGTTATGTTTGTGCACGTTTTCATTGTCGTATTTCCTCTTTTCCCCTCTGCTAAGGAACTGATAAAGGATTTTAAAAGGAACATTGCTGTCATAGCATCAACCTTCATTGACAACGTTCAAGAGATATATCCTTTTGACAGTACGTTGGCCTGGACCTCCCAGGGATGTACGTAAATCTCACCTCTCAATCCAGAAATAAGCCATCAGTATAGATTTTGATTTATTTATTTTTCTAAATTCAGAGAAAATGTGAATCCCAGCTTTGTAGGAATGACCATTTAAGGTGCCCAGCTTCTTTCTTCTCCACACAAGCCTGGGAAGATCTGGTCAGACTGTTTTCTGTGTACATTCTTGCCTTTGTACATTCTGCCCTTTGCAAATCCATATATTTTGCAGAATATATGGCAGTGAGGATGAGACCAGTGTGTGATTAAGAGCAGAAACTCTATGTCCTGATATCACAGCAGCTTCTGGCAGCAGCCAGGCTCTTCCCTACAGCAGCCCACTGTGTGGACAGTCGGTCTCTAGTTCCAGGAGGTCATTTCCTCTCTACAAGTGAGTGGTGGGATCAGTTTTTTCCTTAGCCATCTGCTATACAATGACCCAGTGCCGGGACCTGGAAAACCGTCACCATGAGAAGCTGCTGGAGATCATCATCACCATGCTGGAGAAATCAGCCAAGAATGAGCTCGATGAGGATTTGCCAGATGATGTTCGAATGGTGAGGGCACCAAAATATTCATCTCTGTTGGGGACCTGGCAAGAAGAGGAGGCCACAGCCTCTTCTCAGAAGGGGCAGGGTTTCCAGGAGGCTCGATATTGCTAAAGCCACAGCTAAACCAGAGCAAAACCTCCTCCTGAGAGGCTCCAGCTGCTGGCTGGGCAGTGCTGCCAGACCTCTCCACTGGCTAGGACGGAGGAGAACTGCACTGTAGAGCTCCCTGGGCGCTGCCAGGGCTGGTGGCACCAACCCAGGAGAGGTGCTGAGGAAATCTCTCTCCTGCCTCCAGCACAACTCACTTCCCTGGCTGATTTCCAGACAAGCCCCAACCCAGCAGGCGCTTCGGCAGCATCTTTGCTGCGCTGGCAGCTGGTTTTGTTCCCATTCTCCCTGCTCCCCTCAGAGAATCCCAACACCGCTTTCGGTTGTTGAGGCTCAGTGATTTCCAAAGCCCTTCCTGGAGCTCCCCAGCCCATGAGTTGGTCTGGAGGTAGGACGTGGCATTTTAAACGGAGCCTTCTGCGGCACCTTCAGCCTTGCTGTGATAGCAAAGATCCCGGGAGCCTTTCAGAAAGCGTGGAGATTGTCACAGCGCTCCGCTCAGCGCCGCCGACGACCTTTTTGCCTCCGTTATTCCTTCATTTAGCAGCTAAACGACTCGAGTTTTGCATTCACTGTGGCTTTGCTCTGTCCAGATTATCCCAGAGCCTCCATTACTCCAGGTAATCAAGAGCTGACAGACAGAAACCAGACCCCTCAGCCCCCCCTGAGGGAAGCTCCCTGCTTTATGGCCTGTGCAGATGGCTGTGGTTACGCACCGGTGCTGTGCACCCATTTTACTTCGCCGCCGTCCATTTCCACAGAGAAGCAATCTTCATTTGTTCAGCCTCTGCGCTTGGCTGCAGGGGGAGAGTCATTACGGTTTAGCGAAGCCACCCTCGATTTAGAGCCGTGGGGGAAGTCACTGCTTCCATTAGAAGCTGGGACTCTCCAGAAAATGAAGATTTACAGGCGGTGTTACCAATGCAAGAGACCCTTCCAAGTGCCATTTTCCGCTTCCCGCACTTGCTGGGCCCGGCATGCGGAGCCTTCGCAGCCTTGGTTCAAGCCCAGTTGCCCCTGGGGGCTGCCATGGGGCTACACTCATAGAATCACAGGCTGGTTTGGCTTGGAAAGGACCTTTCAAGGTCATCTAATCCAACCCCCCTGCAGGGAGCAGGGACATCTGCAACTAGAGCAGGTTGCTCAGAGCTGCATTCAGCCTCCCCTGGAATGGTTCCAGGGATGGGGCAGCGACCACCTCTCTGGGAAACCTGGGCCAGGCTCTCACCACCCTCACTGTCAACAATTTCTTCCTTCTCTCCACTCTAAATCTCCCTCTTTTAGTTCCAAACTATCCCCGCTTTGTCCTGTCCCAACAGGCCCTCCTCAAATGTCTGTCCCCATCTTTCTGACAGACCCCTTGAAACCCTGAAAGGTCCGCTGAAGGTCTCCCTGGAGCCTTCTCTTCTCCAGGCTGAACAAGCCCGACTCTTTCAGCTTGGCCTCCCAGCAGAGGGGCTCCAGCCCTCAGATCATTTTTGCAGCCTCCTCTGGATCTGCTCCAGCAGGTCCGTGTCCTTGTGCAGAGGACTCCAGAGCAGCGGCCACTTGGCAGGAGGTGTTTGCTCCCAGCGCCAGCAGGCAAGGCCAAGGGTGCTGCCTGTTTCCCCACCTGTGGAGGGATCATACTCCACACCACTGTAGCGAGGCCCAGACACATCTTTGTGAAGGTTAAAGCCTCAGATTCTTCTTGTCGAGGGCTCTGTCCACCCAAAACAGAGGGCTGATTTTCTTCTCCCGAGCACTGCAGGGACTGCTGCTCATTCGAGCTCCGCTGCTTTTGCTGCACGTCCATCCCCTCCTTCCTCTCCTCCTGTCACGTCACCTCCTTAGCTCCTCATGGACAAAACCACCGTTGTCAACGCGCTCAACGCGTCCCACGGCATCCGCCTGCTGAAGATCAACAAGCGAGAGAGCGACATCTTCTGCAACACCTACCGCTGGCAGACATCTGTGACAGAGAAGGTAGGAGACCCTCGTGCTCAGGAGCTTGAGGCACGGACAGGTCTGGCCCAAGCGGTGGGGACACTGCTAGGAAAGACACTTTGATGGAGCCCTTGGTGCTCCAGGGACCCTGGCAAGGGGTCTTCTTTCCTGTGGAATGGGCTGCCCAGCTTGTGGAGTCTCCTTCTCTGGAGAGATTCCAAACCCGCCTGAACACTGTACTGCTGGGCCCCCTGCTCTGGGTGACCCTTCTAGAGCAGGGCGGTGGCACCAGATGAGCTCCAGAGGTCCATTCCGACCCCCACCCTGCTGGGATTCTGTGAAGGGACCCTGATAAACCTGGAGATTCACTGCTTGGTTTCAATCTGTTCAGGCTTTCCAAAACGAGATCGACAGAAACCGTGACCGTGTCAGAGAGATTTTGCAGTACATCGACAATCTCCAGGAGGAGCTGGATGACATGGAGATCCTGGAGATGACAGAGTAGATCTGCCAAGGGCTGGGCAGCTGCCTTAGCTGGGATGGCTGCCTCTCCTCGCCTGGGGCATTTCAGGCTAAAGAGGCACTTCTGCCATCCCACCATAAACTGCAAATAAAAGATCTTTCCTGCTCTGAAAAACCCCGCGAAGCTCCGTCTCTTCCATCACGTTGGCACGAAGCCTGCACAGACAGAGCTCAGACCTGGTCACAAGGGCTTCTGGATCAGCTCTGAGCCGATGGAACCAAATCATCTTAACATCTCACGCCCGAAAGCTTTGGTACCTGCGAGCACAGCGGCAGGAACCTGCCAGCCACGGGCAGCGGCGGCGGCAGCCTGGGACAGGAGCGCTCTCCATCCCACCACCCCCAGGATAACAGCAGGTTTCCGGCTCAGCAAGCACGAGGCTGGTGGGAGCTCGGCGCGCCCGGGAGCCTCGTCTTCTCCCCGCCGCCTCTCGCAAGAGCAGCTTTCTGCAGCGCGAGCGGAGCAGCCCCCAGCTAGCGGGGAGGCAAAGCGAGGCTTCCGCAGGAGCTCACGCTCCGCCGCTCGCAACAGCCGAGCCAGGAGTCATTAATTCCCCTCCTTGCTCGGTGACAGCAGCTGCTGCGCTCGCTCCTGGGCGGCTTCAGAGCAACGACGCCGGCCGGGGCGGTTCTGCACGAGGCCGAGCGGCCAGGAGAAAGGCGGGAAGGTTAAACGAGAGGGTGGGTGAATAGGTGCTCTGGGGAGGGAGTGGATTTCTCCAAGCGCCCCGTGGCTGGTGCTACGTGGTAGCCCTGTGCTTCTGAGGATGGCAAGAGCCCAGATCCCCCCAGTCTTGCTCCAGGACTGCAGAGTCATCTCCCTGCTACTCCTGTGTCCTTACAGGGCACCGAGCAGGGAAGAGGCTCACGCAGAGACGAGGAGAGAGCAGAGCTGTTTGGTAGTTACCATCTGCTCTGTGGTTTTTGCTGCCTGCAGCCATCCCAGCACCCACCAGGAGCCTGGCAGCTCAAGGACCTGGGACATTTCAGGCTAAAGACGTACTTCTGCCATCCCACATCACCACAGTTTGGTGATTAAACCCAAGAACTACTCAGCAGCGTTGGCTTTTCGGTACGTAGCCGGGGCACGCCTTTAATCCAAGGGAGAGCCCCTGGTGTCACGTAGAGGCGCACGGAGGGATGAAGAACAGATGCAATGGAGTCTGTTTTCAGATTTCCATACCAAGTGTGCGTGTCAGGAGCTGGCAGCTCTGCAGACATGTGGCATATGCTGGGTATGTCTGTGCCGCGCCGTGCCGTGCCCAGGAAGCTGCTTCTGTCGTGGGAGCTCCTCCGAGGAGACACGGATACTGGACAGAGCTGCTGTCTTGGGGAGACAGAGGAAGCTCACCTTGACCTTTCCTCCTTTTGGGCTCCCAACTGCTGGCTCTGCGCCGGAGGCAGCCGGTCCAAGCCAGGAGCTGCCCACAAAAACCACAGCTCCTCAGCATCAGGAAAGATGCCGAGGCAGGAGGGTGGTTACCGTCCCCACTGGGTGACGCCACTAGTTCAGAGCTGGGAGTTTTCCTTCTGCAGCCAGCCCAGCAGCCTCAGTCCTGCAACAGCTTGTGTTTTACGGTCGAGCTCTCCGAGCAGAGGTGAACGAAGAGCGTCCCGGCCGCCGCGCGAGCACGCAGCTCGCACAGATCGTAGTCGTGGGCCCACTCCACGTTGCCCCACCGCTGGATCTGAAGGGGAGGAGGAACGCGAGTCAGTTCGGCACCAGATTATCCCCAGAGCCGCTCTGAAACACTCAGCCTCCCTGTTCATGTTTGTGAAGCACAGGTAACCCCTCAGGAGCTGTGCGGATCGCTGACTGCTGGGGCAGGGAGAATTCCAGGTGGAAGGACACGCTCCACCTGTACCAAGGTCTGAGGCAAAGCCGCATGAAGAGAGGATGAAAATATTCCCAGCAGCAGCAGCCACTTTTGGGTCAGGGAGAGCTTCATGCCAGGCCAGTTTCCAGCAAGTGAGTTATTAGCTTGGTGTCTACCAAGGCCTCCAGGCTGGATAACCCACAGCAAGAGAAACCAGCCACGACTTCACACTTCAGATTAGAGAGGGAGAAAAGCAGCCATCTGGGCTCCGCAAAAAGAAACTGGCAGCCCCGGGAGCACTGTGGGGTGCTGTGCCCACGGTGCTGCGCTACAGCAGCACACTCCAAACCCTCTCAGACGGGGAGGCTGGTGGAGCAGAACCTCTCCTGCCACAGCAGGAGCTCCCCTTGCCAGTTATTTGTGGCGAGAGATGTATTTGTCACGCTGGGATTATTGCAATTTGAATGATAGGGCTGCTTTGTCACATCGTTTACCTGATATTCTTCCTCCAGGCGAGACAGCAGCACGGCTTTCTCTACTGTAATGTGCCTGTCAATCAGCCCCATGGTCAGGATCAGGGATTTCAGCTGGGTGATGACATATTCTATACCTGCGAGGGAATAACCCAAACCAAACCAAATTCATGGTTGTTTTGGGCAGCGTTACAGCAGCATCTTCACACTCTGAAGAGACAAGTCAGGCTGTGGTACCTCACAGGGCCAGTGATCCTCCCCCAGCTGCATCTGGGCACTTCAGGATCAGATGCAGAGCTCCCAGCAGACTCAAAGCGCTGTTCTGGCCGCTGTCAGCGCAGTGACAACGGCTGTGTCTCGGATACCACCTCTGCTTATTGTGCCACAAACCTCCCTTGTGCAAGGGGAAGAGAGATACCCATCCAGGCCTGGGGATTCTGGAGCTCAGCTGAAAGTCCAGGGTGAGAGGGACTCGATATGGTTTGGTGCTAAAATCACAGAGTGGTTTTTGGGTGGGAAAAGACCTTTCAAGGTCATCTGGTCCAACCCCCCTGCAGGGAGCAGGGACATCTGCAACTAGAGCAGGTTGCTCAGAGCCCCATCCAACCTCCCCTAAAAGGTGCCAGGGATGGGGCAGCGACCACCTCTCTGGGTGGAGAAGAAATGATTCATCCAAAAATACCTTTTACAGGAGGAAGGGAAAGGCTTTGCAAGCTCTGTCCCAGAATTCAACACTCTCAACTCCCCTCAGCTGCAAAGCCAGGGCCTGTCGTGGGTTTCACTGCCTGCTGCTCATTGAAGTCTTGAATTTCAGGATGTGAGCAAAGCAAAAATGACTTCATCTCTTTATCAGGTGGGATCAAGTGGGTTGTGAGGGTGAAAGAGTGAGGAGAGCGCACAGAACCCTGGCCGCTTGGAGCACTAAATCCCATTTCTTTTCCTGGTGACAAAGCTGGGGTCTAAGTCCCTAGAAGGCTTGGGATCAAAGAAGTTATTTGTGCTGGGGATTATCTCAGCAGGAGAGGAAAAACATTTCAGTGGCTCTTCTCCGCTGCGGGGAGGACCCGGCTCCTCCCCGGGCGCAGCCTGAGCGGAGGGCTCCCCGGCACTGCCTCCCTCACCTTGCAGGGCCCACATGTTGTAAGAGGCCAGCTGGCTGACGAAGGTCTCCTTGGTGCTGGCCGGGATGTTTGGTCCCAGGATGCTGGTTGAGGAGCCAATTGCCACGTTGTACCTAGGAACGATCACCCAGCCCCTTAGAAAAAGCACAGGGCTCGTGGATCTTGCGGCCCCGCCGGTCACAAGCTCCTGGGCTTGTGACAGAAACATCAGTGACCCCTTTCTTACCTTTTCTCAGCCCAGGAGACAACGGGATCCCACTCGTTCTTCTGCAGCTCTGCCAAGGCGGCCGGCTCCTCCACACGATAGCTGGGACACGGCACAACAAAAACCACGCCGGACGTCACTCCCAGCCTCGCCAGTTTGCTGGGACACCCCTCTGGGAAGGAAGCAGCCCCCCACCAGACCACAGCAAGGGGAACAAGGGTCTAATATCCACCCAGGCCGTGGCAGAGTTCAAGAGGAGCAGACCCCCACGCTCAACCACACCTTTGCCCTTCAGGGGCACAACCTTCCCTTACTTTTTCAGACACAGGACTGCTCTAAACTAATTCCAACCCTCAGGCCAAACCCAGGACGGATCAGAGCCCTGCCATGACTGAGTTACTGGGGGGCATTTTCCCTCCTTTCCCCTTTCCAAACAGTTTTCCAAAAGCCACGCTGCGCCAGCGGAGCCCAATCCTCGTACCAGACAGTGTCAGTGTCCAGAAACTTCACGGCCGCTCGGATCAGCTGCGTTTTGTTTCGCTGCGTGGGATTGTCCAGCGCCGTGTTGCACAGGGTGGTCTGCGGGATAAAGGCCGCTTGTTATTCAAGGCTTGGGGAAAAAGCAGAGGAATTTGGGGCAGAGAATCCAGGGGTGCAGCTAAAATGGGGGTGCAGCGTTTGAACATGGCTCACATAAGGGGGCCTATCAGAAAACTGGGGACAGACCTTTAGCAGGGCCTGTTGGGACAGGACAAGGGGGGATGAGTTTAAACTAAGAGGGAGAATTAGACTGGAGAGGAGGAAGGATTTTTTGACACTGAGGGTGGTGAGAGCCTGCCCCAGGTTGCTGACCCATCCCTGAAACCATGGCAGGGGAGGTTGGATGGGGCTCTGAGCAACCTGCTCTAGTTGCAGATGTCCCTGCTCCCTGCAGGGCAGTTGGACCAGGTGACCTTGAAAGGTCCTTTCCAAACCAGTCTGATTCTGTGATTCTATGGTAACAGGAAACTTCTTACTGCCACCAGAAGCCTTTGGAGCAGGCCCATCAAGCACCAGAGGTGGCGGCTCAGGCACTGCTCCAGCACTCCCCGTTTCCTGCTGTCCTCAGTAACACTGGCCAGCACCTTCTCGAGTTCCCCCAGTGACACAGATTCTCCTTAGACAGTCACCCAGCCAGTATCTAACCACCCTCACAACTTCAAGGTTCACCAAGCACCCAGCCAAAGTCCCCATCTCTTGTCCCAGCTCCCACGGGCATTGGGACAACCAGCTCTCTCCACATTCCACGCTTGTTTGCACCCCACTGCAAGACTTGGAGCCCAAAGCAGTTCCCAACCCTTGCTCTGCAATCCCTGCAAAGCCCTCACCAGGTGGCACTGGCCCCACAAACCCATTTTTAGCCGCTGCCATTTCAATTCCCCGTCTTTCATCCCAACTTCTGTGACCTGACTTCTTCCAGCACACTCTGCCCTGCCCTGCCAAGGGCTCGGGGTCCCAGCCCACCAGGCTCACCAAATGCATCGTGTAGAACTTGATGGTGTCTCTCTGGGAGTCCCATTCCGTCGCCACCGCGATGGCCAAAGCCTCGCTGGGGACGGTGAAGAGCTTGGCCTGGGGTGTTTTCAGCTTCCGGTGGTCCAGGTTTATTTCAAAGCCTCCTGGGGAATCAGAGTAGAAATCCTGGGGAATCAGAGAGGAGCAGGCACTAAGGAACAACACACAACCCGACGGTGGGAGCAGCTTCAGCGCCGGAGCTGACGGGAGCACAGGAACCAGGGATACTCGGAGTTTCCCACCATCCCCATCCCTCTGATACACTTTTCCCACCGTTTCCCACCACGGAGCTTCGCTGTAGGTGGGGAAAGGGCAGAGCGGGCCGGTGACAAACACCCTGCTCACACGGCCTGAGGCGTGGCAGGGGTCACGTTCCAGCGAAGCCGTGTGGGGTGGTAGCGTCCCTCCCTCCCAGGGATCAGCCCCCTCATGCCCTCCCGGTGGCTGTTCTCACCTTCTCCCTGGGAGATGCTCACGTTCTGGTAGAAGCGCTTCCTCTCTGCGGGCAGAAAGAGAGCGGGGCAGAGGGCAGCGAGAGGAGGGCGAGGGAGGTTCTCCACCCCCTCTACTCTGCCCTGGTGAGGCCGCATCTGGAATATTGTGTCCCTGAAGATGATGGAGTGGAGCAGCTCCCTGCTGAGGAAAGGCTGAGGGAGCTGGGGCTCTTTAGCTTGGAGGAGACTGAGGGGTGACCTCAGGAATGTTTATAAATATGGAAAGGGTGAGTGGCAGGAGGATGGAGCCAGGCTCTTCTCGGTGATGCCCAGTGCAACAGGTGCAGCTGGAGCAGAGGAGGTTCCAGGTAAATATCAGGAAAAACTTTTTTATGGTGAGGGTAACAAAGCCTGGAACAGGCTGCCCAGAGGGGCTGTGGAATCTCCTTCTCTGGAGACATTCAAAACCTGCCTGGACACATTCCTGCGTGATCTACTCTAGGTGATCCTGCTCTGGCAGGGGGACTGGACTAGATGATCTCTAGAGGTCCCTTCCGGCCCCTAACACTCTGTGATTCTGTGAGGTTCAGGCCCTTCCCCTGCTCCCCACCACAGCCCAGAACAGAGTCCTTGGTGCTGTCAAGGTGGCCCAGGAACAAAAATCCACAGCTTCCAAGAACTCCACCATTCCAGCGAGCTCTGCTCAACTGAGGAAGCACCATGAAACTGGTGCTGAGCACAGGGCTGCTGTGCACAGCCTGGGACCAGCTCCACCTCTGCCAGGCTGGGCTCTCAGCTCCCTTCAGAGTGGCCTGCACCGAGCTTCTCCAGCGTCTGGCAGGACTGGTTTTCATTTCGAACTCCCGCTAAAAGGCCGTGGGGAGCCCGGACCCCGAGGTATGTGCCCCTTCTGTCCGCTTCCTGTGTTTCCATCCGCCCGAGGGCACCGAGCCCGGCCCTCCCTTGACCCGGTGGGACCTTCAGGGGTGTCACCAGGGGGATCCCACCGAGGGGAGGTGGTGGTCCCCAGCAGGCTCAGCCACAACGGGCCAGGGAAGGGTTCCTCTCCCCCCAGGGAGGCTGGAGGGGCCCCGGCGCTCCCTCACCTGCCGGCGGGGCGTAGGCCCGGCCCCCACCCGG